>JAGKRY010000004.1:0-306961 GCA_020002325.1 Chrysosphaeria jannelii | reverse complement strand
TGTGAATTATCTCTGGTGTACGGCTCCTGGATGTGGATGACGTGTATCTCCCTCTCGTGGCACATTGCTAAAAACGCGTGCTGAGAGGGCAGGGACCGCCTGGTGTTCAGCCAAGCTACACGTAGGTCCCCGGTAAGGTTGTCCTGATGGACAACCTTCATAACTGCTTCCCTTCCCCTTGCGGGTTGGGAGCTGGCACCCCCTGCAGTCCCCCCCCCGTGATCACTCCCACCCAGGCCCTCCCACCTGCGGAAACTTCGGCGGCTCCTCCGGCCACTAAGGGATCCTTTAGCGACGTGGTCACTGGCAAGGCCACCCCTGCCCCAGGAGCCGTACACCAGAGATAATTCACAACAACCATTTTGCGTACACTCTCTTCGCCCCCACGGCGACTTGGACGGGAACACTCGCGGAACGGGAGAACGTGCGGCCCAAGGTGGTTTCCTATGTATTGAAGATGATCTCAGCAACTCAGCTCCATATGGGAGTGAGGAGGGATGCCCTATGGCTACGGGTTGCCGGCATCACGATGCTGAATGTATACAGAACGCCCGGCACGTCGGAAGTGCTGCGCTACCTAGACACGATTGACGTGCCAGCGAAGTTTCTTGTCGGCGGAGATTTCAATTGCCAACATCACTCATTTGACCCGACAGCAGCGGACACAAATCAGGGGGGACAGATCAGCCGCTGGGCGGACAACAGAAGGCTCTCGTTTGTCAGCCTCGGACCACTGGCCCATGGTCACCACGGTGGAGCGACAACCGAGCCCGGGACCGACGGACAGGCTCTACATCCCATTGCAGGCTGGAGGACTTCGGGGCGGAGGCCCTTGCAGCCACTGCAGATTTGACCATGCCGAGCACTCTGACCACGGAGGCAGATCTCGAGGAGTATGCGGCGAACATCCAACAGGCGCTCACGGGGGCAGTACGGAAGATCGGCAGGCGACGGCCGCAGAAAGGGAAGGCTGCAGCGTGGTGGGATGACGAACTGAGTGTGGCCCAGAGGCAGCTAGACGGCACGGCCGAGTCCCAGAAAGCTTTCCGAAACCTAGTCTACCGCAAGAGGAACGAGCATTGGCGGGCTACATTGGCGGCCTGCAAGTGTGACAAGGACTTTTTCAGGATTGTGGCCTTTCGTAAGGTGGGCCCGAGACACAGGGCCCCTCCGGTGATTGTGGGCGGCAGGGAGTACTGCTCCTCGGAGGAGAAGGCCTCGATACTGAGGAGCGAGATCCTGGAGAGATACTCGGCAGACGAGGACCTGCGGACGGATCCGCTTTTGGAGCCGGAAGCGGACATTCCAATTGAGTGGACAGGCGCGGTGTCGATTGAAGAGGTAGAGGACAATGTCATTGGCGTGTCTACCACGGCCCCCGGGCCGGATGGTCTCTCAGCACGGTTGCTCAAGGCGGGATGACACAGCAGCCTAGCGTGAGTGGTCTGAACTCTGTTCTGAAGGCCAGATACCTATCCTTCTTCTCGGACCGATGGCAAGCGATGCATCGAAAGGCCTCGCTACGTTACAGGAGATGGGTACTGGCATATACACCGGCCAAAGCTCCCCCGGAGCTAGCTCTGCCAAGGCCTGTGCTGCACACCCTGCTGAGCATGCGCACGGGACATGGTGATTTCACAGCGTACCACGAGCGGTTCCATCCGGACGCCGACTTCGAGGCGCTGTGCCCATGCGGCGACAAAAAGACGCCTCTGCACATCGTGCACTGCGTCCAGTCAAGGCGCCGGTGGGCAGCGGAAGTGAGACGGAACGGAGGCGCCTTTGTGCCCTCGAATCCTGCGCGGCGGTTCGAGTTCCTTCAGGACCTGACCAGCAAGCCGGACAAGTTTCTGCGCTTTCACACCGCAGTCACCCCCCATGCATAAGCTTGGATGGATCAAAGGCGGAGACCGGAGGGTGCTCAGCTATTGCTGAGGGCGGAGTATCCCGCTTAGGGTTTTTACGAGATGGTTTACGGAGTAGTTTTATGGCGGGTGCGGGGCCTTATACGGATAGCCGGGTGTGGATGGGTATTTGGGGACTGCCTCGTGCGTCCAAGGATCTCGATAGACAAACGGACAATAAACGTTTAAGTAAGTAAGTCATAAGTAAGTAAGTAAGTAAGTAGTGGTATAATTTTCCCGTAGCATGGGAAAGGTCCTGAGTTCGATTCCCAGCAAGTCCATTTTTGCCGGCCCTTTTAGTCAAGGCGGTGAAGATTGGCCGATCCCCCACTTTGAAACGTGCGCGCTTTGATTCGTCAACGTTGGCAATTTTTTTTTTAAAAAAAAACTCAAAAAACGTCACTGCAGACGGACATGGTTTCCGACTTTCAACCTTTGCATGGGATTTCCTCTTCAATGGCACAATAGATGAATAAAAGTAGAATCCTGTTTGATCCCATGCTAATCGAATGGTGAAGTGCACATTTAACCAAGTAATCATAACGTAACTTTATGTGGTGATGTTTTCCACGGGCATGGCATGGTAAAATCAGGCCATGATGATGGTGAAGGAATTAACCTCTGAGTCATTTGAACCGTCATACTACATTCAAAAAAATACCAAAAAATAAATTGAAAATAAAAAAGAAAGAAGTTGCATTTCTCCACCGAAGCTGTGAGTAACAGTGACAGGGGAGTGTTGAAAGGCCCGGTTTTTTTATAAAAAATCATTCAAAGTGCACACGTTCCCAAAGTTTTTTAACGATTTCATCCATTACCAATTCTCATAGTAAAGAGACAGATTGAACGCTGCAAAATGTCCCCTATACGCACAAACAATCTTCGGAGTATGGCTAAAGATGGCAATGAGGACAAAGACTAATGGACATAGTTCTTGGGCAGGATCCCTTGATTGCCCCGGCTCTTTTAATTTCACAGATTCCCATGTCAGATGACGCGGCCAAGGTTGTCCTGCAAGGCCGTCAAGAGGCCGTGGAGATTATCACGGGTGCTGATGACCGTTTGCTAGTGATTATCGGGCCCTGCTCCATCCATGACCCTGACGCTGCCCTTGAGTACCGTGACCGTTTGCTCAAGGAGGCTGCCAAGTACAAGGGCGAGCTGCACATTGTGATGCGTGCTTACCTGGAGAAGCCACGAACGACGGTGGGCTGGAAGGGGTTGATCAACGACCCTGAAATTGACAACACTTTCCAGATCAACCGCGGCCTGGAGACCTCCCGCAAGCTCTTCCGTGACTTGACAAGCGGCGGCATGCCCATTGCCAGTGAAATGCTAGACACCATCTCTCCACAATTCTTGGCAGACTTTATCTCTGTCGGTGCCATTGGTGCCCGCACAACGGAGAGTCAGCTCCACCGTGAGCTTGCTTCTGGCCTTAGTTTCCCCATTGGCTTCAAGAACGGCACAGACGGCAACCTCAACGTAGCGATTGACGCTATTGGCGCAGCTGCCGCAAAGCACCACTTCATGGGCGTGACGGAGAATGGCTTGGCAGCCATTACACGCACGGCTGGCAACAAGCACGGTTTTGTCATTCTTCGCGGTGGCACAAAGGGCCCCAACTACGCAAAGGAGTATGTGCAAGAGGCCAAGACAACACTGAAAAAGAAGGAGCAGAAACAGGCCATTATGATTGACTGCTCGCACGGAAACTCAAATAAGGACCACAATAACCAGCCCAAGGTGGTCGAATGCATTGCAGAGCAGCTCACTGAAGGCGAAAAGGCCATTATTGGTGTAATGATTGAGTCCAACCTGAACGAGGGCAACCAAAAGGTTCCTCCTGAGGGGAAGAGCGGTCTCAAGCGCGGTGTCAGCATCACAGATGCCTGCATTAACTGGGAGGTCACTGAAACTGTTCTTGCGAAACTGTCTGTGGCTGTTCTTGCGCGCAGAGAAAAGAATGCTGGCAAGGGCCCAACGACGCCCCCTAACAACACCGAACTAGAGGAGGACTAATGGTGGACTTTGCTACATGCATTTTTTAAGAAAAGTTTGACGATGCTTTTTATTCTTTTAAAACTCTGAACTTTATGTATTCTATGTACGGAATCTCTGTAGTAATTTCTGGACGGCAGACCAGCCGAGCAGGCCGGTTGTGGCAATGATGAATGACCACACAATGATTTTGTCCTTTCGGCTGTCTCGCTGGAAGCACATGGCCGTGACGTCCTCTTCTTTGGCAGTCTTGCATATAGGCAAGTTATAGTCTAAACAAAAGGCACGGTTACATTGTGAGCACGACGACGAGCTCGAGCGGCTGTTGACGCCCGTCCTCTCGCCTTTATGGTCGGACGACGGACCGAGGGGAATAATGGTGCTGTTTTTAAAACACGTACATTTACAGAACGTCGGGGCCGCTACGGATTAGCTGGAAGAGGCCTGTGTACATACTTACAGGCCAGCACAGTGGCCATCATCCCACAAAGGGCAACTAGGCACAGAAAGACACGCATGGATGACGGCGACGCTCTTTCCTCGGAGAGCTTTCCTGCCATGCGACACTATACGTCGAATGGTACATGACGTACCGAGGTCGCGCTCAGATTGAGCCAATAGGAGGCTGTTATTTGCGTCTCGAAAAAAGCGCATTCTGACAATTTTGACAATCACCAAGCTTGATGATGCAAAAACTAGTGAGACTGCCTCTCTCTAGCCATGCGGGGCGATATGCACGGCCTGTCCAGCACGCCTTCCGGAAAATGGCAACGAAGAGCAGTCCGTCGAAAAGAACGCCAAAGGCCGTAATGGAGCCAGAAAAGGCGGCAGAAAATGAGATGCAGGCTGAGGGCCCCAGGGTTGTCGTTCCCGGACGCTTTAGGAATGCGCAGAGCCCGGAAAAGATGAAGGACTCGCAGTATGTTCCTGCAATGAGCGGTGAGGACTTGGAGGAAGTGGGTGGTGTAGAAAACTGGTTTGAAGACGATGAACATTGGGACTCGATGATGGAGCTGCGCAGCTTTGCCCCTGGGTTCATTGAAACGGATCCCTTTATCCTAGAGGTGCAGATGAGACGGGCGGTTCTGGAAACCGTTGCTTTTCTGCAAAGCGGATCATTTCCTAGAGGATCCTGGGCGCGCAATGGCTTTTCAGTTCTGTCTCTAGAAGTCAGTGTGTCTGGCAGTTCTTGTTCTATAAAGGCAGAATCAAGCCAGGTTGAAGAAGTTGCAAAGTCTCTTGAGGGAGCCAGCGTAAAGGAGAGTCTCACGCCAGAAGATGCTGCCAAAATGGTGGCTTCCTTCAGGGACCAGTGGAAGCTAGTGCCACTGCTCGACCCTTCACTGGTGTTTTACCTTCACAAGCGTATCCTGCAGCTGACGGGACACTTCATCTCGGATCACCAATTTCTCACGTCAAAAACGGTCGGTGATCTGATCCCCTTTGTCATTCGTCCACCCAAGGCAAAGAAAGTGGCAGAGGAGCTGCAAATGGACGGTAAACTCGCGTCTCTTCCCAATGTCGCCGTATATGGACGACGTGTGACGCCTATTGACAAGCACAAGATGGTGGGCCGATGGAAGGTTATTGCAGAAGAGCTCGAGAAGCGTGATCTTCCCCAGACTGGCTTTGGTGGCCATGGCAAATCTGTCGAGCGTAAATGGGCTTTCAAATAACGAGTAGAATAGAATAAAACCAGTTTCTTTTTCTGTAAGAATACCACACAAAAAGTAATGGTCATCTTAACATGACAAGCGAAGATCAGTAAGCTCATAGGAAGGCAACAACCCCTCGGCACTCGGTTAGGTCAGAGTTCTACTTCAGTAAGAGGAATAAACGCCTGTTAGACACGTTTTCTGCAAGGCAAACTATGCTGAGAGCATATTATTCTTCATGTTCTCAACAATATATGGCCAAGACTCCGTGTTCTCTTTCTGTCCTACCCTTCCATACTTCAGTCTTTACACAACGCCATTATCAAGTGCATCCGATGGCTTCTCGTGATAAAATGCCAACTTTAGCACGCATTTTAAGAGGTCAAATTTACGAAAATGGTCTCCGTCTTCAAGACAATACAAAAATAAAAATGAAAGACAAAAATGAAAAAGCCATCTTTCATGGTGTAGATATCACAGATATTATCAGGAACCCAGAGAATATCGGAAAGACCCCCCATCAAATCATTTGGAAGAATCACAGCGTCAGTCGGCATGGGAAATTGACGCTTCCCATCATTTCTAGTAAAAAAAATCTTTCTAAATACTCCAAATATATTCAACACGACACCCCTTTACAGATAGGAATGGACTATTCCATACATTTTGTAACTGATGGAGAGCTTTCTGGAGGCATTTTCATTACGACGACCCCCAATGAATGTGCATCCATTTCAGTAAAGTACGTCTCGAGCACAAGGATCATATTCAAGGAAGAGAATGGCACAATTGAACTGAAAAACCAAAATGGTATCACAAACGCACGTGTGGCAGTAAAAATTCCACAACAAGCCAGTGTCAACAGCTTTACCATTGCAACATCTGGGCTAGATATTCACCTCGGTCGGCTAGATCTACAAGTTGCAAAAAAGGTCCACCTTTATACAGAGAGTGGCAATATCACAGCCAAAATGACTCCTAAAAAAGGCGCTCCTCCAGATGGTTTTTCAGATGCTCTTGGCAAGGACACCCATGTTACAGCGGAACAGGGCTCTATTCTTGGAAAATGGAAGTTCAATAATGCGGACTTCGAGGCTCAGTCTATTGATATCGCGGGCGAAACTGTAGGCAGCCACACATCGGCTTTGGTAAAAGCAACAGCCACGGATGGCCATCTTCGATTTCGTGGTTCAAAAGCAAAAACAGAAAAATTAATTTTAAATGCACCAATTGGAAATATTTATGGATCTCTTTTCGCCAAGAAGGAGATTGATTGTACCTCTGTGCAAGGCGATATTCGTGTCCATCTGCACCCAAAGGTGGGAGATAATGAGAAGAAGTCTATGAGATTCATTACAAAAAAAGGTAACATCAAACTGACGTTCAAAAGAGGAAAGGAGGCATCTTCTATCGAAGCGGAATCCATAGAGGGGGATCTCGATATAAGGGGGAAGCCTTACGAGGCCAAAAGTATTTCTGCAAAATCTACAAACGGCCACATTACTGGGACGATGAAGGTTTCCGGCAATGCCTCCACGACTGGACGTTTTTCCGATTTCACAGCATGCCGCCCAAAAAAGGTCCAATTCTCAAACTGCAAATACTGCTTGACCAATCTGAAGCACGAAGATAGCAATGGTGGTACCGTGAAGTGCATTGAAGGCTAAGCTCTAGGGTTATATTTTTTATTTCAAAATGGTTTGCCAAGAATGCATGTCATCTGTATTACCTACTAAGCAGCCTGACTGCATCCGAAAACGCTGATTGGTAAAATATTCTATTGAGCAGCTCTACCAAGCCACATCAGACGTCTATTGGGAGTTCTTATAAAACTAGTTGGCAATAGGGTGACAGTCTCCGGAGTAGTCGTATAAGAGAGATACCATTGGTTCCTATGCATCACAACATGTATTTGACTTATATTGTATTCTGCGGCTTATAGAACAAAGTATGCAAAGAAACTCATATTCCTTATGTATTCAATCCGCTTCCACAATCTCATGAACGCAAGTACAAAATACGTTAGATTCAAATGAAGGAACTGGTTCACTTCTCTATTGGCAGCGAAATATTTCTGTTCCAGAATCTGGCAAAAGAATGGAAAATAGACACTCTTCGCAAAGCGTCTATGCTGGGCAAAGGCATATACCTTCTCATCAGAAATGCATCTCAAGTGCATGCCAAGATGCTGATCGATAAAGTTCAACAGGGTCCTATAAAAAGCAATCTTTGCCTTGGAGACTTTTACAAGTCGTTCGATTTTTCTCCACCAACACTACAATTTCCACTAGATATGTGTCTACCCTTTTACAGAGAAATCACCAATGTACGCTCTTTAAGAATTGGAATGTCGGAATCTAATGCATCCACATGGGAATGGCTTGCTACAAAACTCATCCAGCAAAATAAAATGATTCTGAGTCTTGAACTAATCAAAACGCAAATGTCAAGTATAGTCAATGCAATTATTCAAAATTGTACGCATCTTCGAAAACTAGACGCAAAATCCGTCCCGGTTAAGCATATAACACGTATTGTAGAGGCACATCCAGCCATAACAGAGCTAAGACTCTCGAATATTCCAAAGCTAGAGATGGAAGGGGAATGGGCCGACTTTGGAAAAGCTGTCAGGGGCCTTGGACATATTGAAAGTTTAGCTATTCTAACGACATGTTGGGCTACTTCAATACCATCTAAAATTAGCAATCTATTCTTTCAGAATCTACTATCTACAAGTGACGGTCGCCCAGTACTTCCGTTTCTCAAAGATCTACAACTTGGCAATATGGATTCACCCGCGTGGGAGCAATGTGGGATAGCATTGAAAACATTTCACTGTTTGGAAAGCCTCGTCTTGACTGAAATGTTCTGGGTCACCAAAGAGTTTTTCTCGAGCTTGCTACCAAACCAAACGAAGGCTGCACCAATATCCAAGTCGTTACGCTCCTTCAAAATGTGGAATTTGAAGATGGAGACGGGATGGAAGGAAGCCGGGAAGTTCCTCAGTACTCTTTCACAGCTGCGGAAGCTCTCCCTCCGCAATGTGCATAATATGGACAACGAATTTACAAGTCAAATACAGAAAGAATCAGAAACAACAGCAGTGTTCCCCGCTTTAGAAGAAGTAGAGCTTTGTAGAGTTTTAGCGACGAGAGCCGGGTGGGTTCAACTAAGAAGCATAATCCGATCTCTTCCCCATATGAAGAAGTTTATCTTTAAAGATTTGCAATTTTGGGTGTCTAATTGTTTTCTTTATGACATCTTTTCCCCTCGTATTGAACATAGTGTGGGAATGATTGCTCCTCTTGAAAATTTGACAATAAGAGAGATGGCTGTCTCTAATAAAACATTGATGAACTTGGGTGAGGCTCTGAGGCAGTTTTCAAGTGTACAAACGATTGAGTTGTGCTATATGCTGGATTCAAATATTGATTTATTTTTTGATAGCTTAGTGCCAGATTATCGCAGCTCTGAAGCCATCTTCCCAAAGCTTTCTCATCTCACACTCAAGTTTTTGAGGTTAAGCAGTGAGGTAAGTAAGAAGCTGGGGGTTATGATGAAGAGTTGGTCTCAGTTGCAAAGTCTCGAAATACTCATGGTGAGCGGGGTAGACGGTGCGTTTTTTAATTCCCTCTTCTCAGAAAAGGAATTGGCGAGTCCATTATATCCTTTATTGAAAAAGTTTCATACCACTTCACCTGAACTAACAGATGACGCGCTACGAAGCATCGCTGGGAATATCCCCAATGTGGAGGATCTGAATATTCACTCCCCCAACATTACGTTGGAGACCATGCCTGAATTACTGCGTGGTCTTGATAATCTCCAACGCGTTAGCTTCTCATTCCCGGAAAAATATTCGAATACCATTTACCACAAAATATTGATGAGCATTTCTACGTCATCTGCAAAAAAATTGGAAAGTTTTCCAATGCCAATCTCGAAGGATATACACCGGGACGTTGTCGACTATTACTGTGAAAAGTTTCCCAATATGAACATCGAGCTTCATGAGTTTAGAATGGCAGTTTGTACTATTATAGATGACAATTCGGACAGAGTACAACACGCTAATGTAATGGCAAATATTACAATACAAGAATGTGAGAAAGTGGTGGACTGCCCCAAGAAGGATTCTCTTGCGAGAAAACAAAGTACTGGGGTAAAGAGTCTTTTTCATTCCATCAAATCGAGGTTTCTGCATAAGTAGTTAGATAGCTGGGTAGACATAAATACCTAAAAAAGTCGACAGCTCGTTCTGAAGACGATGATGTCTCTTTTTGATCATCTTTTGCATAGTATTACCAAACCTGAAGCAAAAAAATTATAGAAAATATGAAGATTATCTTTCGTCTCTTGAGCATCATTGGCATGAATTTTGCACGCGATATCTTCTCACCAACGTAGGTGAGTTGGCCTCGTTGCACAGTGATTATCATATGCTTCACCTACGCATGGGAATGATGCCCACATTTGCTAGGGAAAGAATGAAGTGAGAGACAGGACGTTCACTTTTTTTTCTCTCATTTCATTCCTTCCGTGGTATTCTTTTCGAAAATGTCAACAAAAACAGCATGGTAATACATGTATTAGTAATTCTAGCTTTGTTACATAGCATAGTGTAGGTGGGTAGATCGGGGTGTATGCTCATGTAGGCAGCTTCCTAAATGGCTCATAAACAGCTACCGGATTCTGAACCATTTTCATCTCCTGAACCTGAATTACTACAACATTCGTTTTGTCACAACCTTGGCCACTACCATGTCAAATGATGCATTGGGTGTGTTTTCTAGTATAAATTCATTGTTATACGCAGCTAATTGGCCTTGACCCGCTTCTAGCTGCCGAAGACGCTAACAAGACAATAGCAGCAGATGTAGCAGATGGAAATGCCCCCTCTATAACGGAGGCGGTGCATGTGCCACCGACTGCTGAAGGCCAAGGACCCAGTGAGGTCCAGGGTGACCAGAAGGAAAAGAAGCCCTTGGGGGTTTTGGATACGAAAGACATTAAAAAGACGGAGGCAGTGGGTGATAAAAAGGATGAAAAGGATAAAAAAGATGATGATGGAGATGTAAAGCCAAAGGAGGACACGAAAGAAAAAAGAAAAGCAGAGGATACGGAGAGTGCTACGTCCAAGAAGGCAAAGGTTGACGATGAGGCTAAGCCTGATGCCCCAAAGGCTCGTCGTCGTTCGTCAACAGCCAAGAAGCAAAAGAAGGAGCCCGAGCCAACAACGCGAAAGACGCGGAGCCAGGGATCAGCAGACAAGTAATTCATTGTACTTTCTTACATGGTAATAATAAACACCTTAGAAATACCATCATACCATCGTAAATGAAGAGACCTTTGCTTTTACGATGACAGAGTATGTCACAGATGACAACCCCGATATGTGCATAAGAAAGAAGGGGCGCTTCAGTTGCTTCCGAGGCTGTTTTGAGAGGCCAACGACAACGGACCCATGGGCTTTGCCAAAGCATGCATCGACGAGGGTACACGGCTCGAGCCAAGTTCCCTATAGAATCACGTGACATGCACATGGCTCTTCGGCATTTGATTGGCAAGCGGCGTCCCTTTTTTCATCTTTCTCCGTTTTTCCATGCACCCGAGACAGTTATTTTTGTTAGTTCACCCGATTCGGCCATTCCATGCTCGTATCCATCCATTATGCAACGGGGAAGAGATTCTCGACTTTTATCTGGATGGGTGTCCTTTGGTGAATGTAACCGTATCGCAGAAAAAGACGACACAAAGAAGAAAGGCCATAAAGGGTCAGATTGTTCATAAAGTAAAGTTCATGAAAATAAAAGAAGGGGAAAAAGTCTTGGCACCCCTTTGAAGTTTTGCTGGCTCCGTCAAAGCCAGGGTTGTGTGATTGATGAAGAATACAAAGCTAGCCGGGGCTTTGCTGATGGAAGAGATGAGCAAAAACCCCCTCCCTTTGTTCACATCTGTCATACCTGTTGGCATATTTTGCTAGGTAGGTAATTTTCCGCAAGATGACAGTAATAGGAAAAAACCGTCGAGGCCTTGAAGCCAATGATTGTGCGGATGACTGTAATTCTGACACTCGACATCAAAAAAAGAGGTGATTGTCGGTTAAAATAGTAACATTTCATCGTATTTGCTTTTTCTTTGACTTTTTTTTTCCCTCTCCCAAAAACGATCCTCATGGGACGATACCCTTTTTTGAAAATTTTTTCTGGACCATCTTTCCCTGCCCTTTTAATTTTTAAAAAAAAATAAGTGCACATCTAGAAGGCACTTGACCCCTGCATCGCATCGTACAAGCTTCTCAATTTTTAACATCTTTTATCTTGTGTGTGTCTCCCATCTTCAACCAAATCCCATTTCTTTTTTCGTTCCTTATTTTTTTTATTCCATTCGCTTGTGTATGTATTGGCCATTGCCATAGACGCATTTTGTCGTCGAAAGACATTCGTTGATTATCATCCCTACATACATTCGTCACACGTCAATCGGAACGAATGTCTTTGCCCCCTTTTTGAAGCAACACGTTTTGGGAAAAGAATAAAAAATACACCATCAACTACGAGCATTGCGAAACGAATACCATCAGCTGGCTCTGGTTGGTAAAGCAAAAAAAATTTCACAAAGAAGGGGAGAACTTGATAGAAGGAGAGCATGGACCCTACCAAAACAGTGCCTCTTCTACTGAGAGATACACCGGCCTCGACACCATTATCCGGTGCTGATGAATTGCTACAGCTTCTTCAGAACCCGTTTGGGTCCCAGGTAAGGCTCCTCTTGTTTTTGGTTACAAATAGACACTAACACAAATCAGCTCCAAGTGGGTTCCATTTGGGCCTCGATTGGCACATCGTTTGGCGTAACGGCAGGTGTAGCGTTGCTCTTTTCCATGATACGACCCTACCATACGATTGTGTATGCACCCAAACTAAAGCACGCAGACGATAAGCATGCTCCACCACCCGTGGGAAAAGGCATGTTTGCCTGGATCGGACCATTATGGACGACAAAAGAAGACGAACTGATCCAGCTCATTGGCATGGACGGCGCCATTTTCATGCGAGTGGCACTTATGTGCCGCAACATCTTTCTGTGCTTGGCGGCTGTGGGATGTGCTGCCCTCATCCCTGTGTATTATACGAACAGTGTCCGGTTTGGCGATGATGTGTGGCTACAGCTGCTCGGGCCCTCCAAAGTTTTTGGCAACCCACACTGGGTGACGGTTTGTATTGCCTGGGCCTTCAACATTATTGTCTGTTTTTTTCTATGGTGGAATTACCGACGCATCTTGCAAATGCGTCGCAAGTATTTTGAGAGCGAAGAGTACCAAATGAGCCTTCACTCCCGCACGTTGATGATGTACGATATCCCAAAGAAATTTGCCTCGGATGAAGGCATTTCCCGTATCATCGACCTCGTGGCACCAAACTCTTCCTTTTCGCGGACATCATGTGCCCGTAATGTTAAAATTCTACCCAGTTTGATCCAGCAGCACTCGAATACGGTTCGGAAGCTCGAAAAAGTTTTGGCAAAGTTCCTCAAAGACCCCAAAAACCTTCCACCACGGCCTTTATGCCATCCATCCAAAAGCGACGAATCGTACGATACATACGCCAAAGGACAAAAGGTGGATGCCATTGAGTACTTGACTACGCGTATTCGAGATTTGGAAGCGAGAATCAAGGATGTTCGGCAGAGTGTGGACAAACGAGCCACTCTGTCGTATGGCTTTGCCTCGTACTCTGATATTAGCGAGGCCCATGCGATTGCTTACATGGCACGCAATAGACGGCCTGGAAATGCTACTCTCAAGCTGGCCACACGACCCAATGATATTATCTGGGATAATCTTCCCCTGAGCAGAGGATCCCGACGGCGTAGACGGATTGTGAATAACTTTTGGGTTATGCTCTTGACGATTCTGTGGGTGGCGCCCAACGCCATGATTGCTATTTTCCTTGTCAATTTGAGTAACCTTGGTCTCGTTTGGCCGGATTTCCAAAAACAGCTCGAGTCCAACACAAAGTTCTGGCAAGTGGTGCAGGGTGTAGCCTCGCCCGCCGTGACATCTGGTGTTTATCTGCTTCTCCCTATCATCTTTCGACGGCTCGCCATTCAATCTGGTGACCAGACAAAAAGTGGTCGAGAGCGTCATGTCCTGGGGCGGCTCTATTCCTTTTTTGTATTCAACAACCTGGTCATTTTCTCCCTCTTTAGTGCCATGTGGGGGTTTGTTTCCGTGGTCATTGACAACACTCACCATGGTGAAAATGGATGGAAGGCCATTGTTTCTGCCAAGCCGGGAGATACCATTCTCAACAGTCTCTGCAACATTTCTCCCTTTTGGGTGACTTGGCTGTTGCAGAGACAGATGGGTGTGGCTGTTGATCTGGCACAGCTCTGGCCATTGGTGTGGGGGTTCCTTATGCGAACGTTCTCGAGCCCGACGCCTCGTGAGCTGATTGAGTTGTCGGCACCGCCGCCTTTTGACTACGCCATGTATTACAATTATTTTTTGTTCTACTCTACGGTTGCCCTATGCTTCTCGGTGATTCAGCCTCTGGTGCTTCCCGCCGCCGCCGTGTACTTTACGATTGATGTCATTCTTCGCAAGTACCTGCTTCTCTATATTTTTATTACAAAGAATGAATCGGGCGGCACCTTTTGGCGTGTTGTATACAATCGCTTCATCTTTGGTACCATTCTTGCCAACTTGGTGTGGTTCTTGGTGGTTCTTGTTCGTGGGAATGGCAATCACTACCAGGCGTATGCCATGGCGCCTCTTCCGTTTTTCATGTTGGCCTTTAAGATCTACTGTGCCCGGGTGTTTGACCACAAAATCCAGTTCTATGCAACGGTCATCAACAATACCGATGCTGGCATGGATATTTCCCAAAAGAGCAACTTGCGCAGCGACCGATTGGCCTCTCGTTTTGGCCACCCAGCACTGTATCGACCATTGATTACGCCCATGGTGCATTCATCGGCCATGAACATTCTGCCATCCATTTATTCTGGTCGTCTGACAGATGGCCGGGATGCTGGGTATTCGGCAGACAGTGCTACTGTTTCTGGCTATTCCGATATGGTAGCGATGGACACGATGAATTCGAAGAAGCTGGGCAAGCCATCGGCAAATGTGAGCATGCCTGGCTTTGAAGTTGTGCCAGAATCCCATCTCGACTTTGCCTACTATAAGAATAGGGTGGAGTTTGCTGAAGACCACGGCGGTGGCAATATTTATGCCATGCAGGGCGACTACATGACGATTGCCGAGAGCGATACCGAGTCACGACCGGGCACGCCTGTGGGAGGCATGTCGGGAAGGAGGTATCAGGAATACAAGGGGGCTGCTGGCATGCAGCCGCCAGCTCATCCGCCAGTGCAGCCATTCTACCATGAAGACGGCCAGCGGCAAAGATCGCCGTTGTATGCACACCAGGGCAATGACAGCTCTAGCAATTTGGTGGAGAATGCAGCCAATATGTCCATGGGCACAGCGCCTACCTTGCCGGTGATGTACGGCGGGGGTCCTTATGGTTATGGCGATCTACCGCAGGAAGAGTACGATCCACAAAGCCACCACAATCCCGCACAATACAATAACTATTATAGGGGTCCTCATCAGGGAGGGGGGTACTAAGAAAAGCAGTTCTCGTTTATACATGGGGTGGAGCATATTGTTTGGACTACATAGAATTCTATAGTTTAAAATCAGCGCTTGTTTTTTCAGCACCTTGCACAGATGTGAAATTGGCCACCTTTTGTGCTAGCTGTATCTTTTGCGTCCGTGAACGCTCAGTGCAGAGCTCGTACATGGTGGAAAGGTTGAAGAGAAGCGTGTGCGAAGTGAATGCCTTGTCTGTGACGCATGCCTCGAGCAAACGGCGGCCGTCTGTCATTTGGCCCGTGTAGAGAAGACAGACGGCCAGATTGACGGCGAGCATTTCATCATCGGGATACGTCTCGACGAGGCCTTTCCAAATGTCCACGGCCTCGGCGTACTTTGCCTCGGCCATGTGGCAAAGCGCCGCGAGGCATTGCCGGTCCTTGCCATTTTCTGGAAGGCAGGCCTGCGCCTCGGGAACATTACCAATTTGCAGCCATAACAGGGCCCTGGCCATGGGCTTCTCGGCAAGAGATGCCAAGTGCACGGCAGCGCCCGATAGATCACCCATTTGCAGCAGAGCACTCGTGACAAGGAGACCAAGATCGGCCAGACGCTCTGTCCATATGGCACGTTCCTCGCCCGCTGAGGCAGCTACTTTTTTTCGGGCATCCCTCGCCAAGTCATAGTAGCTCATGACGGCCCTCCGAGGATCCCCGTAGCCGAGGGCCTGCAGCCGCACGTGGAGGACGCGCAGCGGCCAGGGGGCGACATGCTCGCCGGAACTCTGGTAAAAGGAAGCCCCGAGGTCCTGTAGAACACGCGCTTCTTGCACGGCCATGGCCGTGGCATCCAGGAGCAAGAGACAGCTCAGACGCACATACAAGAGGGAAAAGATGGCGTCTGTGTCTGCTGCAGATGTCCTTTCCATCAGTTCTTCAGCAGCCAGCACGGCAGCCGCCCGGAAGTGTCCCGCAGCCACGAGATTCGCCAAATGGTCCATGATGGGCGTGCCCACGGGCTTTGCCGTAATGGCATTTTGGAAACGGGTGACAAAGGGCGCTGGCGTGCTGCTCAGAGGAATCGGATGGTAAATGTCCTTTTGCAGGAGAAAGGAGAAGTCATGGTCCTGCCCTCGGCTCATTTTTTTTTTCTTTTTTTTATTTATTATTCAAGCCAAGGTTCACAGTTTCCATGATGTCTTTCTTCACCATCTCTTCTGGCTGCCACTGACCAGGTGTGCACATTAGTCAGCGATACCACACGTCTATAGATTAGTCATCGTCTATGAGACTCGGGTTGTCGAGGGATTGTCGAGTGGCTCGGCCAAGTTTTTAATATTTTACCAATATAGTTCTGATAATGTTTTGAAAAGAAAAAAAAGGGAATATCTATTAAAATTATATAAAAAGTTTATGCAGCACTCTTTTGAAAAACCCAAGACTTGCAATGCGCTCCTTTTCCCTCTGGACTTCTGCCCAGTCAATCTCTCGTCGGCCGCTGTCCAGGTCAATGTCATCAATGGCAACAATGCCCTCTTGCCTCAAAAGATATCCAACGACCAAAAACAAAATGACAACGGGAATGGTCAGGATACCTTTGAAAATAGAGGAAACATCGTTGAATCCGCCACCTGTGGGACAGATGGCCACAAAAATCTGGGCAGCAATGGCAATAATGCAGATCAGTAAGCCAATGTAGGACCCATAGACGCCACAAATGGCCCGGAATGGAATCTCATCCATGGAATGGCCTTGTCTCTTCCAGGCTATGGTGAAGCGAATGTGTGACACGCAAATGGAGGCCCAGTTGAAGAGAGTCGAGAGGGCGGTAATGGCTTGCAACCATTCAAAGACCTCTGGACCTGAGGAAGAGACACTGACAAAGGCAATCGGCCCGGTGAGCAGCATCAACAACACAGACATTAAAGGTCGTCCGGAACGGTCAATGTACGTCAGAATCTTCGGTCCATAGCCGTGCTGGGACATGGATGTCAAGGTTCGGGAGCCACCATAGACGGCCGAAACGCCAATGGATACCACGGAAATTAGGATGATAGCGTTCATGTAGTCGTCATATCCATTCAAGCCGGAATATCTGCCAACGAGTACAAACGGAGAGGCATTGCTGTCCCCCATGGCGCCAAGCAAGTGGCTGTCTGTTGAGCTGATCAAGAGACCCATGAGAAAGAGACCGAGGACATAAAATATAGTGACTCTCCAGAATACTTGCTTGATGGCTGTTGGCATAGCCTTTGCCGGGTTGCGAGATTCTGCAGCTGCAAGGCCCACTAGTTCTGTTCCGTTGAAAGAGAAAGCCGCTGTGACAAAGACGCTACAAAAGCCACGAAACCCGTTCCGAAAGGCCCCTGGATGGTGCCAAAGTCGTGCGCCCCAATATGCGCTATAGAGACCGCCGGCAGGACCACCGCCGCAGATGAGGACCACGGCGATGATCATAAAGGTGACAACGGTGACGATCTTTATACAGGAAGAAACGAACTCCTCCTCTGCATAGCCTAGAGAACCAAAGACATTGATGAGGGTGATGGCCACCATGAAGATGGCGATCCAAGCAGCAGCGGATATGGAGTTGTTCCAGTATTCAATAGTGAGTGCGCAGACGGTGAGTTCTAGTGGGAAGGCGGCCATCCAGTTGAGGACATAGGTCCATCCCATGGCAAAGCCCCATGTGGGACTGATGAAGCGGGACGAGTAGACGTAGAAACCACCGTTGATGGGATACATGATGGCAAGTTCTCCCAGAGCCTGGGTGACAAAGAAAATCATGAGGCCCATGATGAGGTAGCAAATGGTCATGGAGGCAGGGCCCTAGGTGGAATGAGTATGGCAATGGCGGGAAGGAGAAAAGCTGTACGTACGCCTGTGTGGAGGGCACTACCAGAGGCAACAAAGAAACCAGCACCAATAGAACCACCAATGGCAATCATGTTCATATGCCGTGGTTTGAGGCGGCGACGCATTTCGACGATGCCTCTACCATAATGTGACTTTTTAAAGGAGTCTGGATGGATGCCCATGCGGATAGAAAGAGGCTCATCCTCGGGAGAGATGGGAGTACTCGAGATGATGTTCTCTGCACTCGCTGGTGACATTTGCCCGAGGGCCTCAATGTCAACTTCTTTCTTTATTGGTGACATGGTGCATGCTTTGGGAGGGGGGCAAGCGAAAGGGAGGATCTTGGTTCTATTTAAGAAAAGGGCGACCCATTATGGGCATAAAGTATTGATATATGAGTAATAATGCATTTTGTCCACGGGATTTTTGATAAGTATGATTACTTATAGTCCAAGTGTAAGTACATATTTCAATGTCTATATCTACTAAGATTGGTGTATGAAGACAAAAGGTGGATGCCCACGTGTTGCTGTTGGCAAGGCAAAGAGGGGGGGGTCTTTGGGGCCAACAGATATGGTTATTATGTAATGCAAGGGCGTGACCGGACGGACGGAAATGGCCGAGAACTTTTGTGTTGCACAGTGATGACAGAGCCGGAGACGTCCTGTAAAGATAAAAAGGTTTTGTGTATCGAAAAAAGGTACTCGCACTCGTGACGCCCCTGCACCGCATGCCGGGAGCGACCCACAATAAAGTAATAATAGATCTAGAAACACACCTAACCTACGGAGTCGATGGGCAAGTGCCCCTGATTGTGCACATTTTGCTGAGACACTGCAGAGCCTCCTCGGAGTGTGCCATTGTCGACTTCCATCGTGGGACATAGGCACTGAGTGAGAATATGGTGCCATTTTTATGTAATTTTTTTTCAAATTTTTTCTTGTATTTTTTGGCCCTCCATCTTGATGACCCTGCATGATTGGTGCCTTTTTTTTGGACTAGACGTAGTGCCAGTACATTCGTCTTGGAGCCTGGCTTTCATCGATCTCAAGGTTGTTCGTGGGATTTAAGTGGAGACGAGCATGTTTAACGTTTAACAGACGGAAATAAAAATAAAAAGAAAACTGGCCTAGAGACTAGCCGTCGGTCGGTCTCGTTGGGTCTTTTTTATTCCAAGTTTTTGAGTTTTAGCTGAACAACACGTCGGCTGTGCTCTCTCTCTCTTTTTTTTCTTCTTCTGTTATTCCCCCTTGAACGCGTACGTTTGAGCCATGCTTCTTCAGCAACTTCAACGGCCGGGCCGGCTGCTCGGCCTGACAGCCGCTCTGGCGATTGTTGTTATGTGTATTGTCTACCTCGAGCAGTTTGGGCTCGCTGTGCCGGCCCGGACCGGCCATATGGGCGATCCCCCCATGGATTTCCCCAGTGCGCCGCCCTCGGCCATGCCTCCTGTGAACAGCGAGCCCACGAGTGATTTCAACCTGCCCGTCACGCACATGCCGACTGGCGACGTGCCGCTGTCCAAAATTGCCAAGGTGGGCGTGGCCGTCAATGCGCTCGACATCCCGGCCGTGCATCGCGCCTTCAAGACGCACCAGTACCACAACGACCTGCACGGCTATGCGCACTACATTGCCAGCCGCGAGGTCGTCAGCGACCTGATTGACAACGACCGCATGGGCCGCGGCTCGGGCGCGTACACGAAGCCGGCCTATCTGCTGGCCATTATCGTGTCGGAGCTGGTCAAGCCCGAAAACGAGCGGTTCGAGTGGATTTTCTGGTTTGACGGCGACACGATGGTGCTGAACCCGTCGACGAAGCTCGAGACGTTCCTGCCGCCCGCAACGAGCGACATTCTCAACGACGTGCATCTTGTCATTGCGTCCAACTGGGACGGGCTCAATTCCGGCGCGTTTGCGCTGCGCGTGCATCCCTGGACGGCCTCGATGCTGTCGGGCGTGCTGGCCTATCCCATGTACGAAAAGGAACGCACCAAGAAGGACCGTTTCCGCGACCAGAGTGCCTTCCAGTTCCTCCTGACGAGCAACGACTCGCCGATGGCCAAGGACGCCCTGCAGCACCGCAACCACTGGGCCAATGTGCCCATGCGGTGGTTCAACTCGCTGCCCGTCAACAACGCCTTTTACAAGGACGGCGGCTGGCTCTTTGGCAAGGAAATGGACGCGTCCATGTTCGACAACGGCACGACCGAGGTCTACGACGACGGCTTTGGCGGCAAGGTGCAGCCGTGGAAGGTCATGCGCGGCGACATGCTCGTCCACTTTGCCGGCACAAAAAACGTCCGCGACAGCTGGATGACGCCGTGGCTCGACCGCGCCGAGGCCCTCCTGCCCGAGTGGAACAACGCCACGTACAGCAGCGGCCTAGAGACGGAGGTGGCTGCCTTTTGGGCCAAGTACGAGGCGGACATGGACGCCGAGATCAAAAAGACTAAGGCCGACGTGGCCGTCATGGCCTCCCTGGGCAAGCCTGAACGGCGGCAGGCGCCGGCTGAGAGAACGCTGTTTGAGCGCTTGGAGGATGACTAGGGTGCATATTTTGGATATTTACGGCGTATGGAACTGGCATTACTCTTTACTCCTACTCTTACTCTACTCTTGACTCTTTGCCATCGTAGGGCCTCGTTCGCGCCGCCTTGGCCGCGTTTTCTTTATATACTGCAACGCGTCTCTTATTTGCAAGTTCCACAGGTCCAGTGGCCCAATGGCAAGGCGCTTGACTACGAATCAAGAGATTGCAGGTTCGACCCCTGCCTGGATCATTTTTTGGCCCCGTCGCTTTTTGCACACGTGACCTCCGCAAACCGGAAGCCGATTTAAGCCGAGCGAGCCTGGCCCAACCGCGACAAACGATGGCATCCCTCCGCATTCTGGTCCCCGTGAAGCGGGTCATTGACTATGCGGTGCGTGGCCAGCTAGAGGAGCGACAGAGCTGACTTGCAGGTCAAACCGCGCATAAACAAGGCCGGGACAGCCGTGGAACGGGCCGGCGTCAAGCACAGCATGAATCCGTTTGACGATTTGTCCGTGGAGGAGTCTGTGCGCATCCGCGAGAAGAAGCGGGCGCCGGTCGAGGACATTTGCGTGGTCTCGGCAGGGCCTGCCAAGTCGCAGGACACGCTGCGGACAGCGCTGGCCATGGGAGCTGACCGAAGCATCCATATCGACACGGGCAAGGACGAGAATGCCGGGGACTTGGAGCCGCTGGCCGTGGCCAAGCTGCTGCAGAAGATTGTGGCCGAGGAGAAGAGCAATCTGGTGATTCTCGGCAAGCAGAGCATCGACGACGATGCCCATCAGACAGGCCAAATGCTGGCTGGTCTGCTTGGCTGGGGCCAGGCCACGCAGGCGTCCAAGATTGACTTTGAGGGGGACCGTGTGCAGGTTGTGCGCGAGGTGGACGGTGGCGTCGAAACGGTGCGGTCCCCGCTGCCAATGGTCATCACGACGGATTTGCGTCTCAATGAGCCGCGCTACGCCACGCTGCCCAACATTATGAAGGCCAAGAAGAAGCCCATGGTCAAAAAGACGCTTGCCGACTACGGCATTGACGCCACCAAGCGCCTTGAGATCAAGAGCGTGGCGGAGCCTGCTGTCCGGCAAGGCGGTGCCAAGGTGGAGGACGTCGACGGGCTTATTGCAAAGCTCAAGGAGCTTGGAGCTTTATAATAAACAATATTGTACATTTACTTTCTCTTCTTAGGCTCTTTTGCGCTTGTTAGGCTGTTTCGCACTTTCAAGGACTCCACTCCTTGCAGCATTTCAAAATCTTTCAAGATAAAGGTTGTGGCAGGCTCCGTCACGTACAGTCTTTTGCATTTTTTGCCAATGAGCTTTGCTGTCGTTGATGATAAAAGACCATAATGGCTCCGATTCTTTCCCACCACAACCCGCCCGTCAAAAGAAATGAGGCTCACAGGATTTCTCTCTAAAAGCAGCTGTATTAACTCGTCTGTAACAAGTGTGTCCTTTATATACAGTTCTTGTACCTGGGTGGCCTTTGCTACTGCTCTCGTCAACGCCCCATCTAGACATGGAAGTCCGCCTTGAGGGACGAGTAGCCCGTGCATAATACTATAGCTGTCAAACATTAGCGTGGCAATACTATCGTCCACCATCCACAGCTCATAAAGAGCCGTGACAATAGTTTTTTGAGGCGAGTATGTAAAGTGCATGGTGCTTCCACTGCGTGTAGCCCTCGTCTCTCCTCCATGAATGCCACATACACTGGCAACCTTTGAGGCCTCCGCATTTGTCAAACATGCGGAAAAGCACTGTACAAGCCTCTCAGTGAACGTGGCTCTTTCATTTTTGCCCAAAATGGGAGGCAGCTTTTTGGCTTCTTCGGTGATGATTTTTTTGGCTTGCTCAGGAGTGCAAAGCTTTTCATCTCCAAACATTAATTTCCACATTATACTTTCAAATACTATCGTTGACAAGCGCACAAGGTGAGTGCACGGTGGCTACACCTCCTATTTGTACTATCAAGAAGACAATGGCTGCAGCTTGGGGCAGCTCTCCCCGCTCTCCATGAAACTAGGCACCAGATCGGTAAGAGCATTTCGGACATAATACTAGCCACCTCATCGTATTATCTAGAATATTAAGAAGAAGCATCCATGTTGCATCTTCTACCCAAGAATGACATCAAAGTGGAAACAAACCATGGAAATCTCCAGGATGAAAACAACTCCAAAATAGAGCTTACAACAGGGTATTTTTTTAACATCTTGGCAACTTTCTTGACTCAATGTGAGGTCATCATGGAGCCATTTTCTTCTCATCATATTGGATAAGAATGTGAAACTATGATAATAATCAATTTCCTAATTGTTGCCTGATGGGAAGGAAGGACTCTGATCTGGTGGAGAAGACCCATCCATGAAATAAAAGGAAGCATCTCTTCCCTACTCATTGCCTTGTATTTTTTTCATCAAAAGTCTTTCAGTCCGAGGAATCGCCAACATGCCAAAGCCTAGCCCTATAAAAGAGGCTGAGGTCATTATTGGACAATATAATCTAGACGTCAATATGAGTGAAGCTGATCGTCAAGATGAACTTGCGACGGCTAAGATGTTTTCCCAAGATGCTGAGCAATTTTGCACTAGTCTAGATCCCAACTTTGCCCCCACAGTTATACAAAGCGCCGTTGTCGCTATGTGCCTCATGTCAAGGGTCTCGTTTGAGACCACCATTGACGGACTTTTGAAGTTGTTCAATGGTGCAAGGTCTACAGATGAGCGTTCTTCCAAGTTATATGGCCAGGTCGTAAAGAGTATTGTCGACCAAGTAGAGGATATCTATCAACCCATCTATAATAAGCCCACCGATGAAAAGCATAAAAAGTCAAAGATATTTGTTCAGATCATGCTATGTGTCTCCCATCAAATCTATAAAATTGTGAACTCTTTAAATACAAAAGGACACATCAACTACGAGGCGATTTGCACTTACTTAACGAATGTCCGCTCTATAGTACAAAGACAGAAAAGAGAAAAATAGGAAGAAATATAGGAGAAATGGATTTTTTTTCATTGTATTTTTATCACCTTATACCTTTGTAGACTTTTGCCATCCAAGTGACCGTAGAGACCTTTCCGTAGCCTTGCTTTGATTCATTGTGTAAAAGTGCAAGTGTTTGATATCACCACTATCCAGCAACTTTTTACATAAATCTCTAATCAATTCGAGACCCTTTTTCTCAAAAGCAGCGGCATCGTCTTTCAATGGGCCCAGAATGCGTTCCCAAGATGCGGGTACTTGGCAGCCCATGTGCTTCACTCTCCGCCGAAAGCTATCATGGTCCGAAATGGGCATTATGCCAGGAAACACGGGGACACTTATACCCAATGCCCGAACTTTCTTGAGCCAGGAAAGAAAACGATCACCATCATAAAACATTTGGGTGACGATAAATTTGGCACCAACGTCCACTTTCTCCTTGAGGTGAAGCATGAGCACATCTTCATCCATAGTATCACCCATCCCTTCCGGATAGCCTGCCACACCAATGCAAAACTCGTCTCCGAATCTTTTTTTAATATGCGCCACAAGGTCCTTTGCATACTGGAAGGGACCCTGGACCACGGTCTCCTGATCTTGAGGAGGGTCTCCCCGAAGGGCGAGAATATTCCGACACCCAACTCTGTAGGCTTCATCCAGCGCTTTGTCAATCTTCTTCAAAGACATGCCTAGACAGGTAAGGTGCATGCATGTATCTATGCCGGAACTCTGCGTGCTTGTGACCAAATCCAAAGTCTTTTCCGATCGACTACCACCAGCGCCCCAGGTAATGTCTATAAATTTCGGCTCCATGCTCCACATTGTTCCTATACGCTTGACCAACTTGACCATGCCATCATCCGTCTTTGCTGGGTAATACTCAAAGGAAAAGGAAATATTCCCAGCTTTTTTCTCAACGAGCGTATCAACATACATTGTCTTTCTTTCGATGGACGAAATTCAGATCAAAGAATCCATTTTCCCACTATGGCCTTTAATACCTTTTTTTTCTTTCCCATGGTAGCGCTTATCACAAGAGAAAAAGAAAGAAATGGAAATCAGACCGTGGCCGATTGGCTACAGGCTACCTTTTTACCTTGGACAAATGCCTTTCTTGCTGTAAACAATAATACAACTTGCTCTCCGGTCATCTTTGTAGGCATTCCGGCGTAGCTATAGGCCGGCTCTGCCGGGATGAAAAAGATACGATTTTGTCACACGGATCTCATTCTATAGAGTACAAAAAACAATGTTGGATAAAAAAAGAGAAGAGAAAAGAGAAAGAAAAAAAGAAAAGAAAATAGGCTACGACCCGAGAATGCCAAAATAGGCATCTTCCACTTCACTAGCTAGCTCCAAGAGAGAAACAATAGCAATCTGATGGGTCAGATTCGGAAGCCGGTCACGATGGAGGCCAATCCATTCCAGCGGCGGCGTGGCCTCACCCATATCCCGCAACTGGGGTGTCTCAATCACTGGCGGCCGTAACGCCCGGTACTCATACCTCGATGGTGGCACATTCACCGTAATCGTACTCTTGCTCTTTTCCGCATCCTTTTCACTGCCCCCCACCTTGATCGCCACAGGCATATCCCGACGTACGCCTACGCCACCCACACGCTCCATCGCCTTCATATGGCTCGCCCACATGCCCCGAATCGACGAGATACGCATATAGTTCCATCCAACCTCCACTTTACCCTCAAAAGCTGACTGGAAGACGTAGTCAACATGCCGCGAACTAGGCGCATGCCACGTTTGCATACTCGCCTCCACGCGAGGCACCTGCAAGATCGTACCACCATGCGCTCCCATGGCATTCGCCACCACATCCTCCACCACAAAATCCGTCTTTTGTGGCACCGCCTCAAAAACAGGCTCAGGCGTTTCCACCGACGGCAACGGCGTTGTCGCTGCAGACACGGAGCCCCCTGCTCCGGCTACTTCCACTGATCCCGCCGGTACTGTCAATGCTGCTGCACCAGCCCCTGCCCCTTTGCCTTTAACATTCGCAAGGCCTACATGGAGCTGACCTAGGGTCAGGCCAAGATTGCTATGGATCTTCTTATCCCCAGACGCTTCCATCACCACATTCGCAGAAAACCGCGCCTGCGTATCCAGAGCGTGAATACGGAAAATATGGTGATCTGCAAAGGTACTTGGAAAGACGGAAATGTGGACGGTCCGAAGAGTGACTGTAACTTCTGTCGCCAGCGAAATTGGCGACTTTGAGGATGTCGGGATCCGCTCTGAAGACACCGGAGGCGACGCAAGACTGGCCGACGGCACTGTCAGAAGCGATGGTCGTTCCTTTTTCATCATCTTCTGGATGAAATGCTCAATTTCGGAGAGGGACGATTCGAAACTCGCCTTGCGTTCCTGGATGAGCTTTTGGAAGGCTTGGTACAGTGCCACGGCATTCGACGCTGATGTGGCCGTGCCTAGAACATGGGCTGCCTTGCCCTCCAAAACAGCCACAAGACGGTCCTTTTCGTGACTTTCCGCTCCCGTCGTGCCCTTGACATTGTGCATCAAAAATGAAATATCTTCGATATTCGCCATCAAAAAGGCCTGGTAGTCAAAGGACGCCTTCGCACCCAGCTTCTTGAAGCCAAGCGATGCTTGTACGAGGGGCGTCTCATACAGCTCAACACGCTGCTTGGGCCATTCAATCGATGTGCGAATGCGAAAGTCATCGAGTGATACAAATCCGCTCAGACGACCCTTGCAGTCGACCCCAATATGGCCAAACCCAAGACACAAATCTTGCTTCCATCCCGATGTTTTTCTGGACGATATCCAAAAGTCATGAATAGAGAAGACGGCCTTTCCTAATGTCTGACCAAGATCGACATGGATAGACAGGGTAGCAATGGCAATCGATGCTGTCCATGGGAACGCTGCCGTAGAAGCCATCTGCTGATACCGCTCCACCAGGGCCGGCGACGATCCCGATGGAGACGGTGCCTTTTCGGAAGCGCTCTTTGTCGTCATACGCTTGCCACGCCAAATCTCCTGGAACAACAAAAAGTCCTGAAATTGCCGTGCATTAATTGCCACGTGCATGGGGCTGACCTTGATCAAGGCACTCACGCCAGCCGTGCTATCGAGCTCTACATGCTTCGAGTTCATAAACGACAGACTAATCGTGTCGACAGAGACACTACCCGTCGACTCTCGCGAATAGACATGCTGAACCGCTGCATGCAGGCCATTGATATTGCCACAAACGGCATACGTCGTCTTCCCCCCATCATCGGGCGTTTCCAAGGTGCTCATCGTCAAGTAGACGCTTTCAAAACCCATAGACGCCGCCACACGAGCAATTGGCTGACAACTGAGCGTAAACTGTTGGGATGCAATACGCAAGCCGAGATTCAATCGAAGACGGCCAAAAGATGGTGCCGACAGAGTGAGACCGGCCTCTCCCTTAACCGCCTTGGTCTTTGCCTTTGACTTTTCACCTTTCTGGTCGTTGCGACTCACAATATGCTGAATTCCATCTGTAAAGTCCCGCACAAGCGCAACCACCGATGGATACACGACATTGCTCGACTCTTCAATCTTCATCTCTGCAAACACAGATGGCTCTGCCTGGCCATCATCATTGTACTCCACCTTCCAAGCGAGGCCAGGCGATGTAAGCGTTGTTACCGCATCACTTGGCAGGCTAGATCGAGCCTTTTCTGCACCTTGTCCATTGGTTTGAAGCCCTTCTGCCCAGAGCTGTCTCACGCCCTTATCCTCCTTGCCCCGGATCGAAACAATAGCTCCGGCAAAGTCTACATCTACTAGGAGAGACTCCAAATGCGACGTTGACGCCCAGTTGGACTTCATCTTTTCTGTCATGGACACTTTTTCTTCTGGTGTAGACACCATCGACGTATTATTGCCAGCCTCGCTTCTCGCCACCTTCTTAGCCATCACCATGTTCATAGCGCTTTGGATCGAGTCGACAACCTTGGATGCAGGAATAATAAAGTCCGACGTCAGACGAAGATCGAGTGGCTTCCCAACTGCCTGAAAGGCGAGCCGACGGGCATGGACCTTGGCATCTCCAGCCTTTTGCCGAGAAACATACGCAACGCGGAAGATCAGCTCTGGTAACAGCGCTGAATTGTCGGATCGAGCTACCTTGTCTTGCCCAAAGGGAACCATTTGGAATTGAAGATAATGAATGGCCAAATGTGCAGAGCTCGTATTTCTCGTGGCAAAGTGAATCCCTTCCACGGACAACACAATGGATGGGTCCGCCTCGGATACCACGTATACGGGCTCCGTCTGGGCATCCCAACAGACTTGCACTTTGGAGATATCAAGAGCATACGTCATAACCTTTGCTGATGCTGCCGTCTCCGTCTCAATGTGCACAGATGTCGACACCAGTGACTCTGCCTCTTCGCGTTCCTTTCTTGTCTTTTCACGTTTCTCCATACGAGCTTTCCACCGTCGAATGTACTCTTCGCGACCATCAAACTCGTGCATGCGATCGTTCATGTACGAGAGGACAGCCATTGCTGTTGCCACCGTCTCGGCCGAGAGATACACAATCATAGACTCTGTAGAGGCTTTGAAGGCTCGGTTGCCATCAATCTCGTTGGCGGCCATCTCCACGGAGAATCCAGCGCGGCCACAGGACCGCATCTGGTCAGGGACACCCCGCAAAATTTCAAAGTTGATACAGAGACTGGCTTGGATTGTAGGGAAAGATAAAATGCCATGCGCCGTCTTATTCGTAGCCCGAACCTGCACGCTGTCAACGCGGAAGGCTACATGCGCAGACATGTTCTTTGCACTTTCTGACACAAGCGGTGCATCACCAAAGACCTTGAGGCCAATAAAGGATAAATGAAAGTCATACGCCATGATAGGGCTTTTGACAGACGGCGTTTTTGGCCTCTTCTTGTTCACCTTGGCTAGGACATCATTGGCACATTTGCTCACCGATGAGAACTGGTCAGCTAAAGCAATCATTGTCCCTTGGATATCGGCACGGTCCAGTGCTAACAATAGGCTATGAATAGCAGCCGCGTTCATTTGCACAAGGTCCAAAAAGGAGACAATCGTCGCCTTTCTACGGCCATCCACAGTGACAACATCTACCCGACCGCTCAATGGGGGCACTTGCACAAGACCAATACGGCGGCCTGCCATGACATCATGGGCATTGCGTCCTAGATCAAAATCGACAGAAATCTTTTCATGAGAGGAAGAACAGGCAAGTCCGACATGTGCCGCTGCACCGGTAATATGATATCTCACAGATGGCACTAGGGGAATGCTCCATGCATATTCTGAAAGCACAAGGGCCACACGCAAAGTAGGACCATCTTTAGGCAGTGGCTCTTTGACCTTTGACTGTCTTTCTGGCAACATATTAACAATCTCAACCAAATCAAAGCCCTCGTTACGAATAAACCGCTCTGCCATCTCCCCCAAGCCAAGAGCATCCTGAAGAATGTCACCAGTGCATCTCTTGCTGGCTACATTCAAAATTGCCTCTTCCTTGGCAAGTTTTGCCGTAATGGACGTTTCCTCCAATTGCGACGTACAAATGACTTCGTCTTTACTAAGAGAACGACTGCTGACGAGGCTACAATGGAGTGCAAAGTTGCTAGGCCTTCCTGCTACCATGGACCCCTTTGTGCCATCGAGAGTAAGCTCATAATGAACATTCGCCGAGTCTGCCACAACAGACGCCTTATCAACCAGCAAAACAATATGTGTCATCTTCTTTTCCCCAGCCTTCAGCTCTTTCAGCTCCTTCTTCACCTGCAGCATCTCGGTTGTCACTTGCACATCGGGCTTCCTCTTTTGGCTGCGCAGAGTATACTCCTGGTAAAGGTGAAGCACGTCTCGCACAATGGCAATATCCCAAAAGAGGTAGACACTAGCATCGCGAACATACACGGTTGCAATGGTCTCTTCTTTGGTCATTTCCAGCCGAGTGACAATACCAGCAACTTCAAACCCATTGCCTCGCGGACCTGGATCAATATCAAAGCGAATGCTTTCGGTACGGAACACCAAGGCTGTCTTTTCTTTCTCAAGGTCACTCTTGTGTTCAAGCTGGAGAAGTGGGAAAAAGTCTTGTAAGAAGAGAGAGCGTCGAATATTGTTCATATCCCAGGCTCGCCAAGCCTCCAATTGTGCCACAATATCATTTGTACGATCCAGTTCCGATCCATATGTCTTCAGACGGCCCGTAGGCTCGCTTCCATGAAGGGTCAATACATGACGAAGACGCATAGCCAGCTTCCAAGAATCAAATGTCCGTATATGGCGATCCACAGACCGCAAAGCGGCAGAATGGCGTACCAGAAAGGCAGGATCAGAGACATCAGAGCTTGCATTGATGAGATGCTGTATCAAGTCCGATTTGGACATTTTCGGCGATGGAATCGATTGGAAGCTCTGCTGAATGCTCTGTGCCAGCCGTATTGTACGCTCCATCAAAATGGCAAGGTATGCACTGTGATCAGATTGAATTCGGGCCTCTACTGTGCCCACAGAGGCATCACAGCTCGATATGTCACAAGACCCAGCGGCTACATGGACGCCATTTACAAAAAAACATGCTGGCTGGGGGAAATCGGGACTGAAAAACTCAGGCGCATCCGAAAGGGAAAAGCCGACACGCTTTACGTGAACATCAAGGGCATGGTTTACCTGGTAGGTCGACATCTGTAGAGGGTTCTTCCAGGTATCGTGCTTGCGGAAATACAATCGTAACCCCATAAGATCAAGATCGTAGTTGTCCACAGAGGTAGAAAGCACATCCGATGTGACCCGGAACTTTGCACGTTGTAAACGAAGGCTTAGGTCTTGAATCCTTCCATCCATGTAATGTTTGCGAGCCATGGCAATTTTCTTGATGGCAGATCTCTGTGCGTCGTCAAGAATGGTCTGTGGGTCGTTGTTTTGCATGCCCTCGATGAGCTGACAAAATAAAGGAACGGCAGAGACATTTACAATGACTCGCAACGTCTTTACAAATTGAACGAGCACACTGGTGTGCATAAGACGATTCGAGGGCGGATCCACAAGCTCTTCTGATGAGTAGCTTTCTTCTTTGATGGGGTCATCCTGCAGCTCATTCTCGACAATAACAAGCCCGTCAAGTGGAAAGGAAGCTGTATACCTACTAGGCATAGCCCTTGTATCATGATACGCCATATAATCCCCCGTGGCAGTAGGCCGGCTATGTCTTGGGCCAACAATAAACTCATTCAGAAAGGATCGTGTAGACTTTGCTGATTTTGAGGACCTCATCGTCTTTCGAGATCGTATAGATGATCCATAGCTTCGTACAGAGGCATCGTCTGCACCCAGCCGTGCCGGTTGAGGTATAGGAGGTACGGGCTGTGCGGGTTCATCGATAACGTCGGGAGAAAACGGCTCTAGACCTGGCACATCGAGGAAAAGAAAAGTAGACCGGTTTGTTCTTTGGTCTTGTTTCTGAATATAATCTTGCTGCGCGGCCCGTAGCTTCTCGAATCCAGGTTTCACGCTAATGGTAGAGATTTCGATACTTGTACGAACAGACGCAGCTGAGTTTACCTGGCCATTCGCTATATCCCTTGTATTCACACAAGCAACATGAAGGTCCGAAAGCTGTACGTCAGCTCTTCCTGAATAAGCCCTTGCCCAGTCGTTTTGGAGGATAGATACGCCATGAGGAAGCTCCAACAAAACAGCAGCATCGCCATAGCGAAGCCAAACATTAACGGATGCAACACTGACCCGGAGAAACGTAATGTCAAATAATGGCGGTGGCGACAATACCAACGCATTCTCATAATCATCCAGCGTAAAGCCTAGCGAAGCTGCTCCATCTATAAGAGTATGCAGAAATTCGGGTGAGCACTCTCCACGAAGCGCACCAGCAGAGATATCCCAGTTGCAATGATAGGTAGGCTCCGTCGGAGGAAGGCCAAACAATCTGTTTCCAAAGATATGAAGACCATCCACTAGTAACGCCGGAGGCGCATCCGAATTCACAAATGGTTCGTGACCGAGAGAAAGAAGGAGGGGAGATAATGCAAGGTCAATATCCATATAGTAGCTTGTAAATCGAACATCTACATCGAAGCTAGCAACATCAATGCGGACATGGGGATCTGCTGCATACAATCGCGATGGCAGCAGAATAGAGGCATCCACTACATCAACAACAATCATTACATCCGTTTCTGTCATTGACTTTCGTGGTGGACGCTCGGCTGGTGTAGGGCTGCTAATTTTTGTTTGGTATTCACTCAACGTCGTGAAGTGAACATCATCACCAAAATAATTGTCACGTAGCTTCATCAAGCACCGAATGACAAACCCATGAGCTAGAAATACCGGCCGCTTGCCATGAATATTCATAAGCAAAGTGTCAATGAGACCCGGTGCAGACTCACGTTGGTATGTATAAGACCCATCGATTTTGATCTTGCCGACCTCGCCAAATCGTTTTTCCTTCACAAAAACAGACTGCGTATTCCACGATGGCGTCTGCAGTGTCAATACAGGAGCATCGATGGACACGTCAAATGATACAGCATTTGTCGGCGGCCGGAAACGATCCATAGGAATGTCAATCTTGGCTACCAAATGTGGAGATGCAAGGCTAATAAACGTATTATCATCAAAGCTGGTGGAGTTTTCGATAATGTTCTTGTCATTTGCAATCAAATGAAGCTTCATGTCTGGCAGGTTCAAGTGAATTGTATAGATGAAGGGCACATTGACCGAGAAATTAGCGGGAGGGCCCGATGTAAAGTCGTTCACCAAGTCTGTTAATAAAAAGACATGCTCTCTCAATAAAAAGAGCTCCAAATTATGAGCACGGATATTGAACACCCACTTTCGAAGACTCTTCCACGCCAGTGGAGTTGACATGTCACATCGTATACAAGCATGGTCAGAATGCCATAGAGGTTGTTGATTTAAGCTCGACGACATGTCCACCTGAGGAATGTCCACAACAAGGGTCGTTTTGAAACCAGATGAGGACGCTACGGAAGCAGATGTGTAGTCTATCCTGGTATCTTTTGATAGCTTTATATCGAGCCAGCCATGGGGTCGACTTCCAGGCGCAGATGGCGCAGGTTCCGATTTCTTATATCTTGAACGTGTGCGCTTTTTATCCGGATTTCCCTCGGATCGCTTCCCTTTTTTAGCTTTTTTCTTGTCGTCTGTCATCGTTTTTGCCGAAGCCCTATATTGCCAGTCTTTCGATGGCTCGCGCGTAGGGACTCGGAATATTACTTCATCTTTGAGCAAAACTGAGACATTGAACTCCGTAGGAACACGGGTAGCGCCAATAGGTAGCGACAGACCAGGCTGTGCATCGTGGTACGTTGGAGGGAAAAAAACTCGTTGAAGCTCGGCACGTTTGCGATCGGCCCAGGGTCCATAATTGACTTCTCCCTTTGCAACAGTAAATGAGATGCCCCATGCAGGCGGCGTATCGCCGTTGATTGTAGGGGCATATGCATTGCTTTGCTGGCGAAAGGTCTGGATGGTATCAATGCTATGTCGACGAGCATCCCCTACAAGCCCAGGAGAGTCCCAGTAGAGGATCATCTCTGCTTCTGAGCTTTGTAAAATGGGATTCACCATGGCATATTCAGTTGTGTCTTTGAAGTTTTCGGTAGAGCCCTCAAGATAGCGTGATAGGCCCTTCCATCGCGTCGTTTTTGACAAAGGAAGCTCATCCATTTCAAAAGTCCCAGGTGGTAAAGATCCAGCACTATCAGTAAAACGAAATAATCGTTGCAACCGACGGAAGAGACGGCGAATCTTTCTGATCCGAGAGGGACGTCTATTATCATGGAGAATATCAGTCTTTTCCTCCTTGGCCTTACTGGCCTGGTCCCCCCGATAGTCTTCGTTGTCTCGCATCTCGACGACAGGGTTCCGGAATCGTAAGCGGAAGATTTGGCGGTAGGGATCGGCTGTTTTGGTGGCTTGAGCATCAATCTCACCAGAAAGATTTTGTGATTTTACACTCAGAATAGCTGATGTGTTTTCATTCCCCATAACGAGAGCTACCTTGTTGCATATAAATGCCACAGGGAAGATTTGAAGAATGATGGGAAGAGGAGGCGGTGTCTTTTCGCCCTCAGCATTGAAACCCAAGCTTGACTGAAAGCTATTTCGAAGAGAAGGTCCACTTGTTGATTGGTCCCTGGCATCAATAAGCTTCTCCTGGCTGATTGTCATTCCCTTTCTGTTTCGAAGCTTCTGTGGATGTAAAAAGTCACTGTTATTGTGTGTGCTTGCTTCTGTAGAGGCTACTTCAGGAACATGGTCAGTCTCCGCGGTCGTCGGACGAATGCCCATGGCGTCGAGAATAGACTGGTAGGCGGCCGTACGATTGTACACAAACCACTCCACGCCATCAACCTCAATGGTCATCCTGCAGGGCAGTCGAGAGTCTCTTGGGTCCGCATCGTTCTCGCCAACGGCATTGTCACCATCTCCCTGTGGACGAGGACCGTCTTTTATGTGGATATGGCGCACGTTCCGGAGCCAATAGGCCCATGTGATATGCCCATGTTGGATCAGGATGGTCTCGTTTTCACCATGATACTTGAGACCAACAAAGAAAATTCGACCGCCTAGAAGAGAGAATTGGACGGACTGGACATCGAGGTAAATGCCGTATTTTCGAAATGTGTAGGAGCGGAGAGCCCACGAGACAATAGAGGCAATCGTACGGTTAAAGTAGAGGATGAAATAGAGCCCAAGTATGGTGGCAATGAGAATATATACCAGGAAAATCCTCGTTTATTAGCAAGGTACCACGTGAAACAGCTGCAAACAAACCCTGCAAAGCGGCCGTCTGGCCCGTTGGTCAGTTTTTGACTCATAGTCGATATTTCAGAGCTTTGTGCATCGCCGATATGTCACCCGCCCTATTGGAAAGTCAAAACAACATGGCCGAGGCCGTCTTATGGTGAATCCTCCCAAGACACGTCGATTACGTCAGTTTGGGCGCGCATAGGTACCGCATGTACTATTAAGATGTACCCAAGGGCGTACCTTCGCGACGTTCCACTCCAAGTCCAAGGCTGTCATCATTAAGCGCAAACCTGCGAATGGACGGCTTTTTCGATTCTTCGTGCTGCTAAGGTCTTTTCCATCGAAAGCAAGGGCTAGAGATATTGAGAACACGCCTCAACCGGCCGCGCGCTGTCCTCGACTAGCACCCGCGTACACGGCCCAAACAGTACAATGGGCGGTACGGGCAAGAAGCTCACGGAGGCAACTACCATCCTAGCCGGTGTTGCCTCTTTGGTCGCTACGCTCATCTCAATAGTGTAGGTACAGGAAGGAAATGCTAGTGTTGCTAACGCTGTAGGTCGATTTGGCTCCAACTGTACGTTGTGCTTTCCGGGGGGCTCTATCGCTGACAGCCAGGAAAAACTACCGAAAGCCATTGCTACAACGCTATGTGGTCCGCATTCTTTTAATGTATGCTAGCGTCTTGTGACTACCTCGTGCTAATACATCAAAAGGGTCCCCATTTACTCTGTGGCTTCCTTTTCTAGCATCAAATCAGCCACAGCAGCCCAATGTCTCGATCCCATTCGGGACGTTTATGAGGCCTTTACCATCTATACATTCTTCCAACTACTTATCAACTATCTTGGTGGAGAACGGTCTCTTATTATCATGACCCATGGCCGCCAGCCAGTCAGTCATTTGTGGCCCATGAACCACGTTCTGCCTCCCATTGACATCTCCGATCCGTATTCATTCCTCGCCATCAAGCGTGGCATCCTCCAATATGCGTGGCTCAAGCCCATGCTAGGCATTGCAGCTGCCATTATGAAGATGACACACACCTACCAAGAGGGCTACATCGGCCTCAACTCGGGCTATTTTTGGAGTGGCATCATCTACAACATCAGCGTCACCGTGAGCCTCTACTCTCTCGGGCTGTTCTGGGTCTGCATGCACAACGATCTGACGCCGTTCCGTCCCGTCCCCAAGTTTCTCTGTGTCAAGCTCATCATTTTTGCCTCGTACTGGCAAGGGTTTCTCCTGTCCCTTCTTGTCTGGACCGGCATTCTTCCCGACGATGTGCAAGGATACACGCCAGACAATCTTGCTGCGGCCATACAGGATGTTCTGATCTGCCTTGAGATGCCAGCCTTTGCCATGTTCCATTGGTATGCCTTTTCGTGGCACGATTTTGCCGACAAGAACATCCACGCAGCCCGTCTGCCGGTGCAATACGCTGCCCGTGATGCATTTGGCATCCGCGACTTAATTGTCGACACTAAGCTCACCTTTCGCGGCGACCAGTATGCATACCGAGACTTTGACTCATCCGAGCATGACAAAATCATGGCCCATGCGGCGTCTCGGTCACGCATGGCCCGTCTTAGGGAAGGCATGCGCTACGAACGAGGCGGACAGGGGAAGTACTGGATAAGCAGCCCTGGAAAGGCGAGTGCGTCTCATCCCGATCCGTATACGCCTCTTTTGGGAGAGTCTTCGTCGAGAGCAGGGCCATCAAGCTCTCCTTCTGTCATTGACGATGAAGGCTTTGAAAGTGACCCGGAGATGGACAGATTATATGATAAAGCCCGAGAATTGGAATTTGGCGACTGGAACTATCCTGTCATTAACGCAAACATTCCATCGCGAGAAGACCGTTGGCGGTCAGAGGCAGGCCGCTCATACTACCAGCGTGTCCCAGGCTATGACCAACCCAGTCGTGCAAGCATGGCGGCGACACGCCTTCCAGATCCAACGCCTGTTGTTGTGGCAAAAAAGAAGAAGACACGGAGGATAAAAGGCCCAGAAGTCCCTCGGGTTGGCCCCGAACAGCACCAAAAGGCTTATGCGAATGAGCCTGTGAAGGAGGAGCCACCAAGAAGCCAGATAGATGGCGCGACGTATGCACCGGACCCTGATCCTATAGAATCAGATCCCGAAGCATCGAGGACATTCCCGAGGGTTACATATACCACCACATTCATCGCACCACCCGAAGATGGGGCATTCGAGAATGCGTGGACTTGATAGAAACTATTGCATAGAGCGTGTGTTTTTTATTTATTTGATACCAAATTTGACTATATGTGCCTACCTAGCTGCCAAGAGTACTGCATATGTAGTTGCAAAGGGCGAATGTCCTTCGGAGCTTTACCTTGACTTTTTTTGAGAGGCACTTTCTGGTTGTTATGTATGTTGGTGGCTGGCTCCTCGGGCGCAACGGCTAACCGGATTTGGCAATGAGCTTGCATCTTTTGTGAGACGTGAAAAGTTTAGCGCTATTTTAGTGCAACGGAACCCCTAAAACATAAGATAATGTGCTGAAAAAGGACCCTTTAAAAAGGCGGCGCCCCTTGAAAAATTTTCAACTTTACTTCTCCTTCATACATTATTTCCCCTCTTCTATACTTGACTTGTGGTTAGGGGTGGAGGTTTAGCCGGCCTTCATCGCGCTAGCCTCAACGGGTGCCTCCTTGGGGCAGGTGGCTTCCGTATTCGGTTGTTAGAACATTGCAAAGCGGCCCAGTGCGGACCTTGGCGCTTGCAATCGTCTTTTAACCGAGGCCTCGGCACCGAAAACACCGTGCAAAGTCTCGTTGGCCGTCATAGTCACGCCTCGATTGGCCTTGTTGTGTGCCTCGATAACGAAGCCATTACTAGTGTGGCGAATGCAACCAGACGGCTGCGTTCTCGTTGTTAACACGTTTTTTATTTTTCATGTTCAGTGGTGTGTGATCAAAATGGTATGTCCAAACGCTGCGATACAACAACAGCTTGGCTGACTGAATTAGACATTGATACGACATGAACAGCGCAAAACTACAGCCAGTGCGGGCATTCGCAGGGCTCTCGCTCTTGCTTTTGTTCCTTTGATTTGACTTGATTGTATTTTATTAAATGAACGCGGCAGAATCTAATTAAAGACGCTGCACTTTCCTCTATTGAGAGCGCCGTACTGTGTACACAGGGATCTGTAGAAATCGTTGGCAGTGATGATGCCCAACAATGACGGGAGCAATCCCGTGCCCATCTACATGTTCCCAGCACTCTCTCCAGTGGGTTTATAGACCTGAAAAAAAACTGCACAAAAAACGAGCTCGAACATTTCGGAGTCGGCGCCGACATGGTAGACTTTGAAGAGCGGAACAGCTGTTTAAGTTAGCTAAGAGTCGCCTTCAAATTAACTTACTCTTGTGTGCAAAGATATTAGTGGAAACGCAAATCAGCTTGCATTCTTTCCACGTTTATGATTGTCATCAAGTTGCAACCGCGATAAATCTCCTCGACTGATCTCTACTGCCGGGCTTGGGTGGATACTCGATGACCTTCCTCAGCATCAAACTCCAACCCAAATGCAGGCGTCGGGCCTTGGCGTAAAGCTGTTTGAAAATGTGAGTTATAGACAATGCTCTTTGCAGACTCGGTGGTCCCGTTTCCCTGAGCCGTGCAGTATTGCCTTCATATCTTGACTGCGCCGAGCGCCCGAAAGGTCTACATGATATCAAATTCTAATAGCCTGAGGCAATCAGTGTTGGCCTAATTGCGGGGTCCCTTCAAAGAGTCATGTAGAAGTGGACACTTTGCAATATGTATGTAGCCATATCGACAATACATTCATTTTCTCGTATTTTCGATCATTGACCGTGTGAAATTAGCGTCCCTCTATTCCATCTCATATTTAAAAAGACAGAGGCTGTCTCATGCCCCTGTATGCCGGATTGCACCGGAAGAGCCAGAAACAGTCGAAACTCTCTTTTTTGTAAAAGAATGGAAAGGAAAGAAGAGGAAAGAAAATTTTCAGCACCCGCTGAAATAGTCGCTCCATACCCGGTAATTGAATTAGACGATCGTCGTGTATATGCACTTGCAACTATGAGGAAATGACATAATATGTAACCAGTGGTACATGTAGAGTCACTAACTGTCAACGCGCCAGGTGCCAAGACTTTTTATAGCATGCCTCCGAGCAAGAAAATGAAGGGGTCTTCGGGCCGGCCTCTTCCCAAAGGTGGAAAGGCAGCTGATGAGGAATCAGCCGCTATAGGGGCCTCTGTATTTGCACAACTGGCAAAGAATTGGAAGGAGAAAACGGCCCGCATCAAAGCTGATGTTGTCAAGAAAGTCTGGGGTCTTGTCGAGGCAGAAGACTTCTCGTACAAGGCCTTGGTGAGCCTCGAAGGCACAGAGATCCTCGGATCGTACGTTTGTTGTGTTATTGAAATCATAGGGACGGCGCTAGTTGCTAACAAAGAATAGATATCTATGGCCAGGATTCACCGAAAAGGCCTCTGATCAGCATGTTCTGCTCATGGCACTCATGGTTAACGCCAAGCGGCACTTACAGCTGGATCCCTGGCTTGTGTTCAGCGACCAACCAGGCCAATTTCACGTCTTTTGCCGTCGAATTCTCGCGGCCAGCCTCGACCGAACAAATTCTCTTCTGGTCCGTTCGCATATCGTGCTGTTCCTCATCCACGCCTTCCAGAGCCTAGATAACGCCATGCTACGGAAAGAGTGTGCCCCGCTCGTCTCGATTGGTATCTGGAGTCACATGGAAAAGGAAGGACGGCTCAACGAGCTGCTGGAGGCTTCGCCATATGTTGCCAAGGCATGGCGAGCTGCTGCCAAGCGTTTTGAAGCCTCTGACAAGGAGGAACAGGACCGGATTCTCTTTGACCGGCGCTGGCTGTACAGCTTTGTGCTCGATTTCCTTGGGATTCTGCAGTCTCCTGTGAACAATCACGCAGTTTTATACTGTGAGCGTGTAGTGGAATTTCTATCAGATCTCCAGAGCCAAATTCCCACGCGCCGATATGCGCATTCCCTTTTGCAGGATCTCCATGTGCTTCCCTTTCTGGCCAAAAGCTCATTTCTCCAGCACGAAAGCTGCCATCTCCTGCGCGACTTGGTGCAATTATTGACTCACTATACATTCTTTGCCATAGACAATCCTTCCGGACAGCAGCTGTCACCCGAAGAAGTCTACGAAGCCAAGTGTGCCAGTCTCTCTCACCTTCAACACATTGCTCTCGAACACTTCCGGGAAAAATTAATGGGCCTTGGCCTCTCTAATTATGGCTCTTTACAAAAAAGAAGTGAACTCGTGTCCCTCTTACGACCACTGGAAGATGAGGATCTAGTGTTGTTGGCCAATCATTTGTACATTCGAACAGGCTTCCCTGACCCGTCAAATCTTACCATCACTCGGCCTCTGTTGGAAGAAGTCATTTTGCAAATGTTTGAAAAGAGACCATCCTTTGAGGATTCCATTCGAAAACTCAATATTCTCCCTACAGAAACCGATCTCACGGACCCGTCTCTCACAAGGACAGACGATTTCGATGGATCTCGGCCTCTTGCCTTGCCCAAATACAGTCTCCAATACCTAAGCACTGGCGACTTCCTCTGGAGATCGCTCATTCTTTACCGAAGCGAGGCCTTTTATAGCATTCGACGGGACATTGAGGTAGCGATACAAACGATCCGTCCTGCTATAAAAGACAATGAAATCGTCTTCCAGTCGTCGTCAAAGATGGCTCTTCCCATGGAAAAATTGGAGATCCTCCAAGCTGTTCCACCCAATGTAGGCGATGTTAATCCTTCCCTCGTAAAGGCCCAAATCTCTATTGACTTCCGGCACACCAATGAGCAAACCCGCAATGAGTGGGCATCGCTTAAGCCAGATGACTCTGTATTCTTGGTAGCTGTGCATCCAAATAGTAAAAAGAAGCTTGGCATCGAGGCTATTCGGACGGCCCAGGTCATGTACAGTCTGCAAGAGGAACGCAAAGCCAAAAAAGATGGACGGCGCTACTTCAAGACAATACAGCTTCGCCTTGACCCAGTGTCATTTGTGAACGACACGGCTGCTAAAGAAGATGTGCACGATAACCTCAACGTCATTGTTCGTCGCCAGGCTCGTGAAAACAATTTCAAGCCCGTTCTAGAGTCTATTCGCGGTCTTGCTCTGTCCAGTGAGCCGATGCCATCATGGTTGCACGACGTCTTTCTAGGCTATGGCGATCCGGCCGCCGCAACCTTTAAGAACATGGACGACCGCTTGTCCAAACTTGACATGTATGATACTTTTTTGGACTGGGCCCATCTAGTAGAGTCACTTCCTGGCAAGACCGTTGAGCCCATTGGTCACGAGTCTAGCTTCGGGCCACCTTATGTTCTAGGATGGGACGAGTCGGAGCAAGAGCAGCCAAAAGACAGTACTAAAAAGCGGCGCCGTGATGCAGAACCCGAGACGACGCCATCAGTACAGAGCATTGCTGTCTCTTCATACACGCCTCCCAATAGAGGACCTTACCTAGAAGACAAGCCCCGTACAAATAGCGTTCGATTCACACCGCATCAAACGGAAGCCATTTTATCCGGGTGCCAGCCAGGACTAACAGTTATTGTTGGGCCGCCCGGTACTGGCAAGACAGATGTGACGGCTCAAATTGTCTCTAATCTGTACCACAACTTTCCAGAGCAAAAGACGCTGTTGATTGCTCACAGCAATCAGGCTCTAAATCAACTCTTTGCCAAGATTAGCGCTCTTGATTTAGATGGACGCTATCTACTCCGGCTTGGTCGTGGCGAAGACGACGCTGATGCGGAGTCGCAATCTGTGAGGCTTGGACGTATTGAACGTGTTTTGCAACGGCGTAGTGAGCTGTTGGAAAAGGTGTCACGCTTGGCGGCAACCGTCAAGGCCCCTGGAGCCCATGGAAATTCTGCAGAGACTGCGGGCTACTTTTATTCTTCCTATGTAGAACCCATGTGGAAAACGTTCAAAGCGCTTTCCGAGCAGGGAGATGCTGCCAAGATGGCGGAAGGCTTTCCTTTTGCAGACTTTTTCAAAGACGCCCCACAGCCATTGTTCAAAGGTGATAAGAATGTCATGGATGTGGCAGAAGGCTGTTTCCGCCATATTGAGCTCATCTTTTCCGAGCTAGAGGCCATCCGTCCATTTGAGATTCTCCACCGGGAAAAGGACAAGGCAAGCTATTTGCTAAAGCACGAAGCGCGTGTGATTGCCATGACATCTACACACGCAGCCATTCGTCGCGAAGACATTGCCAACCTTGGCTTCCATTACGACAATGTTATTGTGGAGGAGGCCGCACAGATTACCGAGATTGAAGCCTTTATTCCCCTGTGTATGCAGAAATCAAAGGAAGGCTGTGGCTTGAAACGACTAGTGCTCTGTGGCGATCATCTCCAGAACACTCCCATCATTCAAAACCTTGCCTACCGACAGTACGCACACCTAGACCAGGCTCTTTTTTCCCGGCTTGTCCGTCTTGGTGTGCCCACGATCCACCTAGACCAGCAAGGGAGAGCGCGTCCAACGATTGCCGATCTATATCGGTGGAGATATCCGTCCCTAACAGACTTGCCGCATGTCCAAGGACGAAAGGAGTTTGCCACCGCCAATGCTGGGTTCAAGTACGACTACCAGTTCATCGACGTGGCAGACTACCACAATCACGGCGAGTCGGAGCCGTCGCCTCATTTTGTGCAAAACTTGGGAGAGGCAGAGTATGCAGTGGCCTTGTATCAGTACATGCGTCTTTTGGGCTACCCGGCAGAGCGTATAACAATATTGGCCACGTATGCAGGCCAAAGGGCGTTGATTCGCAATATTCTCGAGCACAGATGCTGTCGTGGCCCTGCAGCCGACTACTTTGGCCTGCCCAAGGCTGTCACCACCGTGGACAAGTACCAAGGCGAGCAAAACGACTACATTATCTTGTCCTTGACACGCACTACCCGTGTTGGCTATCTACGTGACCTACGAAGGCTTACTGTGGCCCTGTCTCGTGCACGACTCGGCCTTTATATCCTAGGACGTAGGGCTGTTTTTGAGAGTATCCCGGAGATCCGGTCCGCGTTTCATCTTTTACTCCAACGGCCAGCCAAACTGTCTCTTGTTACGGGAGAAATGTGGCCGTCCAAGAGAAAAGCGACTGAGATTCCCGACCATCTTCCTAAAGGCATGGCACAGGCTTCCATGGAAGGTGTTGAGCACCTTGGCCAGTATGTCTATGATATGACATGCACGCGAGTCAACATGATGCAAACTGAAGGGTATGATTTTGCCAAGATGAATACCGAAGAGTTTGTAGCTCTGCCTGCCGATGATGCCATTTCAGATTCCGACAGTTTCGACGAAGACAACTAATCTTTTTTTAAAAAATCTAAAATGATACCTTCGACTTTGACTTTGACTTTGATTTATTTTACATCTGCACTAAACCCGAAGCTCATACGATGCCGGACTGGCTACCAGACAAAAATATCTCTCTGCAAGGCCCCAAACTGAGCTTTCCACCACGAAATAAAAATTTCCCAAGTATAACCTGTATGCAACTTCCGGCGGCAGGGGAATGATATTTTCCAATAAAAATAATTTTCTTTCAAAATGGGAAATTTTGCACAATATTGACATTCATTTATAATGTAGATAATAGAAAAAAACGGTAATCGTCATTTATGGGAGGATGGCCGAGTGGTTAAGGCGGCAGACTTAAGCTCTCCTGGATTATATCCGCGTGGGTTCGAACCCCACTCCTCTCAACTTCTTTTGTTTTTTATTTTTATTTTACAGCTGAACGTTGAAAATGCCAGCGGCTTCTTTTTTTTTAATTTTTTTTACTGTATTTTCATCATGAGAACTGGGAATAGAGGATAAAGCAAGGAAAATATAAATACTACAAATCACCAATTGACATGGCCCAAATAGGAATGAAAGAAACAAGCAAAAAAGTGATATGTGTCGCCACGATATCTCGTCACATTTTTTTTTCTTTCTTTTTTCTTCTAATCTTTTCTTTTTTTTCTGTTCTGAAAGAGAATGATGTATGATTTCCATCCATGTGGCATTTCATGCAACGTCTACCATGCTCAACGGTCTTCTGTATCCTTCTAGCATGCATCTAGAAAACGGGGAACGCAACCTCATCCATACGGGAAGTAAAAAAGGGGGTTGTTTCTGTTGGGATGATTCCATGCAGGAAGGATGGGCGTCACCTGAAATGAAATTCTCCATGTGGCTGGTACTCATCACCCATCCATCCATTCCATCTCATGGGAATATTGTATAGGCGTTTTCTTTTACGACATGAAATCATACGAGTCATAACGTCGGAGAGATGTTTGCATATATTGTGGCTTCCATGCAGTGTTCTCTGTATGGCAAAAAGGAACGATTGGATCTTTTTCTAATTCTCCCCCATGAAAAAAAAAAACAAAGTAAATAAAGTCTGGTGCTCGGCCCATCCGTGCTGCTTCCCCTTTCATGCATCTTGTACATAAGCTGTGCGTCTTTTTATCATCAAAAAAAAAGAGAAAAAAAAATTCATGGACAGCACATTTTGTGATTCATCAATGGCAGCATGATGAACCGATATAATATGTATATGGCGTGGCATCCCCTCCCCCTTTTTTTTCTCTTTGCTTTGGCAATACTTTATTTTGTTGAAAATGTCTACATACTATACAATGTCACAGTGGAAAAATTTGATAAAAGGCCGCAAGTCACGGCAAAAGGAAGAAGCGGTTGAAAGGGAAAGGGAAAAGGAGGCCATGATGGTTGTATGCAAACACCCTGAGCATGGCCGTGTTCGCGAAATCACACCTGGCGTATCCATGGGCAAAAATATGACACAAGAACAGCTCCGTGAGGTCTTTAGCATTCGTCCACCCCTTCATGCATCATCAACAAACTATCCCACCCGACCAGGCCGAGCAAGGGAGACCCCATCTCTACCATCATCACAGTCACGATCATCGGCGGAAGCGTCCCCTGTGCATACAAGAGACTCGACAAGCACAACAAGCTCGTGGAGCACCACGTCTAGTGCAAAGACACTCGCAAGAACACCGTTGCCATTGCGTCCAACACGCGCCCAAGAACTGCCGACTCTGCCACAGACAACTTTTCAAAGACCGGCACGGCTGCCTCTGCACAAACTGCCTCGCATCCAAATAGGGCCGATGCCATCTGCCCAAATGTCACCAGCACTAGCAAGATCGTCTTTGCGATCACAAAAATCGCCACGAGTGCAATCTGGGTATAGACGAAGGGGAAAGGGACCAGGACGGCCACGCTTAAGCTCTGTCACATCGCCACTCCGCGTGGCCCATTTCGATAGGATATATGGACCAGCCAGTCCACCGCCAATGAGCCCCCTGCCGCCTACACCCCGGGAACGAACAGGCCAGCTCCCAATTGATATGGAGGACGACTGTCCGTCATCCGACCTTGATGGCGAGAGTATCGTGTTTGACTTGATTGAAATGGGGGTTATACGGAAAGAGGATGTGCAAGGAAATTCCACCATTGAAGAGATTCGGTTTATTCCCGCTACACATCGACTCGGAGGAGGAGTCTAAAATGATCTTTTGAATTTATATCACCTGTTATTTTTCTATTCTTCGTTCCACTATTTCACCTCTTTGAATAAATCATCTTAAGCCGTCTTTTTTATTAGAAAAAATTAGGCAAAGGGAAAGTCCTTGGCCTCCTGTGCAGCCCAGTCAGCCATGCTTGCCTTTATGTTTTTCGTGGCACCAGACAGGCCAAATTGCGAGTTGATTCCCTCAACACGGTGCGTCGAGTTGATGTTCTTGACAAGGGTGATTTGGAAGCAGCCACACGAGCCCTGGCGAGAAATAATGGTGGAATAGGCCAGGAAAAACTCCCAGATACGGAACCAGCGCTTGCCGTACTTGGCCTCGACCTTTTCGCGGTTGGCCATCCAGTTACGGTACCATCTCCAGATGGTGGCAGAGTAGTGGACGCTAATGGTGTCCACGCCCTTGACCTCAAAACCAGCGCCCTCCAGCTTGTCAATCACCCAGCCAAGGGGCGTAGACGCGTCTGCACCGGGGAAAATGTGCTTGTTCATGAAAAGACCCCAGATGAGGTCCTCAAACTGCCAAAACTTGCGCAGACCGGCGTACTGGAGGAAGAAAACACCGTCGTCGTCGAGCATGTTGTAGACCTGCGTCAAGAAGGAAGAAAAGTGCCGGACACCGACGTGTTCTGCCATTTCCAAGCAGGTGATCTTGTTGTACTTGCCCTCAGGCACGGGGATGTCACGGTAGTCGAGACAGAGGATCTTGCTCTGTTCCTCGGGCACATTGACATTACGTAGAGCCTTGTTTCCCCACGCCGTTTGGTTACGGCCAAGAGTAATGCCCGTCACTTGTGCACCGTAGTTGACACTGGCAAAACGAGCAAGCGTGCCCCAGCCACAGCCAATGTCAAGCATCCTCTCGCCCTCCTTGAGGCCAATCTTTTCACAAACAGCAGCAAGTTTATTGTCCTGGAGCTCTTCGAGTGTCTCCTCCGAGTCTACATCAGAAACCAGCCCACAGGTATAAATCATGCGAGGGCCTAGGAACCACGCGTAGAAATCATCGCCACGGTCATAGTGGTCACGGACCTGTTCCTCGTCTGTCGATTAGCAGCTCTTCTTGGTCGACATAAAGACAAAAACATACCCTGCGAACGCGTGTGCATAATAACCTCGGGAATCATGCCGAGGAAAAAGTACTTGATGAGCTCAATGGTGAACTGGAACGATGCCCAGTCGTGGCGGTATTCCAGGACCTCGAGACAGTCGCTGTTAAAGTCGACGTCGCCGTCAAAGTACATTTCGTGGAATGTCTTCATGGGGATCTTGGCTTTTCCGCGGTACTTGGCCTTGTCCTCTTCCTTTTTGAAAGTGAGATAGTGCTCAATGGGACGGCCTGGGAGCTGGACCTTCTCATTAATACGCGAGCTGAACGTAGAAACAAGCATCCAGTAGCCGCTAATGAGGGGAATGCTCGTGAACAGTGAAAAGAACAAGGTCGTTTTGAAGCCGCCGCCAATCTTGTTGGCAAAGTACATGGGTATGAGGATGAGAACGGGCACTAAAACATAGTACGAGAAGCTCTCATTGCCTGGGCCATCTGCTGGCAGAGGGCCATTCTTGATGGCAGGATTCTATAGAGCGTTAGATGGACGAATGCGTTTTATATACTAAAGCCTACTTTTGTCGTGCGGACGCCAACATCCTTAAATTCTTCAAAGACAGACTTTGCCTCTGGCGTGTGGACAAACTGAATCTTTGTCTCGCTCGCCACCGTCGCCATGATGGGCCGTTCTTGCACCTTTTGGGTTTGTTGAAGGGAAAAACAAAAACAAAAAAGACACAAAGAAAAGGGAAGGAGCCTGCCTGGGTACGACACAGTGTGCCCTTTGTCCAGTGTCCAGATGCCGCCAGCATTGCTACTGGCCAAAACAGGCAAAAACAGGGGTTGTTTTTCTCCACTCGATTGGTGAATCGTGTCCAATTCATGTCAATTGTGGACAGAAAGCTCCTTCTCCATCAAAAACGCATATTTTTGATTGGTTGAAAAGAAAGACCCTGTTTGAGAAGCTACCCCGCGGTGCTACAAGAACCCCACCAAGCATCTTTTCATGTCGAAGAGAGAAGGTGGCCATCCTGAAACTTGAAAGCTTGTTTTGGCAATCGAAGTCAGGCTGAGTTGGGGATAGGCCAAGTAGAAAAATGTCCATTTGTAAATTTCATGGGCTATCAACAATTTATTTATGACATATACACTCGCCCTTCATACGCACGAAGAGTGTTTTCCAACCCATCTTGAGAATACGTGCCCATCATAAAGCGTAGAGATTCATCGCCAAGGTCAAAGGTCTGTTCCTCGTCGGTAAAATTGAGAACAACAAGAGCCTTTTTAGCACCAGCCGTTTTGGTATAGATAAAGGTCTTTTCGTTGTCAATGTCCATCATGCCCAGCTTTCCATAAATAAAGAGGTCAGCATGGCGTTTCCTCAGTTTGATGAGGCCCTTCCAGAAATTCAAAACAGAATCAGACTCTTGTAATTGCTTGGCCACATTCATCTCTGGATACAAATCATGTACCCGCATCCACGGTCCCTTTTGGCAGTCTGTAAACCCGGCAAACTCGGAGCCATCCCATTGCATTGGCGTTCGTGCATTGTCACGTCCAAGAAGCTGGATGCTCTTCGTGACATAGTCAATTTCCTTGGCACGGGCCTCGGGATCCAGCGTCTCGGCAGCCTTGCAAGCTGCGTGATAATAATTGACAGACTCAATGTCCTTGTACTCCGTGTCAATTGACCATTCCTTGGGTACATTGATCATGCCAATTTCCTGGCCTTGATAAATGAATAACGTCCCTGATTGAGTTGCGAGCATGAGTGCCAGCAGCTTGGCCGATTTCTCACGGTGGGCTGGGGCATCCGAGGTAAATCGAGAAACGGAGCGTCCCTGGTCATGGTTCTCGCAAAATGTCGTTGTCCAAGCATCGGTTCCATCGATAAATGTCTGCCATTTCTCCACCGTTCGCTTGAGCCTGGGAAGTTTCCATTCCTCAAACCTATACTTGTGTGAAGACCCTTGGCCAATATCCACAATATCAAACTGAAAGACCATGCTCAGCTGTTTATTGCTTGCACTCACATACTTGCACACATGGGCAGGATCAGGTGTATGTGGAAGCTCCCCAACTGTCATGGTGTCGTATTTGTCTAGAACAACCGTGTTCATTTCACGCAGAAACTCATGAATGCGAGGTCCATTTGCGTATTCACCCCAGGCAGGCTGGTCGTATTGCTCAGGGTTGATGATGGGTGCATCATGAAAAGACTGTTTCTTGCTGTACATATTGACACAATCCACACGAAACCCATCAACGCCCTTGTCGAGCCAAAATTTCATAGAGCTCTCGTAGATGGCTTTGCGCGTCTCTTCATTTTCCCAGTTCAGGTCGGGCATTCTAAGAGGTTAACAAAAGCAAACCTTGCAAGAAAAAAAGACATACTGCTTAGCAAAAAGATGAAGGTAATATTCCTGCGTGAGCTCGTCCCATTCCCATGTAGGACCGCTAAAGTAGCTTCTCCAGTTGGTTGGGGGCAGACGAGTGCCATCCTCGGCATACCGGGCGGGCTTCCATATATACCAGTCGCGCTTTGGGTTGTCTCGCGATGAGCGGGACTCTTTGAACCATGCATGCTGGTCCGAGGTGTGGTTAATGACAAGATCGAGGATGATTTTCATGCCATGGGCATGGCACTTGTCGATAATGGCTTGCATGTCGGCAACAGTTCCGTATGGCGCATGGACGGCTTCGTAGTTGGAAATGTCATAGCCCATGTCGATTTGAGGACTCTCATACATGGGAGATATCCAGATGATATCAATGCCGACATCTTTGAGGTAGTCTAGCTTGCTCAAGATGCCGGGGAGATCCCCAAGGCCGTCTCCGTTGCTGTCTTTGAAACTGGCTGGATAGATTTGGTAGACAGTGCCTTCTTTCCACCAGGCCTTTTGCGTCGTCATGGTATAAGTGAGTACAGGTTCTGGGAAGAAAAGTTGCCTCTTTACTTATAGCAGCCCGCCTCATAAAAAGCAATGACAAGGTGTCTTGACGGGCATCCCTTTCGGAGATCCTTTTCGTCTTTAAATTGGGGGTCCAAGACGTGGATATGGTGACAAGGCCCCTGTAATACCTGCTGCTTTTGCTAAAAAAACCAAAAAAAAACCTGGCACCCTTCCCGCGTTAGCCATGACAAGATGCTTTGCAGGCTACAATTTTCCACTTTATATACAGCGAGAATTACAGCTTGAACATGATTAATTGCGGAGACGTTTGCCAAGAGGCGCACCTGGTTTTTATGGTTACCTCCTGCTGTGGCTACTACTATGATGGCCCTCATGACGACTGCTGCCATGGTGGCCATGGTGACTTCTGTGTCTATCCTCACGGTGTCCATCATGCCGATGGCTCTTCCCATGCAATGAAGACTGCCGATCTTGGTCCCGTTCGCTCTTGTAGCTCTGTCCGAACCGCTCATTTCGTCTTTCCTTCCTTCGCTCCTCCTCGCGTCGATGCTCGTCTAGTTTGGGCGCACGGGGCCTGCGTGGTTTCCCTCCACCTGGATTGTGGTTCCATGCACCAAGGTCCTCCTCGCCTTTGAGTTCCTTCGCTCCCAGCCCCAACTGATTGGCCCGACGCACGATTTTTTTGGGCTTTGGGCCCCTGTCTTTGCCATCCCAGCCCATTCCACGCAACAGAGCCGCGCCAAACTCTTCAATGGGCATCGCCTCGTAGTCTTCCATTGTCGACACGTCTGGCGCATCGCGAAAGTCGCGGTTGTATGCCTGGTCCTCCGTGAGGCGCTCAATCACGCGTGTCGTCTTGGTGAGACTGTCTATTGATTGTCCAAGCAGCGATTGCACTGCCTTTTCCTCAATCGTCTCCGCCTTTTCGACCGTCTCTTCCACTTTTCCGTCCTCCTTTTCCGTCTCTACGGTCTTTTCCAACTTGGTAAGACCCCATTTCATCATCTTTTCTGTAGGCGCTTCGTCTGTTGCGTCCTTTGCGGCCTCGGCTCGTCTGCGCCAGTCTCGATTTGCCAGTCGCTCAATTACAAGTGGTGCTGCATCTTTTCCACGGCCATCTTCGTTTCCTCTACGTCTGTGGCTCTCTTCTACAACGGCCCCGTTGTCGTCGAACCCCAATACACGTCGATGTCGGCCGTTCCCGTCAGAATCGGATTCTGATTCGTCTCCAAAGGCATGGTGTCGAGAGCGTTTCTTTGCATTTCCATCCTTGTGGGACGTCCCCTTTGAAGAGTTTGATCCTCCTAGCCGGAGAGGGAAAGGGTCTAGCTTTGTTGAGCTCATCTTTACGTGGGAAAACTGAATGGCGTCTTTTCCATGTTAAATTGACATTATGGGGGGTCACGTGACACACGCTATAGCTAATCCAACTCGCAAGTATTATTGAATGATAATACATATTCCTAAATGTGGCATTCTCATGTAGTCGTAGATGCTGCTGCTTCTGTTGCTTGTTCTGAAGCCTTTGCTTTCTCCTCCAACTGAATTTGGACCTTTCGAAGCGGGCGTAAGCCATCAAACTGGTCTGCATCAATGCACAGCTTCATGGCGGCTTTGATAACGGCAATCTTCTTTTTAATCGCCGCCTCGCTGTCGTCTTCTTCATGCACCTCTTCCACATGCTCGTCCTCTCCAATGTCTGGCATCGCCACGTTGTTTCCTGCAACATAACGGGCTGTTTCATGGTCCTGCGGGACATCGAGATACGTGCTAATATTTAAAGACGGACGCGGACACAGCTGTGATACTGAAGCAGTCGGCTGGGAGTCAACGCCCTGATAGCACCGTTCTATCGCTATATTGGCAGCATTAATGGTTATTTCCTGTGGTCCTGGCGGTGTTGGCTGCTGGGGGCTAGTATTGTGTGCCACGGCAAACTGCATAGTGCTATAGCCATCGCTTCCGCGTCGTCGCTGTCGCAGTCCGTGCCGGTTTCGGAACCCCTCCAGCCAGCCCGTCGAGAACTGGTGCTCTGATTCCCTGATGCCAAAGGCAGCGGCAAACTCTGCCGCCTTTTTCCGAATCATGGGCCCTGTGACGCGTTCCCCCTGCGTTTTGCACTGCATCACCCAGTTTGCTGTGGCTGTATCGACTTCTGGGAACCGTACCAGCCGCTCCCTCTTTGCCCGTAGAGTCGATTCGTCCGTCATCCGCAGGTATTTGTCCTTATCCTTGAGAATTAACGAAATGGTAGCTTGTGAGGGCTTTTTCACCAGATTGAACTGCACATGTGCCCATTGCGCCAATGCTTGTTGTGACTTTCCCGTAGCTCTGTGCTCTTCACAGATCCATTTTCTCTGCTGGTTCTTGAGGTTCCCGTCCTGTAATTGGTTTTGAGGGTGACTGGCACGAAGAACGCTGTTAATCATTGATGGCGAAATAAACGCAATGCCAAACTCTCGCATCGCCCATTCTGCTAGGTTTACGAGCGAAAGAGTCGGCTCGCTTTGATGTTTCTGGGCGACTTGTTCGCGCTCCGTAGCTGTCAGTCTTGCTGCCATGATACCTCTAATAATCCTTATAAAATGATGAGAATGAAGATACTCGGCTTACAATAAGTCACGTATTTGGAATACGCCACGTGACTGTAAAGACGATGTCGAGACCACAGTGACACAAAGAGCTCTCCTGTCAATCTTTACCACTTGCACCTTGTAATATGCCCGCAAACTTTTCTTTTTACACCATTCGGCACGATGACTTTAATCCTCAACCATAGGGTAGGGGCGTTGCGACCATTTAAGGAATGCTTATTCAGATACATATACCGCTAGAGCCGTTGAGCCAACAAAACGAAAGACTGGAATCTGCTTTCAAAAAACAAAGTGCACGCTGTTGGGCCTTTCAAACACGAGCCAACCAAATGATTGTCAATAGTGAATTTGTGGGGCGGCTTCTCAAAACATTCTTGGGCCCCGTATGTACCTTATTAGCGTATCTCCAGTCCAATTTGCCACTCTTTCTTCAAGAAAAAGGAGATTTTTAGTGTTTTTCCGGCTCTCTAGTGAATAATTCAGCGGCCTTTTTTATCGCAGAAAGTCATTGACTTTTTGTTCTCTCCCAAGGCCTAGCTTGCGCGCACTCATTTTTAAAGAAATTTCAACCCTTTTTTTTACGACGAAAAAATATCACCAAAATATTGCCGCAATAAAAAAAATAACGACACACAACGCGGTAGCGATTTTAAAATTTGAACTGATTGAAAATCAATATCGCACAATCACATTGACGCGAAATAGATATCCGTTTTTTGCAGAAACGGATGTCGCTCACGGTCAGGACATGAGTGAGGTGGGACTCGCCGACCGCCTTGAGCTTTTGAAATCAAAGCGGTCTGAATTTAGGTAGGCTTTTATAGGGAAAAAAATCTCGGAATTTGCAAGACCATCTTGGGATATTTTGGGCATTTCCATGGTCATTCCGAGAGGAAATGAATGGCTAATGGATAGCTCGATTGTGCGATCGCGTAAACGTAAACTACGAGAACTCTACGCCATTACAACAGATGCAGAAAAGAGTTTATATGTTGAAAGCTTTGATGTCGACGCGCCACCAACAACCCCGGGCGAAACAAAGTTTCTTCTAGACACAGACATTGTGCAGTACGTTTTTTATATATTTTTATATGAATGTATGAATTGGGAACTTACCAATGATAGAGGACGAGCTCTTCTCGATGCACGCGTTCCAAAAAGACAAAAGCCAGATGTCGAATCTCTCAAGCAGCTATTTTCCTCTGTATCATTACCACTGACGAATGTTATATATCCATTTAGAGGCAACCATGAACAGGCAAACGGCGAGGCATCGACACAAAACGGTGTCTTGACAAGTGAGGAGAATGGTGAAAACAGAACCATAAAGAGAAATGGAGCCAACGAGACGAAAGAACCACCAATGGCAACAAACGGCACAGGAAATGCCACGAATGGAGCATTAATAGTGGCTGCAGCAACTCCAAATGGACAGAATATTGAGGCAAATAGCGAAACGAAAGGCGACATGGACGAAAAGGGTCCCACAGCCACAGGAGAGGCCCTTGACCAAACTGAAAAAACTATGCATGTGGATTCACAGGACGCTGCGCACATGAGTGACATTCCGTCTTCACCTGGGACTACTGCTCACACAGCTGCAACGCCAATGGTTCACGATGCGTCGATGAATACGAGCCCCGACCAAGATCCAGATGTGCAGCCTCGAGATCTAGTTGATGTGCAAGCAACATCGATCAAGATGAACGGGCATCTCGACAAGGACGAGTCGTTTTCTGCAGAACTAGATACAGTAGAGGCACAACTACTGTCCGAATCAGCAGCAGCCACTCAAAAGGAGCCTTCTGAAAATACTGCAGATGCAGCCCTTCGGGAGGGACCCACACAGTCGTCTGCCGAAGGTGCTCCACAGTCGCCCAAAGAGGCTGTGGAAGAGGCCGTAGTGGAAGGAGCAAAGGACATAGTAGATGAAGAGGTACGTATGCGAGACGGCTCGTATCCTGTATCTATTGGACATTTGCTAATTGAACAGCTTCCTGGCAAGGGCGTGCTTGAGGAAAAACCCAAAGCACCGGTTTTGGCAGGTGCGGATGAACCTCGTGAACGGGGGACAAAAAAAGAACAAGAGCAGGTACCGGAGGCGGTGGAGAAGACGAGCGATGCGTTGGTTATACAAACAGCGTCCCACGATCGAGATACATTAAAAAGTACACCACCGCCGAGCCAGGCTGTGACGTCAGAGTCGCTAGAGCTATGCGAACGGAGACCGGGGGAGCTTGTGAGTGACCAAAGAGAGAAAAGACGCAAGATCCACCACCGGAGCTGTTTCCGCAACTCCTCAGCGCCCAATGGGACAACACCAAAAGTCCTGTTTGGCAGCAAAAAGGCCCTTCAGGAGAGTCGCCCAGCGAAGCCAAAGACGGACAATTTATATGCGCTCGACTACTTCACGCCGCTGTTTATACAAACGTACCAGACACATGCACAGGGATCACGGTGGCTGAAGGGAATCGACCAGCTAATGCACCATGCACACAAGACCCTTTCAACTGGCGATGCGCACTCGTCAATCTTAGACAACCAAGCGTGCAAGGTGCTGAAGCGGATCTACAATCTACAACAGCAGAACAAGTGGTCTATGCGGCAATTGAAGCGTTCGCCTGAGCCACCACGAAAAAAGACGCATGGGGACCTATTAATAGACGAGATGAAATGGATGCGTACGGATTTCCGCAAGGAGCGTGAGTGGAAGCGAAATGCAGCCAGTATTCTCTCATTTACCTGTGCAGTCTACTCGGTATCGTCAGCGGAAGAACGGAAAAACATGTGCATCCAGACACGGCCGCCGCGAATTCTCCCCTTGGTGATTGCAGGAGAGCAAGGCGCGGCTGACGATGAGACAATGGAGGTAGTGGCAAAGGCAGAGCATGTCGAGAATGAGGCCGGTGCCGTTGAAGAGGTGCTTGATATGGACGAGGCGTCTGAGGAGGTTCTTACGGTGGCTCCGTCGGCCATTTTTGCAGTCCCCGACGATTTGCTCTCCTTCCCGATGGCGCAGACACCGGTAGCGCATCGTCTGCTCGAAGAGCTTCCCATGTACAGCAAGCCACTGATGGTGCCGAGTGTGGATTCGTTGACAACAGTGGATCCTGACGAGGCGTGGATGCGTCCGGCAGTACCCATTAATAAGTACATTGATGCATCGATTTCCATGCTGAAGAAGCAGCCGCCGAAGAAGGCGAGCCGTTTCAAGATTGTGGATGAAGATGACGAGGATGCAGAGGAAGCCATGGATGAGCCATCGGCCAAGGAAGGGCACCGCTCGGTTATTGGTCTTTGCGACCCGGCTTTCAAGGCGGTGAAGGACCGAATGTATAACGGACACCAATTCCGACCCCCAGCGGATGTCGCCATGCCATCAACCCTGTTCTACCAAAACAGGGTGTCGTCTCAATGGACAGCGCAGGACGATGCACGGCTCAAGTCGTATGTGAGAGAATACCCGTATAACTGGCGATTGGTGTCTACGCTGCTGTCCTCAAAGACCATGTTCCCTAGTGCCACGAAGAGACGAAGCACGTGGGAGTGTTTTGAGAGATGGATTACTCTGGAAGGCTACCCAGACGATATGGCGAAGATGCCGTACTTTAGAAACTACCAGGGCCGCATTGAAACAGCGCAAAAAGCGGCCAGGGAGGCCCATGACCGGGAGAGAAGGGAAGCCAAGGAGCGTGAGGCAAGGGAACGAGATGGGGTCAAGAAGGAAAGTGGCAAAGAAATGGAGACAGTGCCATTGTTCAAGCACCAGCGATCCACGCTTCCGGTCAAGGTGGAGAAGCATAGAAACCAGCGGTACATTTCTGTGTTTGAGGCGATGCGTAAGCTTTTCAAGAAGAGGGAGACGCACGCGCATAAGCAGCAGCAGCAGGCCGCTCTTGTGGCGTCTCGAAAGGTAGCGGAAGCGTCGCAACAACGACTGGCTGTGAAGACGCCAAGAGAGTACAGTCGACTGCGGCACGAGCGCGACCTGAAAATCCAGGAGCGGATGCAGGAGCTTGCGCATCGCCAGGCCGAGATCCAGCGTCGCCAGCATCTGATGGCGCAGCAGACACAAATGGCTGGCATGGGGATGCAGGGGATGCAGAGCATGGCAGCGGTGCCTCCTCATATGGCGGCACAAATAGCAGCGAATCCGTACATGGCGCGAAACGGCATGGGAGGGATGCCGGCGCAGGTACGGGCGCGTGTGCAGATGCAGCAAGTGGCCAATGGGGCAGTCAATGGCCAGCAGTCGTCGCTGGCATTGCAGCAGGCACAGCTGCAGGCACTTCAGGCGCAGCAACGGATGCAGATGGCGGCCGTGCAGAATGGACAGCCCGACCTAGCGGCGCTGCAGGCGCGGAGACTGCACGAGCAACAGCGGACTGTGCAGTTACAGCAGCAGCAGTTGCATTTGCAGCAACAACAGCAAATCCAGCAGCTGCAGCAGGCACAGACGGCACAAGTTGGCCAAGTGGGTCAAGCTGGGCAGGTCATGGCTGGTGGACAGGCCATGGTAGCGCAGACGCAGGCTGTTCAGGCACAGCTCGGCCAAGTGACGCAAGCACAGCTAACGCAGTCACAGCTGACACAGGCACATGCGCAGTCTCTGCAGGCACAGGCGCAGCAGGCGCAGCTAGGACGCAAGTTCACGCCGTCGCAGCTTGCGCAGTTCAACCAGATGCGGCACTACACGCCGCAGCAGCAGCAGATTCTGCATCACCACCATATGCAGCAGCTGCAGCAGCAAGCCCTAGCACAGCGGCAATCGCCAGCGCCACAGGTGCAGGTGCCACAGGCCCTGACGCCGGCACAGCAGGCGCAGCTTGCGCAGGCCAAGCAGGCACAGGCAGTGCAAGCAGCGCAAGCAGCGGCAGCAGCAGCAGCAGCAGGACAGACCACAAGCACGCCGACGCTGCAGCCGGCAACAGCGGTGGCGTCGCCAATGCCTGGGCAGATGCAGGCGCAGATGCAGGCACGGGTGGCGACGTCCACGGCAGGGATGGCTACACCAGCACATCAGACGCAAGCGTTGAAGGCGGCAGCTGGAGTAGCGGGACGGCCAGAGATGAATTTGTTGAACCAGCAGAGCTTCAGTGCCAACGGGATGGGGTACACGGGGGTATCGAGTCCAGCCAATACGCCTGTGCCTGTGCCTGTGCCGGCAGCAACAGTAGCAACAACGGCGGCAGCAGCTACGGCGGCGAAGTCTGTGGGGAGCAACGGCAATGGCGTGGGGTCTGGGGTGCCTACGGTGGCGAGGACGGCGGGGACGGGATTGCCGTCGCAGCATGTTCCGCAGAATGTCTTGATGCAGATAAGGGAGCTCGAGACGGGGTTCCGGGCCAAGAACCCGAGCCTGACAGCGGAGCAAGCACGCAACATGGCGGTGCAAAACTATTCGCAAATAATGATGCTACAGCGGGTGAATATGCATGGGGCAGGGGCACAGCAGGCGCTTCCGGGGACGAGTCCACGGCAGTATGCCCAGATCCTGAGGGCGCAGCAGGCAAGCCAGAATGGCACGCCTCAGGCGTCTAGTGCACCCACGCCGCCGCAGCAGGTGGTGCCTCTGCCCGTCACGGCAGCGGCAGCAGCAGCAGTAGCAACAGCAACAGCCGTGGGGGCGGCCGGAGCAAGGGCGTCGCCGATGCTTTCGACGCCACAGTTGGCACCAAATGGAGCACCACCAAAGTAGGCCCTTTTTTTATTTTTATTTCATTCATTCAACTTTTGTATTTTTTGGGGGGTAGGAGGCGTATTATCTTTGAGCGCATTTCTTTTTAGCATACGATTACATGGTTTTTTTTAGGGGGAGTAGAGATGGGAAAATAAAAAAAAATAGATTGGAAAGCAACGACACATAATGGTAGACCGCCTATGTTCTGCCAAGGTTATAACTTATAATGGCTCCGCTTATGTATCAACTAGCGTGCGGTGTGGAGGGTGGCATCCGATGAACGGCAGCCATTGGGATGCCGAAGATACATCCGTTAGGTACTCGCAGGCCGGGAAAATAAAAAAATTCGTGAAAAAAAGAGAGAGGGGAAAAGTAAAAAAAAGTTGCATGAGAGAAAAAAAAAGGAGAGTGGAAAGGGGACAGACGAACAATTGATACTTGGCACAAAGGGGCAAGTTGTTTTTTGAGAGTCTTTTTTTCAGGGTCTTTTTTGTTTCTTTTTTTCCCTTTTTTACAGAAAGATTGAAAAAAAGGCGAGACATTCTTTTGCATCTTTTGCGCCTTTTTTTTTAAATTTTTAATTTTCTTTTGGAGGGGAGAGTTGAACGACGATGCATGTCAAGGCGATGATTGAGGGGGCCGAGAGGGATGGCAAGCCGTCCTTTTCGTTTGAGTATTTCCCGCCCAAGACAGCACAAGGCGTGCAGAATCTGTATGATCGGATGGAGAGGATGAATGCCTTTGGGCCCAAGTTTATCGATGTGACGTGGGGTGCTGGGGGCCATGCGGCCGACCTGACGGTGGAAATTGTCAAGCAGGCACAGACATACTTTGGCGTGGAGACATGTATGCACTTGACGTGCACAGACATGGGCGTCGACGCCGTCGACAAGGCCCTTCGCCAGGCGTATGATGCTGGGTGCACAAACATCTTGGCCCTGCGGGGGGATCCGCCACGGGACAAGACGGTGTGGGAGGCCAAGGACGGCAATTTCCGGTATGCAAAGGACCTTGTGGCGCACATCCGCACGACATACCAGCAGCATTTCGACATTGGCGTGGCGGGCTATCCCGAGGGCACCGACGACAACAAGGACGAGGACCTGCTGCTGCTCCATCTCAAGGAAAAGGTCGATGCGGGGGCCTCGTTCATCGTCACCCAGATGTTCTACGACGTGGACAATTTCCTGCGGTGGCTCGGCCGGGTGCGGGCCATGGGCATCACGGTCCCTGTGCTGCCGGGCATCATGCCCATTGCCACGTATGCCAGCTTCCTCCGCCGTGTGCACCACATGGGCTGCCGAGTGCCGGGCGAATGGACGGCCGCTCTCGAGCCCATCAAGAACAACGACGACGCTGTGCGGGATGTTGGCCGCCAGCTCGTCTCGAAGCTCTGTCGGGACATTCTGGCCCACGGCGACGTCAAACACCTCCATTTCTACACCATGAACCTCGCCCAGGCCACCCGCATGGTCCTCGAAGAGCTCCTGTTCCTGCCGTCTGCAGACCATCCCCGGCCACCCCCTGCGCTGCCCTGGAAAAAGTCGCTTGGCCTCGGCCGTCGCGAAGAAGCCGTGCGCCCGATCTTCTGGCGCAACCGTGGCAAGTCCTACGTCTCGCGGACGGCCGACTGGGACGACTTCCCCAACGGCCGGTGGGGCGACTCGCGGTCTCCGGCCTTTGGCGACCTCGGCCACGGCTACGGCGTCTCTCTCTCGGGCACCAACGAGCAGAACCGCGCCAAATGGGGCGAGCCGCAGTCTGTCCGCGACGTCGCCAGTCTCTTTGTGCGCTACCTCAAGGGCCAGGTCGAGTCGCTGCCCTGGAGCGATGCCCCCCTCACCAGCGAGGCCGACAGCATCCGCCAGCAGCTGATTGCGCTCAACGAGAACGGCCTCTTGACCATCAACTCGCAGCCTGCCGTCGACGGCGCGCCCTCGGCGGACCCCGTCTATGGCTGGGGCCCGCCCAGTGGCTACGTCTACCAGAAATCCTACCTCGAAGTCCTCGTGCCGCCGGAGCTCTACGGCGACCTCATCCAGCGCATCGAGTCGCACCCGCAGCTCACGTACCACGCCGTCACATGGAAGGGTAAGCTCGAGACCAACGCCCCCGCCGACGGGCCCAACGCCGTCACATGGGGCGTCTTTCCGGGCAAGGAGATTGTCCAGCCGACCATTGTCGAGACGGTCAGCTTCCTGGCGTGGAAAGACGAGGCCTTCCAGCTGGGCGCCGACTGGTCCCGCTGCTTTGATGCCGGCTCAGTTAGTCGGCAGGTCATTGAGACCATGATGGACGAGTGGCATCTCATCACCATTGTCAACAATGACTTTCATGCCCCCAACACCATCTTTACCGTTCTCTCTGGTCTTTCCCTCGCATCCATGGCATGATCCTCTCTTTCTCTCTTTCTCTCTTTCTCTCTTTCTCTCTTTCTCTTTTTTTCTTTTCTTCTTCTTCCCTTGTGCTCCTCTTTCAACAAAATTTGAGCCATATTCCAACGGGACATTTTATCCAAAAAAAAGTCTGCATTCTCAACGATACCCCTCTGTTTCTTTTTTTTTCCTGTAAATTTTTTTCCTTTTCACGATGAAATGATTCTCTTTCTTCAAAATAATATTGGCCAAAAGGATTCCAAAAAAAACATACATATCAAAAATTTATTCAAAAACACACACCTTCCAAGAAACACAAGATCCGAAAAAAAAAAAAGTAGAAATTGGCTAGTACTTGCCTCCTCGAGCAAACTTGGGGAGATAGCCGCCACTAACACTGCCACCGCCACGGGGCTTAAATGGCTGGCGGAACTCACGCGGTGACACGCGTGGTGACTCGGCACGGTACACGTTGACAAATGGTGGCGCCTGGGGGTTCAGCGACAAGCGAGACTCCATCTTGCGTGGCTTCTTCATCTCAAACTTTCGTCTCTCCACCAATTCATCGCCCGACTCGTCGGGCTTCACCGACTTGGCCTTTTTCTCCTTTTTCGCCTTGGCTGGCTTCTCCTCCAGCTCTTCTGCCAGCTCCTCCAGCCGTGCGTTTTCTGCCTCCATCACGGCCTTCATGGCGGCCTCTGCCGCTGCCATCCTCTCGGCCGCAGCCTTGCGCGCCTTGGCCAGCTTCTTGAGGTGCGCAGCCTTGGCCAAAGCCGCCTCGTCCACGATGCTCTCCTCGGACGCAATTGACTCCGACTGCGCGGGCGATTCTGCCGGCGTGGGCTCTGGCGTGGGCAGGAGCTCTGCCTTTGCCTTGGTGGCCGCCGCAGGCCTCATCAAGATGACCTTGGCGCTGCTCGGCACAAAGTCCTTGATCTCGCTGAGGTTCACGTCGGCAAGAGTCTTGGGCTTCTTTGCCCCGTTGGCGTCCTTGGCCACGACGGGCTCCTTGGCCTTTTTCTCGGCCTTGACCACTACTGGGGCTGCTGGTGCAGGTGTTGCTGCCACTACAGGCGCTGCTTGCGGCGCTGCTGCTGGTGCAGGTGCTGCTGCTGGTGCAGGTGCTGCTGCCACTACAGGCGCTGCTTGCGGCGCTGCTGCTGGTGCCCGGGCCATGGCAGCCTTTAATTCCAGGGCCTGGGCTGCCGCTGCTTTGGCTGCCGCAATGACGCTCTCCAGACGAAACGTGAGAATGTCGGCCACGGCCGTCTGCACAAGATCGCTCAGAAACCCCCGCAGATAGCCCTCCAGCGACGTCGTGTCAATGGACGTCTCCGTCAGCTTGGCAATGAGGCTCTTGCCCGACTGGCACAGGGCCGTGCGGTGAGGCGTCTGGGGCAGCTTAATCTCCACGGGGGCATCCGTCAGCGTCACTTCGGCCAGTTCTCGCTGGCTCAGCGAGAACATCTTGCTCTCGAGCTTCGAAAAGAGGTTGCCGTTCTCGGTGGAGAGCGCACCAAAGGCGTACTTGGGCGACGGGTTCTGCGTGGCAGTCACAATGGCACGGCTGTAGTCGTCGTCCTCGGTAATGCTGAGGATCTGCGCCAGCAGCACACACATGTCTGTCGAGACAATACGCTTGTCGACGCCCTCCTGGACCAGCGAGAACCACTCCATATTGACCTCGCCACGCTTTGGCGCCTTGCCGGCCTTGCCAGCCTTGCCGGGCCGTCCAATGCCCGCCCAGTTGGCCAGCTGCGCCCCAATAGGGCCGCCGTTTTTGACGTCAATGTGCACGCCGGGGAAGTTGTGCTTGTAGAACTCGGGGTTGAGGCCCGTGCCGACGTCCAGATACGCAATGCGCTTGGGCAGCGTGCCGAGGAAGAGCAGCACATCCTCGTACGAGGCCGTACGCCCGCCCTTCCACGAGAAGCCCGTCTCGCCGGCCTCGGCAAGGCTGCCAATGATCTGGTAGCCACTGACGGCGTCCTTGAAGGGCGGCACGAGGATCGGGACGTCTGCGAGGACGCGCGCAGGGCTCTTTTCCGTCAGGTTGGTGACGCGCCAGAGCGGCGGAATGTCGCAGAACAGATTGACAAAGTGGGGGTTCCACATGCCGGACGTGGCCTGCAGGCCCTGCAGGACGCCCATCTGCTGGTTCATGAGGTCCTTGTTGCAGATCTCGCGCCACGTCACGGCCAGGCCCTCGGACGGGTCCCGCGGGAAGTACAGCTCGACAAAGTCCTGGACCTGGAAGGCAGGGCTCAGCAGCTGCTTGTAGCACCACGTCAGCGCCGCCTCGTCGAGGAGCAGGTCCTTGAGCGTCTTGGCCGTCTTGTTCTGGGCCAAGTTGGCAATGTGGCGCACGTACGCATTGCGCACACGGGTCCCCATGGCCACCATGTGCTTCTTGATCGTCGACGACGCCTCCGACGTCGCCTCGACGCCCTGCACCTTGCGCATGTTCTTGTCAATCACCTGGAGCTCCTGGCGCAGCGGCAGGAGCGCCTCGATAAAGGCCTGGCTGAAGACCAGCGGCGACGTCCGCAGGCTGTCTTGCGACACAAACTGCAGGGCTGCCAGGAACTTGCGCAGATCTGGCTCAATGGTGACCATGGCCGTCTGCTTCACCAGCGACTCCATCGTCATGATCTTGTCGATGTCCACCTTGTCGGCAAGCACCTCCTCGCCTCGCTTGACCGTGATCCGGACCGAGTTGCCCGCATCAATCGTCCATTGCAGGGCGCCGTCTGTCTTGTTCAGCACAGTCGCCAGGTCTGCCTGCAGCTTGCAGTTGGTCAGGCCCGTCAAGAACTTGATGTCTATGTTATAGGCCATTGTGGGTGTCTTTTTTTTTTTTTTTTTGAGTCGAGTTTTTGGGCTGTGGAGCAGAGGACGTGGAGACTCAGGAGGGGTTTTTCACGCTGGCTGCCAACCAACCTTGCTTTTAAGTTTGCATTTTTCTCCTTTTCCTCTAAATTTTCCATCTCAAAAAGTGGGTCGACCAGAAAAAAATGTGGGGCTTTTCGACAAGATGGCTCGTGATGGTGTTTCACGTTTTCACAGAAGGAACGACGCGCTTTTCCAACAGGCCATGCCAGTATGCTTTTCGCCGAACACGACGCGGAGCTGCTCAAGGCCTGGGTCATTAAGCGCCTCAAGAAACCGTACGTCCGCCGTCTCCTGCGAAGAGGAAATGCTAACCGCAAAGTGGCAGCGACGTCGACATTGACGTGGAGGCCGACGTCCTTGCTGACTACGTTCTTGCCTTGCTAAGACACGACGGCGATACCAGCACCGTACAAGCACTGTGTCAGACCGAGCTTTTTGACTTTCTGCGAAAGGAGACAGGCTCCTTTGTGCGTGACGTCTTTGCCGCCCTCCAACACAAGTCGTACCTTTCTCAAAATGACCAACCGTCCTTCGAAACGGTGCCGTCCGTAACAGAACCGTCGCTTCAGCCGCCAGACGGGCCGTCTTCTCTGCGAAAAAGGCCTCTTGACGATGCAAACGGGCCGGGGCCGTGGCAAGAGCCTGAGCGAAAGCGAAACCGACGGCGCAGAGGCGGTGGGCCCATGTACATGCCAACGCCCATGGAATTTCTTTTGATGCAGCAAAACGGGCTCCTTCCGTCCTTTCCTTGGCCACCTTCCGTTTCTGGAACGCCTTCGAATAGACCCGCCAAAAAGAGGCCCATCCCCCCGTGCAAGTACTATACGACAAAGGGCTACTGCAGTAATCCAGCGTGTCCGTTTGTGCACGGCGATGCCCAGGAGGCCCCACCTTCCTCTGCAGCGTCCCAAGCTGCTGCAACGAACGCGAATGGGCCTGCAACAGGGCCATTGGCTACTACTAGGCCTGAAACAGAAGGGCGGGCGCACAAGAGTGCCACGACCATGGTCATGGTGCAGAGTATTCCCAATGACTATCTCTCCAAGGAGCATGTTGATGCCTTCTTTTCGCAATTCGGAGTTATTGAAAGCATTGTTGTTCATGTAAAAGATAAAATGGCCATTGTAAAATATACCTCCTCGGCGGCCGCTGCCGAAGCCGTCCAATCGCCCAAAGTCATCTTTGACAACCGCTTTGTGCGAGTGTCGTGGTACCGCCAGCCGGGCGACGCGACGGCCAGCGACCCGGAAGAGCCTGCCATGGACATGGCCGCCTTTCAGCAAAAGCAAGAGGAAGCCCAGCGCGTCTTTGAGGAAAAGGCAAGGAAACGGGCCCTCCTCGAGGCCAGGCGCCAAGAGCTGGAACAGCGGGCTGACGAGCTCCGTGCACGCCAGACGGCGGAACGTGCCAAGCTTGCCGAATGCCTGGCCAAGACCTATCCCGAGGGCAAACCAGAGACATCCCTGCTGGAGACACCGGCAGATCGAATGCGTGCACAGCTGGCAGCCCTCGAGGACGAAGCACGACAGCTCGGCCTTGATCCAGACGCCCTTTCGGCCGAACCCGCCTCCTTTTCTCCCACTGTCCATGCCCATGGTGGCGCAATGGCCCGTGGCCGCGTCCCCATGGACCAGGTGCATGCGGCCTACGCTGCCTATTCCCTGGACAACCGGCCCAAGAGCGTCATCATATCAGGAGACTTTTCCAATGCGCAGAACGATGAAGCGTTGCGGCAGTATCTCGTCAATATGGGCGAACATGTGGCCATGGAGGTAACAGATACATCGGCGACGGTGTCCTTTTCCGACCGAAAAACTGCCGAAAAGTTTGTCTTTGGCCTGCCAAAAACTGACCAGGGCTATTCCATCTTTGGCATCCATGAACCCGTTACATTAGAATGGACGCACGCAACGGCTCGTCCCGAAAAGAAGGAGAAGGCAAAGGAGGTCAAGGTAAAGATGGAGGCGGAGGAAACAAAAGAGGACTGGGACATTGCATAGACTTTTTGTAACCTAATATAGAGAGTATCTCATAAAGAGAGAGTACATAATAACAAATCACGTTTACAAAGTTTATATGGGCAAAAAAGTTTAAACTCAAAAATCAATTTTCATTATGCTTGGTATATGACATTTACAACTTGTCGTAGTACTCCTCGTAGCCGGGAACCACTTCCTTAAGACCCTTGCGCTTACGCATAGCCGTAACAATCTTACCAACAGTTGTAGTTGGGTCAAGAGGAGAACCAGCACTGTAAACCTCATAGTGGTCAAAGATGGACTGAGGGAAGGCCTGGCCAGACGTGGCGGCACGCAGGTCAGCGTTGAAGCCAAACGACTCGGAAACGGGAAGATAGGCCTTGATCGTGTACAGAGGCGTGCCTGGACGCTGCTCCTCTTGGAAGACTCGGCCACGCTTCCGCGAAATGACACTGTAGACACCACCCATGCCGCTCTCGGGCACCTGGATGTCCACCAAGAAGACAGGCTCCTGGAGGGCAGGCTCAGCCAAAAGCATAGAAGCATACATCACACGACGAGTAGTAGAAAGGATCTGACTAGCACCACGGTGAATGGAGTCAGCGTGCAGAGTGACATCAAGAATGTTGAAGCGGACGGAACGCATGGGCTCCTCACCAACGGGACCCTCACGGGTGGCCCACTGGAAACCACTGCCAACAGAGTCCTTGATTTCAGTAAGGTACTGGACGGCCTTGGTCTGGTCAATGACCACGTTGGCACCCTTGCCATCAGGGCCGAATGCCCAGATCTTACGGGCGTCCGTGACGTCGAAGCCATGCTCGTCAGCCATGTAGCGGGCACGCTCCTTGAAGTCCTGGCGTTCGTTGATCTTGCCCGACTCAATATCCAGGGAAACCTCCTCAGACATGGGCTCAGCCGCCATGTAGATACGGTTGTGCTTGTTGGGGGACTTGGACAAAGCTGTCATGGAAGAAGTGGCAGTCACAGTCTCACGGTAACCGACGACGGGGTCCGAGATGATCAAGGGAACACCAGCGTGGTCTTCCTCGAGATCCTTCAAGCAAATTTCCAAGTGCAGCTCACCAGCACCGGCGACAATGTGTTCACCGGTCTCAGCGATGGTCGTCAGGACACAGGGGTCGGACTTGGATAGACGCTTCAGACCCTCAACAAGCTTGGGGAGATCCTGGGGGTTCTTGGCCCGGACGGAACGCTGCACAACAGGAGAGACAGAGAACTTCATGACCTTCAAGTTGTGGGCGGTTTCCGATGTGGTAATGGTACCGGACTTGAGCAGGAACTGGTCAATACCAACGAGACCAACAATGTTACCAGCAGGCATGGTGTCAATGGCCTCGACCTTGCCTCCCATCATGAGCACAACACGCTGGATGGACTTTTGGGCGAGACCAATCTTGCTCTTGCCGCCGGCAACGTAGTCGGGGCCCTGAATACGGACAGGCAGACCAGCCTTGACAGTACCAGAGAAGATACGACCAAAGGCATAGAAACGGCCCTTGTCAATGGAAGGAACCATCTTGGAAATGTAAAGCATCAGGCAGGCCTTGGGGTCACAGTTGCGGATACCAATGGCAGCCTCGTCGTCAGAAGGACCCTCGTACAAGCTGTCGACACGGTACTTTTGGGCCGTGACGGGCGAAGGAAGATGCAGGATCATCATCTCCAAAAGAGAGTCAGCGGCGGGAAGGAACTCACGCATGACGATCTTGAGAAGATCATTTCGAGTCTTGTCAGAGTCCTTTTCCTTGAGGGGAACATTGAGCTTCTTCATAATGTCCTTGACGTCTTCGACCTTGTCGTTCATGCAAGCAGAGAAAATCTTGAAGATGGGGTCGAGGATGAACTGGTTGAAGGCACGCACAAGGGGCTTGCCCTCGTAGGTGCCGTTCTTCGTCCACTTCTTGGTGTGGGGGTTAAAGTAGTTGTCGCCCCACAGACGCTCCATCATCTTGGAACGGTCAACACCAAACTTCTTTGAGTAGCGCGTTGCGAACTGGCGGATGGTAAAGGCCCAGCCTTGTTTAGCAGAGGCAAAGGCAACAGTGCCGTGCTGGGGGTACACCTGGACATCGCCAACAAGATCCTTGTTCTGGTACGTCGAGATCACGACGTTCACAGACTCAATGGTACGGCTGAAGGACTGGTACAGGTCCTCAGGCGACACCTGCAGCTCCAGAAGAGCACGGTCGACCTTGTTGATGACTACGACGGGCTTGATGAGCTCACCAAGCGCCTGACGAAGCACCGTCTCGGTCTGGACACAGACGCCCTCAATGGTGTCGACGACGACGAGGGCACCGTCCGTGACTCGCAGGGCAGCTGTGACTTCCGACGAAAAGTCAACGTGGCCGGGAGAGTCAATCAGGTTGATCAAAAATCCGTTGCCCTTGGTTTCCTGGTTTTTGATGTCCTTGATGTCCTCGACGTTCGGAAGCTCACCAAACAGCGAGATGGCCGTGGACTTGATGGTGATACCACGTTCCTGCTCGTCGGCACGAGTGTCTGTGGCACGGGCATCGCCAGCCTTGGCCTTGGAGATGATACCGGCCTTGGCAAGAAGAGAGTCTGTCAACGTTGACTTGCCGTGATCGACGTGGGCAATGACGGACATGTTCCGCACATTGCACGGCTTGTCCATCAACTCACGGATCTCATCAATTGTGAAGCTGGTGCGTTAGCATTGGCCGCGGGACGTTGTCGACATACTTCACCATTCTTGCAGTATTGTATCACAATTGACAGTTGCGAAAAAAGGTGAAAAGAGAGAAGAAGAGGGGGGGGAATTAAAGGAAGGCGCTGGGTAAAAAGGTTTGGTGGGATTGGCTGAAAAGTTTTTTTTTCTTCTCATTAGCGGGGTATGTTCACCAGGAAGCCCACTTTTATGCCCCACAGGATATTAGCAACATCAAAATTTTCAGAGAAAAATTTCAAAAGCCCAACAAGGGCTCGACGAGGGTCTTTTAGCACTATGCACTGAATGAACTTCCGGCCTGCGAGTGGCCACCGTCTTTCGTCTCGTTTCACTCAACAAATTGACGGTCTGTCCTGCTTGGCACTCTCCAAGTCCTGTACAATGATGTAATACGAATATTATGTAATGTCTCACGTGTTCAATTTTTTTTTTTTTTGACTTTGATTTATTTTACATCTACATACACAAAACCCGAGGCCCCAAACTGAGCTTTCCACCACGAAATAAAACATTCCCAAGTATAACCTGTATGCAGCTTCCGACCCAGCCGAGTAGTTTAGACAAAAAAAAAAAAGGGTTATAATAAAGTAAAGCAATAATACAAGCGTAATTATGCCTGGTCATTCGATCTCGTCGACCTGACCCAATGCGCATCCAGAGACTTGGCCAAGTAAGACCAGGACTTTGGGGCCAGCAGTAGCTTCTTGACGAATCGCTCGCCAAGCTTCTTTATATTGGACACACAACTCCATGGATGGCACGGAGACTTCTCTTTACCACAGCCCTCAAATTCACAAGTGAGTGAAGCCTCTTTGTGCTTGAAACGCTCGTGGTATTTAAAGTAACCGTGACCTGAGCACGCGGCCAGGACCCGGGCAATCTTGCCACGCGGGAGGTCTTTGGTCCACCTAGTGTCCCACACCCTGGGGGGCACGAAAGACTTCTTCATGTGCCTAGCGGGCTCGAGGATATCGCGCATCCACCCCTCAAACGCCGCTGCCAATTGTTTCTTCCTCCATCGTTTGGCCGCAGCAAGAGACATACTCGCGTACCGTCCCTTCTCTGCCTCGATGGTTTCTTGACTGGTGCAGCCGGCCTTGGCCAGCGAATCTGCTTCTTCGTTTCCTGGGACTTTGCAGTGCCCAGGCACCTAGTGAACTCTCGCAACGGGTGTTCCAGGGCCAGTATAAAGAGGCCCAGGCTCCCAGTTGAACAGGTATCTTCGCGTGTCGTCGATTTCATTCTGCGACGTGCCAACTTTCTTGCCTCTCTCGTTGATGCGAGTGGCGACTGCTTTGTTATCCAGACACAGATGGAGCGAGCATATGTCTTTCCGTTCTGCGGCAATCTTGAAAGCTAGCTGCGTGCCCATATGAGCCGCAATCGCTTCGGCGTCCACGACTTCTCTATACTTGTCACGTGTTCAAAGAATGGCCGTCTTTATGGTTCCTTTATAAGTACTGCAAGCCACAAATTGCCAAGGAAAATCCGATGTGGTGTAATGGCTAACATTTGACGCTCTCACCGTCAAGCTCGGGGTTCGATTCCCCGCATCGGAGTACATTTTTGCACTTTCCGGAGAGGAAGCAGGGGGAGGAGCTTGAAGAATTTTTTGTTCTTATTTGAAGAAGTGCACGCATTGGATGAGACGGCTGTTTTCTATTGCAGAAAAATGCCAAAACTGTCTCAAAGCAGCTTTTGTAAGCATTAAAAGACAGGGCTGACAGGGTAATAAATGGCCGTGCCAAATTACCTTGGTACAAGCACAGTGGAGACCCTTTCGGCGATGAGACGCCTTCTCCTTTCTTCCACGACGCCTTTTCCTTTGCTTTCACGTTTCGACTGAGCAAAGAATTGTCGTGCTCGTCTTCTATTCTTACTTTTTTTTTATTTTATTCAAAAACTTTATTCTTCACACCACAAATATATTTACATTGGCCACAATCGCGTCGAACGTGTCCATTACCCCTAATGTACAATAACTACCTCGGTGTGGGCATGCAGCCCGGCCAGCAGCAACAGCAACAGCAACAGCAGCAGCAGCAGCAGCAGCCTAGTCAGCAGCAGTATGGAGCCCCCTTTGGACAGCAGGGCTTCACGGCACAGCCCACGGGCCTGCCGTCGCAATATCCTGGTCTCCAGCCTCAGGCAACAGGCGTATCTGGCTTTCAGCCACAGCCAACGGGCCCCTCTGGGCTTCATCCGCAGATGCCCCAACCTACTGGTATGCTGGGACTGCATCCACAGTCCACGGGTATGCCAGGAATGCAGCCACAGATGACGGGAATGCCCCTGCAGTCACAATTTACAGGCTATCCAGGGGCTCTCCAGACAACAGCACCCCCAGTGCCGGCCATACCGTCTCAGTTTCAGGCCAACATCCCGCCTGTGCCATCTGTTCCGCCTATGCCAAGCTTGGGCAACATTTCCATCCCAAAAATGCCCAGTATGTCAAGCTTGTCGCAGCAAGGCAGCCTCTTTTCTCCTTCTGCAAATACTCCAGTAAAGCCACAGCCGACTGGGTTTCAGGAAATGGCAGCGTCTTTCCAGACAGGCGGCTCGGCTGCTCGTGCCTCTGCTGCCGCTTCTCAGGCCAAGCCAATCGCCGTCCCTGCAGTTCGTCTGTCTTTTATCACGGCCCAGGACCAGTCCAAGTTTGAGAATCTTTTTCTCGCAGCCGTTGGCGATGGCCAATCAATGTCTGGCGAAAGTGCCCGTGAGCTTTTACTGCGCTCGAAACTAGACGGCGACACTCTCTCCCATATTTGGTATGTGCTTCCCTCAAGAAGAAAAAAATAACCGCATCTAACAACAGGACTCTTGCCGATACAACCCGCTCTGGCCAGCTTCTTTTCCCAGAATTCGCATTGGCAATGTACCTATGCAATCTCAAGATCACAGGAAAGCCGCTACCCTCTACTCTTCCTGAAAGCTTGAAGAATGAAGTGTCAAGCATGGTGGATATCATCAACTTTAGCGTTGCTGATAATAACCAAAAGACAAATACCTCCTCAGCACCAGCACCAGCTCAGCAGAGCAATACACAGCTCTTGCAAGCTGCCATGACGGGCTATCCTGGCCAGCAGCAGACCCAGTCCCTTGCACCACGGCCTCTTACGGCCCAATCTACGAGTCTGCAGCCACAGGCCACTGGCTTTCTGCAGCAAAACCCCCAGCCTGCGGGCTATTCAGGCCCGTCTCTGCCTATTCCGCCAATGCCGACTGGGTTCTCTGGCATGGCGGCCCCATTAAATGCACAGCCCACTGGCCGGCCAGGGCAATGGGGCCTTGTCAATACGCCGGCATCTGGCCTTCCAAACATTGAGGCCTTGCAGGCTCGCATGATGCCACAGACTGGACGAGACGGTGGTCAGATCCAATTCACAACAATGGGTCTTCAAGGAAATGCCCAGATCCCTTGGGCTGTTACTAAAGGAGAAAAGACCACGTACGACCAAATCTTCCGTGCCTGGGATGGTATGAACAAGGGCTACATTGCGGGGTCTCAGGCCATTGAAATTTTCGGACAGTCTGGCCTGGATAAATCTGATCTGGAGCGCATCTGGACATTGTCAGACCCAAGCAACCGTGGTCGTCTTAATCTGGACGAGTTTGCCGTAGCCATGCACCTGATCTACCGTAAACTAAATGGATACGACGTTCCTACGCATCTTCCGGATGAACTTGTTCCGCCATCAACGCGTAACTTGGCGCAATCGCTCAACTTTGTCAAGGGACTGGTGAATGAAGAGGCAGACTTCCGCAAGAGCTCGGGTGCGTCTCTGCTTCCCCAAAAGACAGGCGTGAGCTATATGAAGAGCCACTCCTTCCGTGACGGAGGCAATGCCATGGTCCAGGCACGCAAAGACGGTACCGTGTTCAAAAACAACGATGACGCTATTGGCTACCGGTCGAGTGCAAGACGGCGTGTGGCTGACACACCCTCGCCAACACCATCTCCTGTGTCTCCAGGTCCCAGCGACGATTTGTCCATTGAGCAGCTCCGCCGTAAAATCCACGAGAAGCAAGTCATTCTTGATGCTCTCGATTTTACAGACGAGCAAAGCAATGAACAGGATGCCATTCTTGACCGTAAGGACCGCCGTGAGGCCGACGAGCTGTACGTCCGCATCCGCCGGATCCAAAGCGATATTGATGCCCATCCTCGTGCATCATTGGCCCGTTCAGGGGGGCATTCTGATGCTGAACGGCGGACTCTAATGCGCCAACTCCAGCAGCTCACTGACAAGGTTCCATCTCTGGCTTCACAAGTGCGTAAGACAGAGGCAGCCATTGCCGATGCACGTATTGAACTGTTCCGTCTTAAGAACTCCACCTCCGGAGCTTCATCTGTACCGGTTGTTGGTACAGGGCCTGGTGGCTCTGTGACAGACGCTGACCGTGTGAAGGCGCGTGCTCGTGCCTTGATGAGACAGAGAACAGCCGCTCTTCGTGGTGAAAAGGTGGAGGATGATGCTGACAGTGATTCCCGCTTAGACGAAGAAAAAGATCGTGTACAGCGCGAAAAGGCAGCAAACGAGCGGATGGTATCTGATGTTGAAGAGAGCGTTGGCGAGTTTTCACGTGGCATCGAATCTAGCATCGAGACTGCCACGGGAGCGGATCCACAGAATGAGCGCGAGCGGAACCGCTGGGAAGATGGTCTTGGTGTTGAAGAAGAAGTCCGTGATTTTATTTTTGAGCTCCAGCGGAACTCCCGGGCGAACCGTATCCGAAAAGAAGATCAGGAGAATAAGCCTGATCCGGCAGCATCGGTTACCTCTCCACAGACCGCAGACCCGGCACTTTCGTACAACTCATTTAAATCGCCACAGGAGCGTGCAGCCTATATCAAAGAGCAAGCCGCGAAGCGTATGCAAGAGCGTATGGAGTCCCTTGGATTGGGGCGACGAAGCGAGCCAACAGCAGACAAGTCTGAACGCGACCGAGCGGAGCGTGAGAGAAAGAAGCAGCTGGCAGAAGATGAGGATAAAAAACGAGAGGCAGCCCGAAAGGCGCGCCTAGCGGAGGAACAAGGAGCCCCTCCAGAGATTAGGGTTGAAGAGGTGCGGGAAGCCCCAGCAAAGCCGGCTCCGCGAGCGGCAGCTCCACGTGCGCCAAAGCCTATAGTGAAAGAGGTGGTCAAGGAAGAGCCAAAGAAAGAAATCAAGGAGGAGGAGGATGAGCTTGCTCATGCAGAGACTCGTTTGCGAGATTTGGAGGAACAGGTTCGGCAGAGTAAGCTCCGAAAGGAGGAGGAACGGCGCCGCAAGAAGGTGGAGAAGGAACGGCAAAAGGAGGAAAAAGCAGCACGGGAAAAGGCAGAGAGAGAGAGTGCTGAAGCAGAGCGGAAGAGAAATGAGGCAATGGCATTGCGTCAAGCTGAGATTAAAGCAGCCCGTGAGAGGGAGGAGGAACTACGACGTCAGCTGGAGTCGATGGGCGATGATTCCTCTGATAATGATTCTTCGGGCGATGATGATGACTGGAACAAGGTGGATGCGCCATCGGATCCAGCATCAATTGCGGAGCCTGAGTCTCTGATTGAGTCCATTGAGGCGCGGTCAGAGTCATCAGCAGTGCCAGTGTCTGCGAGCACAGAGACGTTCTTCTCGCCAGCGGAAATGGTGTCTGCTGTTTCGGAGACGGCGCCTGCCCCAGCTGAGGCTAAGACGGAGAGCCGGAACCCGTTTTTTAATATGATGAACAAGACACCGTCTGAGGCGGCTCCTTCTGTCGAGGAGCCTGCCAAGCCAGTCGCACCGGCTTCGGAGGCATCGGTATCGGACATGAATCCATTCCATAAGCAGACAACAGCAGCAGCGTCTACTACGCCCAAGCCGGCGGCTGTTCCGTTTACAAGGCCTCGTGCTAATACAGATGATGACTGGGGTATGGATACTCCAGGGACTGATGATGAGGATTCTGACGATGATCGTCCGGGTGGCCAAACGGCAGCACAATTGGCGTCTCTTTTGTTTGGCAGCATGGCGCCGCCGCCTCGTGCTGTGGAGTCGGCTACGCCGACGCCTACTGGGTCCAGTGTGCCAGCAGCGTCGCCAGTGCCTATTCCATCATCTGATGGGTCTTCTGAGACGCCTCTAGCTGCTTCGCCTGCAGCTAGCGGGCCACCTCCACCTCCTCCGCTGCCGGTGATGGGTGGTGGTGGTGCGCCACCGGCACCTCCGCCGCCACCGCCAGGTGGTTTGCCGGCGGCTGTATCACCAAGTGGAGGGCGTCCATCTGGGTTTTTGAGTGAGATTCAAGGAGGCAAGACGCTTCGCAAGACAAAGACGGTAGACCGGAGTGGAGCAGCATCAGCGGGACGTGTATTGTGATGCATCATTTTACATTGTAGATTTTAATACTATATATATTTTTGATTATGACAAAGAGGTCGTACGTATAGTGGTAGTATGACAAGGCCATCTCGAGTCTTGCGAACGAAATGCTACAGCATGAAGCCACAATGATGTGGTGATGGTGAATGCATGCATGTAATACGTCATTATACATGTCCACCTCCGAAAATCAAAATCAAAAAAGGGAAAAAAGTTTAATTACGTGCATCCAGTTTTTTTTAGTGCGAGTGCGTTTCTTGGAGCTGAGGGATATGATAGGCAAAATGGAAGAGGAAGAAGAGGGGGTGGCCTGGGCGTTGGCAACTGAGACATGTTGGAGCCTTAGAAAAAAGAGAAACGGGGAGACGGACGGCCCTGGGCACCATCGGACAGACGCATTTTATGTTTTAACATTCGGAGCAAAAAAAAAAAACAGAAAAAGAAAAAGAAACAAAAAAAAGATCTCCCTGCATTCTTTTTGACGTCTTCTCTTTTTTGGCGCTCTTTTTTTGAATCAAATGACCAAGGCCTATTTTTAACATGGGTTTGATCGACCGTTCTGAGACTTTTTGCGGTTATGCAATGGATTTGACACCATTTTTCGACCCCATGATGCAGCATGAAGAGAGTTTTCTTGCTTTCTGTTCATTTTTTTATAAATTTTTTTACCGCCGTAGTATACGCCAATTCACGCCAAAACCAAAAAAGGGACGCCATATGTACAATGGTATACTATTTTTTGCCATGAAGAAGCATCAACAAGATAAGAGACATCCCTGTCTCCAAGGCTCAAGAGATAGGCAAAGGGGAACAATAGAAAATGGGAAATGGAAGCGTGAATAACAATTGCCATGGAATGAACATGCATCTTTTTCAAAAAAAAAAGAGCCCCTCCCCCACCCATTGAACATTCAATGAATGATGCTCCGAAACGCTCGGGCCATGTAGATACCGATTTCTTATCTTCCCCACATCGCTCGCCGTTCGTTGTTGAAAGCTCTTTCCAACAGACAAGACAATTTGCCCTGTAGGACTTTTTTTTTCCTAGTACAAATTTCCTCCTTCTTCTTCTTTTGTCTTCTCCCACCAACGAAAGATTCCATACCAACCCGCAAAGCCGCGTGGAGAAAAAAAAGGGCAATCTAAAAACGGCCATTTGACAAGAAAAGGCATCCCTGTACATCGTTAAGTGGGGTGGTTTAGTCTTTTTTTTACTCTCCGTGGCCCATCCTGTTCGTGGGTGGTGTGGTATGCGCTGAAAAGCACTTTTTTTTTGCTTGTGCCTTTTTTCGTCTTTTTTCGATTGTTTCTTTTTGTCATTTGCATTCTTTTTTTTTCTTTTTTTGCTGTCCAAAGTCAAAAAAAAGTTTCTCAAAAGAGGAGGACTTTCTTTGCCATTGATGAAGACTCCTCTTTCGACTTTTCGATCTTCTCATTGTGACATTTGATTTCCTTTTTTTTATTTTCTTTTTTTTTCTCACTCGTCTTCTTTCACTGATTTGGGACGCATTGACGATTCTTGACTCACCTTGGGCTTTTCCTGTTTTTTGATGATAATACTTCTGCATCTTTTGCACGAACCAAAAGCGAACGCCTCATCCAAAAGGGACCCCATTGAATAAGCAGAAACAAAAAAAAGACGGGCGTAGAAGCCCCCCTGATTCAAGACAAGACAAGACAAGACAGGAGAAACGAGTATGTAGATGGCTGGTGAAGACAAAAAAGAACATACTGACGTAGACATACGTTTCAAACCAAAGAAAGAAAGAAGAGAAAATGGCATATCCACTGCCTGACGCAGATGCATTTTATGCAGCGTTCATGGGCCAAAGTGAGCTGATGAGCCATGCACCCATGCAGAACCAGCCACAACTGCCCAGTCCTGGCTTTGACAACATGCAGCCAAACTTCTCGGCATCGCTGGTAGTGCCACAGTCGCCTGTACGACGACGGACGCCTCTGCGCGGGAACCATGGCCACAAGCTTAATACGCTCATGTTCCAAGTCCCCACAGACAAGAAGATGCTAGCAACAACGCTGGGAGATCCCTTTGTAGGCGTCGGCAAAGAGAACGGACGGCCAGAGGCCCGGACACAGCCAATGATCAAGACGATGCCTTCAAAACGACTCCTAGAGCCAGCCAGCATCAAGGACAATAGGCCGTACGCAAAGCGGCCTCGGATTGACGGGCCTGTGCCAGCGCCCGATTCGTTCCCGGAAATCATTGACGATGGCCAGAAGCCGGGACATAGCTATGCCATGTTGATTGGCATGGCGATTCTGCGAGCCCAGAAGCGCAAGCTGACGTTGGCGCAAATTTACAAGTGGATTTCTGACCACTATTCGTTCTACAATCCACAGGATGCCGGCTGGCAAAACAGCATTCGGCACAACCTGAGTCTCAACAAGGCCTTTGTCAAGCAGGAACGGCCCAAGGACGACCCAGGCAAGGGCAATTACTGGGCGATTGAGCGGGGTATGGAGTACCTCTTCATCAAGGAAAAGCCGGTGCGGAGGAGCGTGGACAGTGTGGCGACGAGTGCTGCTCTGGAGCCGGCGTGCGTCGCGTTCCAGGAGCCGGTGCTGCCGCCAAACCCGCCCCAGCACATGCAGACGGAGGCGCAGGAAGCTAGAGAGCCGTCGTCGGATGCGACGATTATTGTATCGGACGGCCAGCTGGAGCTGCAGGAGATTGTGGAGCCTTCGGACGTGGCAGACGAGTCGCTGGAGCACATGTTTTCGCCAACGACAGGCGCAGACATACCGTCGTCGCCGCCGCTGCCTCCGCAGGACACGCCGACGCGGCAGATGTCGTCTGCGGGGCGCAGCCGCAAGCGCACGGCCAGCGCAATGGAAGATAGTGGCTACATTTCTTCGCTGGAGTCGTCTGTGCAGCGTCCGCAGGCGCCGCGGATGTTTAGCGACAGTGTGAAGCACTATAGGATGCATAGTGGGCGTGCCGAAGAGGAGATTGCACGGATGCGTGCATCGTCGCACCACAGCCCCAGCACGTCGTGGGGACGCAGCTCGTCGCCCCATCGAGGCCCTAACGAAGCCTCGATCATGATGCCGCCTCCGTTGACGCCGTGTGCCAAGGCACCGCCGCGACGGTTCAAGACCCCGTCTGTGTCGCCAGCGACAAACCTGCGTATGCACCGCGATCGTATCCGTGAAATGCTCCAGTCCCCCGAAAAGTTTAACGAAGATTCGACGAGCGACGGCAATACGACGCCTGTAGGTGTCGATGATAACTTTATCGCCACCTTCAATGACTATGGCGCGGAAACCTCATATCGCTCGGATACGTACCGTGAAGTGACTATGATGAACCTTTCGCCCGTCAAGCTGGGAGCGCCAGCAGCGCCATCGCCCACAAAGCGCATCCAGTTCAACGGCCCGACGGCCGTCGCAGTGCTGTCGCAGCTGGCGATGCCAGCGCAGCGTGGCCTTTCAGACGTGCCCATGCTCAAGATGCCGGTGACGCCTGTCGACTCGCTGGACGCATCGAGCAAGTTTTTTGACAATATCCACTCGCCAACGACGTTTATCAACTATTCTCCCACACCGCAGGAGTCGGAGTTGCCACCGCCGTTGAAGCGCACGCCCGAAGAGCTGGCACGCTTGCAGGCGGATGGCGAGGACTGCGATGTGGACATTAGCCAAGGGTTTGTCAAGATTGGGTCGAGCCATTTGCCGCAGGCGGCGTTTTTGTTGCCGCCACCGACGCAGATGCATCCGGTGGCAAGGTCATTTTCACAGGTGTAAAGGCCTTTTTTTTTCCTTTTTTTCTTCTTCCTTTACCTTCCATTCGATGTTTATATTGGTACTACCCCCTTTTGTATGGTTTTATTTTGGCGTTTGATGATGGATAATGAAGGCAATGACGGGGAGAGATGGTGGATTCCTTTTTCTTTTTTTTTCTTCTTTTTTTACTTGTTTTACGCAGACGCAGAGATGTATAAGACGACTGGCATCGTCATGATGAAGGTACAAATGAAATTTCAGTTTTTTAAAGAAAGAAAAAAGTGAAAAGAAGTGAATTAGTATATGCCGAACCTCTCGGGCCATGAGGTTTCCTTTTGGGCAATGTCTATACGAAAGGGGAAAGGATTGATGCCAGACGCAGTGATGGGGGGGATATGGTCTTTATGCGCATTGACGAGCGTCACGATCTTGAGGACGGTGGACACGAGAGTGGACTGCATGGCACGACGCACGGTTTGCCGGTCGCTTTCGGTCTTGGGCTCCGCCATGGTGACGTCAATAGTCCAGCGTTCCCAGCAGACCTCCTCCTCGTCTGTGCCGAGCCGCATGCCATACCACGTTGTTTTTCGCTGGCGTTTTTCAAAGAAGGCCACCCGTACCTGTCCGCGGTTCGAGCCGGTGCGGTCTTGTCGCAGCTGCTGCTCGAGAGCCGTGGCACGCTGGTCAATGAGGGTGCGGATCTCGGCGTCGGGCACAAAGGGAAGGGCCTTTTCAATGACGTCTCGCGTTTCCGGCTGGATGGAAGGGAAGAAGCGGTGAAAGAAGATTGTATGCAAGAGACCGACCATGACGTCGCGAATGGACATGGGATCGACAAACGCCTCGATGGCGAGCTGAACAGGACCTTCCACGGTCGTCATGGCTGCAGCATGCGGCGTCAAGAAACGTAAAAAAAAAGGCGTACAACGTTTGCGCAATGTCCCGCCGAGTCAACGGACCATGACACGACCTCGTGCGCTGACCCGCGAAACGGCAATTTCGTCATTCTGCCGGTGTTTTTTTTGCTTTGTCTATAAAAGGCGGTGAGTGCTGTGTGGGCACGAGACAAAGGCCAAATCGAACGCAACACGGCTTTGGAAAAAAAATATAGGGTAGGCAGGGGTACCGACGATTTGAAAAGAAAAAAAGAAAAAAAAAAGGCAAAAAAAGAATGGCCGATGATGAGATGAATGTGACGTCTGTTCTGCTCGTCTTGGCAGTGACTGGGCTGATTGGGTATCTTTTTGTCGTTAGGAAAGCAGGGCCGACGACGCCGAGCCCACGGGGACGGCCGTCGGCGGTGGCCATAGAATCGGCCGTGGATTCTGTGATGCAGGTGTTTCCACAGGCGGACCGACGCAGGGTGTACTGGGATCTTCGACAGAACGGTAGCAACATTGCCCAGACGATAGAGCAAACCATGGCAGACGCCCTACCAGAGGTGTGTTTTACTACTCTCTCTTTTCTTGTGTACTGATGAGAAGCCCCCGAATAGTTTCCGGTTGCCGCCGCAGAGGAGCCCGCCGATCGTGCGAAAGACGGCGGCGGCCAACAGCTTGATTATCAAGTACAACCTGACGGATCGGCTGGACGATCCTCCATCGACAAAGCCGATGAACCAAATGAGCTACGAGGAAAAGCGAGACGAAATGATTCTCGCTGCCCGCCGCAAGCTGGCCGCCAAATTAGCCGCGGAATCATGATTAGTCTTCTGCTAGTGTGTTCAATCTTTCATCTTTTTTGAATATAATTCTTCTTTCATTGCACTACTACATGATATGCCCAAACCCCGTTGAACGCCCAAATGTAATCAAAAATATAGAATAAATAGAGGAAGGGGGAAGAGAGCTATACCCTCCCCTCGGCCAGTTCCTTTTCCAGACGGGCAATCTCCTCCAAGCTGCTTGCTTGGCGGATCCTCGCCTCCACCTCTGCCCGTTCTGCTTCTGTAAGCTTGACGCGGCCCAACCGAGAAGGCGCCTTTTGGCCAGGACCGACAATGGTGGCTGCCTTGACAGACATGATTTGCGTGGCCAATGCAGTGGGGCTTTCGTGGGAGCCAAACAGCTGGGCAGCCTTTTGGCGTTCGGCGTCCTTGACCTTTTGAAAGTCGAGGAAACGGACGCTAGGGCAGCGCCAGAGCACCCAGGCGCGGTAGTGTTCGTTTTTGGTGACGGGATTGTCGAGGAGGACCAGATGCGTCAAGCGGCGCAGACGGGCGAGTGGATCGAGGTGGGCAAGCTCGGCGAGGTCATTGTCGGCGAGAGAGAGGTTTGTAATGTTGGGGAGGGCGTCGGCGAGGGCGGGCTGGATGGTATGAATACGGTTGCGGGCCAAGTAGAGCGATTGGATGCGAGGCGACAGGGGGAAGTTGCCGAGGACCTGGATATCATTATCGGTCAGGTCAATGGCGTCTTGTGGCTAGGATAAGGCATTAGTTTTTCTTCTTGAACACAGTGGGAAAGCGTACGCCAGCGACGCCGAGGTTTTCAATGGCAGGAATGCGGTGGCTGCGGAGGTCGAGCTCGCGTTCCTTGAGCGGATTCAGGTACGAGGGCGACTCTTGCACCAAATCTGTCGTCAAGCGCATTCTTTATTCGTACGAGGTTTTATTATTTTATTTTTTTAGCATCGGCATCGCGTCGTGGAAGAGGACCCACAAAAGAAATAGACGGAAGTGGGTCACTCCGAAGACAGCCCTATACCTTCGTTATGGCATCTATTGCGCCCATTAGGGAAACAGATGTTGGGCGCTCTTGAAGCCTTTGACAGAATATATCATCGCTTTCTTTGTTTTATGTAGAGATGCATGCAAATGTTATAGTAAAAAGAATTCTTGCCTTTGATAGCTTCTTTGTACATACACTGTTTTGAGAAGTCTTTTGTGGCTCTCTGCAGCATTTCTACAATGTAGCTCGTTCCAGACTGTATAGTGACAATAGTATCAAAAAAAGACTAAAAACTTGAATCCTCAAGACATATATATTGGCCTTCTCATGTCCTAAACACAACATGTACCACAATCTTCCTGCAGACCAAGACAGCACCAAGCAAAGTCCGCCAGAATCACACTCTCTTATAATCGATACAATCCATCTGTTGCCGCTATGCAGCAAAATACATCCAGCCATTCCTGATCAGTTTTATACCATATCATCAATTATGCAACAAGGCTGCAGACACCTGCTTATAATAAGAGATTGATGAGTGCTATCGCCTTTGATCACAGTATCCCAACCATTCTTTTTTTCACAAAGTGAAGCCTACGAGGAAAATACTGCGCAAGCATTCTCTTCTACTTTAAATAACATGCGTAATGTGTCTAGCTCAGCTACAGGGGAGTCAACCGTTACATAAAAGACTTATAGTCGAAAATCTCCAATTCATTATCGGAGATGGATTTTGACAACACGATTACGGCCGACAGGTGCTATGGCCAAGGAGGCGTTTACGAAGCGAAAGCATGCCGTCAGCAAAGTGGCCCTAATACTAGGCGTTGGCAGCATAAAGGAAAAATGGCGTCAAACCTTCCGTCAGCAATTTAGCAGTTTCAGCACCTAAAGTCACTGTCAAAATTACACTACTTTCCTCTTTTTACTGTCAAGAGGTCTTGGATAAGACGAATAAGCCTTGTCTTTAGGTGTCCCCTTCTCCGCCGAGGTATGATACAAGAGACACCGATGAAAAGAGTCTCTTGTTGACTAATGGCTTGAAGCAGATGGAAGTGCTACTTGGGGTGTGCCAACTCGAGGATTCCCACTTCTCCAACTGATTTTTGTTACACTGGAGAAGATCGATATGGATCGAAGATGGAAGGGACGAAGCCTTTTAAAGCTAGTCCAACGGTCTTGGAAAATTATTTAGACTTTGCAAAACCTCACTTTCGTCATAGCATCTGTCGGCCATGACTGGTCTTTAAAAGTTCATCTTCAATAATGAATTGTAATTATTGATTCTACTAGCTGTAGACTCCTCTGTAAGCGAGCTAGACACATTGAGCATGCTATTCAAAGTAAAGAAAGCCTTTATAATATCATCCTTATAGACTTCATCGCAATCATCCCAGATAAGTGAATAATAGCCAAGATAACAGCCGTCATAGAGCCGAGACTGGATGCTCAGCTGTTATATTGATAGCAAGGTCTGCTGTCATAGTATGATGCTGGTGCCTATAATGGGCAGTGACATCCATCATTCAGAGGCCTAAGCCTCTTTCATAGTGAATAATCCACCACTGTTTTTACTTTTACAAAATTACGGTGGACAATCATATGCACTGTAATATGTACATCACTAACTTGGAAAATACGAATGGATAATCACATGCACCGTTTCATAATTCATTATGACAGCACCTTCGACAGCAGTGAAAGGGTATTGGTGCACGTGACGGGGGCTATGGGTGCCTTGGAAGGTGGCATGAGATGAGCTCCGATAGGCTTCGCGGCGTGGAGCTGCTTACGCATCCGGAAGCATTGGGAGAGCTCAGCTGGTATTATGGAGATCACGCGCTTGCCAGAAAGGACTTTGGAAGCCATGACATGGGCACATCGCAGGTAAAAAGTGGGGACCAGTGTGTACCTCCCGTTGGCTGAAGCGAAAAGTGGGAGGAGTACAGGCCATGTACCATTTTTGTGCAAAATTTAGGGAAAGTGCGCCGCAGTAGCACTAAAAGCACAGCAAAAATAGGCCACTCATTGGGTAAAAAATCGAAAAAAAATAAGAGCCCCCTCTTTCAAATTTCTTTTTGACCTGGAACTTTTTGCCCTTCTTCCTGCTTCTGCTTGCCTTTTACTTTGCAAAGGTTAGCTGCTGTGAAGAACGCAGCATTTGAAAGATTCTATCCGGCTCCGATTGGATCGTTCTTTTTTCCTTTATATATATTATTATCGACATAGAGACGTGCTTTGTCTTGATTTGCGCAAGAACATTGGCAATTCGACGAAGCGCATTTTTATAAAAAACCCCAAAAAAAAGAAAAAAAAAGACACATGGCGGGTCATTTTTCGTACGCCAGCGCCGCCGGTGGGCGGCCGATCGCACCCAAGCCCGCGCCGACGAATGGCAGCACGCCAACGGGGCCTGCTGCAACGACAGCCCCGACAGCGCCCAAGGCACCTGCAGCAGCACCGACAGCGCCGGTTGTCTCGGGAATGACGGAGCATGCACGCAGCGGCAGCGTGACGATGTACCCGGCGGGGCCCTTTATGGACGGCAAGGACACGCCCAAGTTTGGCTCAGAGTCGCCTCTGCCGGGAAAACAGGCAAAGACGTCGCCCGCACACTCGCCGATGCCCATTCCGTCGGGCGGGCCGCAGGGGCCGCTCCGGACAGGCCCCAGCGTCCCTATTGGCAGCTTTGATGAGGTAGGTACGCCGCGGAAAGCGTTTATGCTGACAAACAGCGCACCAAGTATGGAAATGCGTCGCCGAGTTTCCGCCGGCCCAACATGGACTACCACGCCCGTGGAGGCGGCAGCAACGGCCCCCGGCGCGGAAACTACGGCTACAACAACAGCCATGCAAACTACGGCAATGGCGGCAGCTACGGCCACAATAACACACAGTATGTCCCGCCCTACCAGCCCGGTTTCAGCGGCCGGGGCCACCACGGTGGACGCGGCGGCATGCCGTACGGTGCCCGTGGCGGCATGGGCTTCAGCGCCCACTCGCCGCAAGCAAACGCAGCCCGCATGGGCAGCCCCAGCATGGTTTCTGGTGCCATGGGATCGCCATCGGGCCATTCCATGGTGCCTGTGCCCAACGGAGGCCCCTATGGACAGCCCCCCTATGGCTATCCTCCCAGCAATGTAAATACCACCCACATCCCTCCCATGCACCCTCCCTCTGTTAGCCTGCCTATGCAAGTCGTCCCAAACTACTTTCCCCAGAAGCGTTTGTACGACGGTGGCTCCAAGCAGCAGGCGTCCGGTCCGCACGGCCCTCGTGGCTACGGTGGGCGTGGGCGCCAGCAGCGGAGCTCTGGCAATGTCCCCAAAGACCCAGGCAGTAGTTCTGCCGAGAGGGTGGCTGGCAGCAAGGCTGCCGGTCCTGTCCCAGCACGCCAGAAGTTTGGCGCTGCACAGACGCACTCCAGCCACAAGCAGCAGCATCAGCATCATGAACTAACCAAGGAGCAGGGCTACAACAGCTATATGTACAACCAAGGCTACCAATACCCCGGCATGATGCCTGGCGGCTATGGCCCGGGCTACATGAACGGACAGTACGGTAACCCAATGGTGCGGGGCCCGTCCCACACCTCGCAGGCGTCGCACACGGGCGACCGGCAAGGCCAGGGTGCTGTGGCAGCGACGAAGCCGTCGAACACGGCCATTGTGATTAAGAATGAGAATGGCGAGACTGTGGACCTGCAAAAGGCAGCAACTGACCCTGTCAAGGTGGCCGAGGCCCCCGCGACGCCAAAGACGGATGCTGTGGCGGCGGAGAAGCCAGCAGCGGTGCAAAACGACGCAGCTGAGGAGATCCGTAAGGCTTTCCAGCAAAAGATACTGCAGTCTTTGGAGAGCGAGGCGTCCAAGGACGAGCCAGCAAAGGCGGAGGCGAAGGAGGCCAAGGCCGAGACATCGAAGCCTGAGGAGCCCAAGGCCGAGGTCAAGGCTGAGGAAGCCAAGACTGAGGCCAAGGTTGAGGAAGCCAAGACGGAAGAGCCCAAAGCTGAGACCAAGGCTGAAGTCAAGACTGGAGAGCCCAAGACTGAGGCTGAGGTTGAGCCCAAGGTTGAAGAGGCCAAGGCCGAACCATCGGACAATTCCAAACAGGCCGCCGACGAAGAGGACGAGTTGGAGCGCATGATCCGTGAAATGGAAGAAGCTGAGGCCGAGCGTGAAAAGGCAGAGGCCCTCTATGCGGAAAAGAAGGCGGTTGAAAAGGCTGAAAAGGAAAAGGCTGCCGCTGCCAACAAGCTCAGTCCCGAAGAGGAAGACCGCCGTCTCCGCGAGCAAGAGCGTGAGATGGAGCGTCTCGAAGAGGAGCGGGAGGCCAAGCGTGCTGCTGCCGAGGCTAGTGGCACATCAATGTCCGTGGCCGAGCTTCTTCGATCCAAGGACGCCCAGGCCAAGTCTGAGCCGGCTGCTGAGCCGGCCGGGCCTGCTGATCTTGCTAGCAAGCTGTCAGGCCTTGCTCTGGAGGACCCCAAGCCAGCGTTGCAGGTAAACACCAAGAACGAGCAGCAGGCCTCCGTTGCAATGCAGCTGCTGCAGAATGCCAAGTTCATCACCGACTTTAGCACCATCAAGTACCCCGAGGGTGTCAAGTCGCCTGCCGAGAGCCGGCCTGCCAACAGCACCCGCAATGTCTACACGCGGGAGTTCCTCTTGCACGTGTCCGCCGTGTTTTCGGCCCCTCCCACCGAGGACTTTGTCACAAAGTCGCGGGTCATTACCGAGAGCACAGAGCGGTCAGGCCTGCGTACACCATCCACCAGCACCCGCCAGAACTCGCGCAACGGGCCGCTCAAGTCGTCCGGATACGCTGCGGCACACTCTGGTGCAGGCTCTGACCAGCGCTACGGAATGTCTAACGCCGTGGGCCGCACTGGCATGGGCAGTGGCATGGGCACGTTTGGGCGCGGTGGTGCCTTTGGCGGCTCCATGTCCCGGAGCGGATCGAGCATGGGGGTTTCCAGTGTATCTCCTCGGCAAAACAGCCGCACGGCTCGCGGTGGAAGCAGCCGCCAGAACACCAACAACGCCAAGAACGAGGCTGCGCTTAACAAGCAGCTGCCTCTGACGGCGGGCATGGAGCTGAAGCCGATTGCTGTGACGGCCAATGGCTGGAAGCCCTTGAGTGTGGGCCGCCAGGCGGCGCAGGCTGCATCTGACTTTATGGATCCGGCGACAGTGCAGCGCAAGGTCAAGGCTAGCCTGAACAAGATGACGCCCGAGAATATGGAGCGCATCAGCGCGCAGATCCTGGAGATTGCTCAGCAGAGTCGCAACGAGTCGGACGGCCGCACAGTGCGCCAGGTCATACAGCTGACGTATGAAAAAGCCACGGACGAGGCGCCATGGGCTAGTATGTACGCCAAGTTCTGCTTGAACATGATCAATGGTCTTGGCGATGACATCCGCGACGAGACTCTCAAGGACTCTAACGACAACGTTATTTGCGGTGGTGCCCTGTTCCGAAAGTATCTGATCAATGCATGTCAAGACCAATTCGAAAAGGGCTGGGGCTCCATGCAGAAGGAAGCCGCCGCCTCTACCAATGAGGGTGCTTCCCGGGAGGATGCTATTAAGGCGGGCGCCGCCAATGGGGAGGCTGAGCTGCTGTCTGACGAGTACTATCGCGATGCAGCCATCAAGCGTCGTGGGCTCGGTCTGGTGCAGTTTATTGGCGAGCTTTTCAAGCTGGGCATGTTGACAAAGCGCATCATGCACCTATGTATCCGCAAGCTCCTGCGTATTGACACCAAGCGTGCAACTGCTGAAGGGGCCATCACGGTTCCCAAAGAGCCCGAGATCGAGTCGCTGGCCAAGCTATTGCGGACGGTTGGCAAGGTGCTTGACCAGGATTATGCGCCTCCATCGCCATCGGCGGCGGAAATGATGGCTGCTTACTTCGACCACATCGTCAGTATCATGAACACGCGAGGCCTGCCGAGCCGTATGCACTTCATGCTGCTGGACGTTGTGGAGCTGCGTCGCAACAACTGGGTGTCTGGTGACGAAAACAAGGGCCCCATGTCCATTTCCGAGATCCACGCTGCGGCCGAGGCCCAGCAGCAGGCACAGGCCGCCCGGTCCCAGTCCCACCGTGGCTCGGCCCGGCCCAGCCGTGACCACCGCACGGCCTCGGGCTATGGCGGCCCACCGTCGAACACCGCGTCACAAGTCAATGCCAGCGACATCCGTGGTCTTCGTGGTATTGGCAACCGTACCAGCACTACTAGTTTCGGTCCCAGTTCGATGCTCAATAGTCGCAACAATTCCCGCCGTGCCAACAATGATGGCCGTTCCCTTTCACATCGGGCTGACTCCAACACTGTCTCCCACGCGAATGCGTTTGGGTAAGTCTTTTTTTTACATCTCTTTCAACATGTACTGACATGATCTAGTATTCTTTCACAGGATAATGATGGAGGCGACACGGCGTCGCCCACAGTCCAAAAGGCATCACTGGATGCATAAAGAAAAAAAGGAATTCTTTACACCTTGTTCTTTTTTTTTTCCTTTTTTACTCTTTTCCCATGGTTTTTGTTGAAAAGTTTTATTCTTTATGCTTTTATCTTTTTTTCTCTCTCAAGGGCAGGGCTAGGGTAATAATGTACTTGATGGTTTAGCTGCTTTTATTTCTCAGTCATGAATAGGTACCGTAGACAATTTTTTTCGTTAAAAAAAACTGAAGCGGAAACATTATAAAGGAAGAATGATGACTTTTATCAAGGAACAGGTCCAGTGGCCCAATGGCAAGGCGCTTGACTACGAATCAAGAGATTGCAGGTTCGACCCCTGCCTGGATCAGCGCAAAAGGCATCTTTTCAAGATATGCTTTCTTTTTTCCATTTTCCTTTTTTCTAGCACGTTTTCAAGGCCCTTACAAGAACAAGAATAGAAGCTGCTGTGCTTTCGTCATTGTGTCCTGCTAAGGAAAGTGAGGCTATATGGCGTCTTGGGGTAAGATATGCACGTCAGATGATGGACCAGTCACGATCTCGATTGGCAGACGGTTGTCTGTTACCATGCCCAACGTGATCATTTTCCATAAGTCGTGTTATTTTTTCTCGAGTAAGATGAAAAATGAGCAAAGATAGAGCGGAAACGTATAAAAAGAATTGTCAGTCTCTAGTCTACATCTTTTTCTTCCCTCCTTAACCATCCATCAAAGTAAAAAGCATCTTGTTATTACACCAAGACTTTCATTTCAAATTTTTTCCTTTTTTTCTTCTTTGTAATGATCTCTTATGCTTCTATTTTGAACCAAGGCACGCCATCTGCTACCATCCCAGCTTGGGGTCCAAGAAAGGACCACCCACCATTCCCGAGCGCTGACAAGGAGGATGATAATACACTGGGGGCAGTTGATGACGCCGTACAGCTGGAAAAGGATGCTCGTGCAGCCAAGCAACTCGCTCAGGCGATGCCTGTTGATTTCGCCACAATCACATACCCAGAGGGCTACCAGAAGAATACATTTGATAATTATGATAGCAAAAAGCCCATCAAGTATGATACCAATTTCCTACTGCAATTCCGGGAAAAGGCTGTTGCGCCTCCGGATACCACGTTGCGACAATCCGCAATGATGATTCTTTCCAAACCCATGGGGGCTCCAAGGCTAGTGGTGAAGAAGATCAAAAGGGAGGTCTCTATTGGTGATGAAAAGGTTAGCTATTCTCAAAACCACCAACAGCAGGCACAACTACCGCGGTGGATGCTCGCCACCAAGGAGAAGAGATTCAAGAATCCCCGAACCTTTTTTGGTATACCCTGAATGAAGCTTGGGCGTCATGCAATGAGAAATCAAAAAATGCCTCTAATACCACATGCAGGTGGGTAAGAAAATTACACTCCATCATGGAGATGTTGAGCCTTTCTACTGGCCATGGACTTTTACCATAATCAAAGGTCATGTATGTACCATGTAAGTGACTGAAATACATTGCCCATGAATAGAATTATAAAATCGTCCATCATCAAGACATCACTTCTTCACTCGATTTTTGATTTCTCTCATACCTCATAGATAATAAGAAGGCTTTTAAGCCACCCAAATCCTTAATACTTATTATAACGATAATTTATTAAACTAGTGCTATGAGCTAGCGGTGTCCTATCCCCCTCTATTGTAGTCTATCTAAGAAAAGGAGACAATCTGCTAATTTCTGTTTTCATCCCTGGGTTTTTGTTTGCGTGCCATCTCTGCTGATACTAGAAGGAACGTTTTTGAATGTAGGCGGTTTTGTTTGCGTGCCATCTCTGCTGATACTAGAAGGAACGTTTTTGAATGTAGGCGGTTTTGTTTGCGTGCCATCTCTGCTGATACTAGAAGGAACGTTTCTGAATGTAGGCGGTTTTGTTTGCGTGCCATCTCTGCTTATGCTAGTAGGCAGATTGGTCAAGTTGTGGTTCGAATTCTGTGAAGCCATTGTGTCTTTTTCTCTATATTGAGCAAGCAAGTAAGGAGAGAATAAAGCTTGAAGGGAAGGGAATGGCCTATTTAACCTTTCCTGTTCAATCCAAATATTTTCTGCCTATTCTGCATGGTAAGAAATTGCTAATGACATGGAGTTTGATGTTGATTACTGGTATTTGGAAGCAAATGACTAGAAAAATCACTTCTGGCGAATAATAGTCTGCTCTGATGATAGAGATGTACAATTTATTTAGTGGTTGGATGGTGAATACTCTACTTGAGTAAGAAAGTCTTGTATCACCCGCCCTTTGCTAAGAAAACGTTCCAGGTGCCAAATTTCTATAGTAATCTATACCAGTTCAAGAGGAGATACCTATGAACAAGCTTCTTAATATTTCTACTGAATCGGAAAGATGTGAGTGTTGATCTTCCTTTATGTCTTTAAGATTCATGGAGATCGATTACTCTTGGACAAATGTCTCACACCTCATTACTGTTGGAAAAAGAACAAAAAAAGCCAAAATTTCAGTAAACCTCCCTGTTGCAATGCATTTTGCATAGCACTAAAAAGGTCTGAAGGATGATATCCATGGACTCGTTATTAGTGCGAGGTAATTTCCTTGGATCTGCTTCGTTTGATGAATTGTGTCGGTCTCTTGAGATGCAAGGTACATTCCGAGATGCGTCCTATGCTGTATTACGTCCGCTCCCTTTCTTGGAAATCGAATGGCATGGCTTTAATTTTCATGGCTTATTAATTACCTCTCTATGAATGTGGCGTATAGATATATGCGAGAACAAGGATAGGGCTGGAAGAGTGAAACAAAAAGAGATAAATAAAAGAGACATGCGGTTTTCTTTCCGTATATATTGCATGCCAAGTATCATATCAAGAGGTTCCTCTGCAGATATGGCGGAACGGGGGTCTAGAAAATACTGGCAGTTACCCAAAGAAGAGAGCACCATAGCACCTCATCATATATGGACCAATAAAGATCTCGATCCAACACCCCCCAAAGATCAAACATGGTCCATATGGACAATCATTAATTATTGGTCGGCAGATACCTTTACACTCGCTACTTGGGAAGCCGGAGCCTCCATCCTAGCTCTTGGCCTATCGTGGCGTGAGGCTATCCCCATCATGATCGTTGGCAATTTTTGCGTGGCCATTCCTCTGGTACTAAATGGAGCCATTGGGTCACGACTACACGTTCCCTTTCCCGTCATTGCAGCCTCGTCCTTTGGCTACCGATTACGGTACTTTTGCATTATTTCACGTGCCATACTAGCCACTATTTGGCTTGGTGTGAATAGTGTCAATGGAGCCCAATGTATTACTGTCATGATTCGCGCTATAGCACCCTCCTATGCCAACATTCCTAATCATTTGCCTGCGAGTGCAGGTATCACTACCATGGGCATGGTTTCATTCTTTATATTTTGGCTCCTACAGATGCCATTTTTCCTTATCCACCCAACAAAGCTACAGCCATTGCTATGGGTCAAGATGGTAGGTGCCCCTGCTGCTGCTCTTGCTACGATGGCTTGGGCTGTGCATACAGCAGGTGGCAGTGGTGAAATATTTCAGCAACGGCCAGTGGTCGCCAAATCGGATCCAGAATATACTTTCCTATGGCTTAGCTCCATGACATCGATCAGCGGTGAGTGGTCCACCATCGGCTGCAATATTGCGGACTTTACTCGTTATGCAAAAACTTCGAATGCCCAGCTCATTCAACTACCAGCCATGCCCATCATTGGAACAATTTGTAGTGTCCTTGGCATCATCACTACATCGGCAGTTCAAACAGATAGGGGGGAAGCCCTTTGGAACCCTATTGATATTGCTGCATTATGGCTAGAAGGTGGGTCTCGAGGACGAGCTGCTGCTTTTTTTGCGTCTCTTGGCTGGCTCATTACACAAATTGGCACAAATATTACCAGCAACGCCATTTCCGCTGCAAACGATCTGACAGCGTTGTGGCCGCGGTGGGTAAATATCCGTCGTGGATGCCTGATTGTAGGTGTCCTCGGATGCTGGGCCGTGGTGCCGTGGAAAATCATGATATCTGCAGGCTCCTTTATGTCTTTTTTAAGTGGCTATTCCATCTTCTTGGCACCCATAGCTGGCATCATTTCCTCGGACTATTGGCTGGTTAAGCGAGGCCGTATAGACCTTCCCGGCCTTTATGATCCGGCGGGGAGGTATGTCTACTATCACGGGGTAAACTGGAGGGCCCTTATAGCTCTCGTAGTTCCTGTAGCATCACTTCTCCCCGGGCTCGCCCAGAGTATGGCCCCATTAGACGTCCATATTTCGTCAGGTGCTCACTGGCTTTATTCGATCAACTACATTTATGGATTTTCTATATCTGTATTCATATATACGGCCCTCTCCATTGTGTATCCTGCTGAGGATACTTTGATCAGCGAGACCATTTGGAACCTGAAAGGGGATGTGAAGACATCAGTATAGATGATATCATGATCATCAAAATTTACTTTTTTTTCATATTTTTAGAATTTTTCATGGGCAATAAGTGTCTTTTGTCCGTCTCAAAAACACCACCATGATGAAATTTGACGCCAAGAGTGGCACCTTTTATCCACCGAATTTCTTTTTCAATAACTGTTAGAAATACGTAAAAATTTTGGAGAAGAACGAAGCCATGGTGACGTATTTTGCCAAAAGTCAAGAAAGAGGGTCATTGCTACGATTTCGAATGATTAATACACTATAGGTACATAGATGGGTACCTAGTGGAGGCTCATGTTACATAGTCGGTTTATCGATAACGAGAATCCTATCGATAACAAAAAAAGTTCCTAAAAGGCGTTCTGGAGAGATCGGAAGGGCAGTTAACGTACGAGATGGCAGGCAATATGAAACGAAAGCGAGAAACAAAAGAAGTCGTGATAGAGGCGGATAAAAAATCATTAAAAAAAACGGAGAAAAAGCCGCTAAAATCCGCGCTAAAACCAGCACCGAAACCAACTGTGAAGCATGACGAGCCTCTCGTAAAGAAGGCCAAGCTTGCACCAGGGCCGGAAGTGGCTTCTGTGCCGAAACAGGAACAAAAAATAGAGGAGACTATATATGGAGGCAAGGATGATCCAGTTTTGTCTATTCAAATCGTTGCTGGTTCGTATGAACGAACGGTGCATGGCATTGTTGCCGTTGTTCAAGGTAAAAAAAAAAACACCAAGTTTGTGGATACATTTCTCTTCAATGCACACTCATCTGCCGTGAGATGTCTCCGTCTGTCTCCGCCATCGTTGCCGGTATCTGGACAAGCACAAAAGGTCGTGCTTGCTACGGGCAGCACAGACGAACGCATCAATATCTACACCCTCTCTGCTCACCCGCCCTCCACCATCTCCGAAAATAATACAAGCGATCCGACAGCAGAGCTAGTCCAAGAATCGGCACTCGGACACGCCATTTCCGAGTCGGCAAAGAACAGGGAGCTCGGGACACTTCTCCACCACTCCTCCACCATTACTAGTCTCGTCTTCCCAACACGATCAAAGCTACTTTCGAGCGCACTTGACTCGACAATTGCCGTGACTCGCTCGCGTGATTGGTCGTTGCTGTCGTCCATCAAAGTGCCCGTGTCAAAGGAGGGCAGTGGTGGTGGGCTCCGCCGTCCGAGCGGCGATACATCTGCACCGGGAAACGCGCCTGCCGGTGTCAATGACATTGCTGTGCACCCCAGTCTCAAGGTGATGATGAGCGTGAGCCGTGGTGAGCGCTCGATGCGGCTGTGGAACTTGGTGACGGGGAAAAGGGCCGGTGTGCTCAATTTCAGCACGTCCCTTTTGCGGGCGATTGGCGAGGGCAGGTACTCGACGGGCGAGGGCCGACAGGTAGAGTGGGGCCATTCTTATGAAGATGGAGAGGTTGTGGATGAATATGCTATAGGCTTTGATCGGAACATTGTGATCTTTGGCATGGACAGCCTCCCCCGATGCAAGGTCTTGCTCGATGCTCGCACAAGGACACATGATTTTACGTATATTGATATCCGAGGCAAGGAGACATTTTCTCTCCTCGTGGCTGCTACAGAAGATGGCCGCCTCTTATTCTTATCGACTAGAAAAGACCATCTGGTCGCGCCCCATGCAGATGCAAAGACGGACGTGGAGCCTATATCTTGTGCCCGTCTGATTGGCCAGATAGGTGGGAAGGATACAGACATGACGGGCCGCATAAAGGCATTCAAGGTACTGTCCGTTTTGGAGCGGAAGGGCAAAGAGACTGCTCAGACGTTGTATATTGTTACGGCGTCTAGTATGGGCGACCTGTGCTTATGGAAGCTAGCCAGCGCCGAACTTTACTATGCATGGTCCTCAGATACATGTGTAGCTGCACGAAGTGCGTCAACGGCCACAGAAGAGGTCCCACGAAGACTGGGCAAGATGCTGGGCATGTATGCAACAAAGGATCCATTTACGTGTGTAGATGCATTTGTTATGATTCCTCGCCCAGAAGGTGTTGAGGAAAGCGATATAGAGGAGGAAGAGGGTGACGATGACTCTGGCAGTGACGAGGAATAAAAAATTACCATGGAGAGCTTATTATGATGAAAGGTATGATGAAGAAAAGAGGTGCCCAAACGGTTTTCCCAATACATAATTTCTTTTTCCAAGGCCCCACATTTTATAATACACGGGATTGGTCAGCTTGCCCATCGGAAAAGATGCCGTTTTGTGCCAACGGTTCATCTCTCTTTGAAAAAAAAAGGATTGACACGGACATCGAGATCCAAAGGAGGGGCTAACGAGTGGTGAAAAGGTATATAATCATCAGCCTTTGCCTGTTTGAATCTTCAAGAAACTTTGGCAACAGATAAATTACATAAGCCTGCTGTCACATGCGAAAGAGAACAACACGACGTTATCGATACGGCTTTCTTTATCATTAAAAAAAGTAAATACCTCCTGCTGTGTCTCCAAAACCAAAAAGGGGATCATTTGAGAGGCTCGCTGCTGAGTGCTAGACGCTGTCATATTCATAGGGTTATTTGTTATCAAAAAAAGCATTTGTATTCAGAAAAAAACTGTTGAAAAAAAAGGAAAATGGATGAGTCTTCCACGGGTATTCGCAGACCCGTCCCTCGCAGGCCATTTGTGAATATACGGGACGTGGCCCCCGAAAAGGTGCCAGATGCTGTGCAGCCGGAATCGAAACGGCCTGGGATTTTGGATATGCAATCGCCATTGACATCGCCTACGCAACAAGTGCCTCCACGAACAGCTTCGTCCGAGACGCTGTCTAGGGGATCTATAACGCGAAGCCAGTCGCTTCTGAATCTGACATCGTCTGCTCTTTTGGGCATATTCGGATCCGACACGCCGAGCGAGTCCACGTCTCGTATGAGCTACTTTGATGAGGCCATTCCGGAGAATGAAGAAGTGGGTGCAGAAGACCTTGAAGGCATCCGAAAGGCATCTGAATCCTTAATGAAGCTACAACAAAGGGATAGCACCAAGGCCAAAACGATCGAGGGGAATCCGAATGGACGTGGCTCTTTTGTAGGCTATAAAAAAGAAAACCCCTTTAACATCTTTAGTTTTATACTCTTATTCCTCTCTGGAATAGGATTTGGAAGTCTTTTGGCTCGCTTAACGAGGACATCCGGGCTTCCCAGTTATCCATCCAACCAAAGTCTCCTATCCTGGGGCCTCTCAGGAGTTCTTGTGGGCACACTACTGCCATGGCTAGACAATCTGTGGGAGCGCTATATTGGTGGTATTTCCATTGATGGAAAAGCACGATCAAAGACGGATTGGTCTCTTGTGTTTCGTGGCATCGGAGCCTTTGCAGGAATTGTGCTCGCCATGGTAGGTTTATTAATAAAGGCGGGCCATTGTAGACTAACTGTTCTTCTCCCCAGCGCAGATTGCCCTGGACAGACTCTGTTCAGGCCACATCTACACTGGCCCTAGCTAATCCTTTCTTATGGTTTCTGCTCGACCGCACACGGCCGGGCTTTTTGTTAGCTATAGTGGTGGGCCTTGTTGGCTCGGGCATGCTTTCCATTTCTAATGTCGAAGTCATTCCTTTGCCCGGGACACTACAGACTTTCGAACTTGCAGGGTCTGGCTCAATACTAGCTTCCGCCGTGTGGATTTCCACCATTCTCTTCTGCAGCTGCATATGTTTTGGCACCATTGGGCGTAGCTTAGCTTCATAATAACATAAGAACTTGTCTTTTTTTCTTTCTGTGTTTATGAATCTATAAAGCAGCTGGTAGGCGTGATGATTTGCTGTTCCATGTGATAGATGGGCACTTTCATGACGCCCCCCTTCATAGTGATTGATACCTAACAGATGCACGTCAAGTGTGCCCAGATTCCTTTTTTTTTTCATGAGGTCATTGGGTGGAAATTCTTTTTGTTTTAAAAGAACGACCGATATTTCCATTAGAGAGGAAACGTATTCACTTTTTTTTGAAAAAGTAGACATGGAGGATAGACTCCCACACCATCGAGAGCTTCATGCCAACCCAAACCCGATGGACTCCATGAACATGCTCCTCGGGGAGCTCGTGTTCGTAATGGGCGAGACCAACCGGCACCTAGTCGCCATGGCGAATAGAATCTCAAAGTGCGAAGAGACATTAGGCAACATACAGGCCAAGATCGATGCCCACAATGTATACACACCATCATTTGACATACAGTCCAACCCTTCCATGACCACAGGGGATTCCCCTCTCATAAAAGGCCCCGTCTTGAACGTTCTTGATTGCGAAATGGCTCCTGCATCGTCAGGACATGAAGCCTTCAGCCCTACTTGTCAAAGCATGGAGATAGCCACCACGGAAGAAGGCATACAGGAAGAAGGCAGTCTTCTCATTGTTGTCGATGGAGCTGATAAGGGCAAGGAGACGGATGAAAGCTATGCCGCGATTTTGGCGAAATCAGTCGTCGTGCGCTCGCCCACAACGGGCATTCACGATGCCACTTTTGAAGGAGAAAACCAGACCGAGTCGGATGAAAAGACGACGGGTGGCGCTCCTCTCCATGAATCGCACCATCAAATCATGTTCCTCTTGCGACATCTGAAACCAAAAAATTATCCCGTCGACTCCGAGATCATCATCCATCACACTCTTGAACAAAATCGACTGGATGAGTCTGGCGACTTTCTTCGCCAACTTTGCGATGCCACGATAACAGAGGCTCTCCGAGACCATGCTTTTTTGTATGCACGTCTTTGCAAATCCCTCATCGATGGGCTCCGTCCCTCGGGATTCATCTTATTCCGGGACCATTTGACCCAGCGTTGCCAATCCGAATTTAGTGTCTGTTATGCCAATCGTGGACGAGACGCCAGGCCAGAACGGCTTTTTTCCGTCCTTCGTTTCATCGGGAGTCTGACAATAGAAAGCATCTTTAGCACGAAAGCCATTGAAGAGTGTGTTATGACGCTGCTGAAAGAAAAGCCTTTCCCCAAGAAGCGAGATATCGGCGGCTTTTGCTGTCTGATGCGCGCTATTGGGCCCGCAACAAGGAACTCCGTCAGCTTTAGAGACTGTGCCCGGAAATGCTTTGAGCTAATTTCCATCGTCGTGGCCACGCCCGGCTTTCCCGCCGAATTAGCATCCATTATTAACGATCTGAAAGCATTACGACAAAATAACTGGAAAACAAAAACCTGGAAAGCACCATGACTCCCGCAAACCTTGATTTCTTTATTTCTTTTTTTTTCTCTTTTTTTGGAAATAGGAAAATACAGTGTGTAGGTTCAAAGGGGGAAGTACATTAGCATAGGTGAATGAAGATCCAATTATTTTTCTCATGGTTCAAAAGACATAGAAAAAAAGTATTATTACGTCCCTCGGCTAGATTGCACTTTACTGTCTGCATGATACGAAACGAAAGAAAGCTATAATGTGACCATTTAGTCGAATCCAATTATAGGCTGTACTACCCAAGACCCACCGCGGTCTATTAGGGTAGTCTTGACACATCGTAATACTAGGGTCTGTGGCTCATCTCAAATAGGCAGTATATCAGAATGGGATAATCCACCAAATCAATTTTCTGTCCCTTTGAGTACTAGGTATCATTGCTCACTCTATTTTATGTAGAGCAACGCACTTAGTTTAGCAAAAATTCTCGGGATTACGGGCATTGATTGACTTTGAAAAAAGGCTTACAATAGACAGCGCTGAAAAGCCAAGAGACCCCTATAAGATTTTTTTACATTCGATACACTCTCTGACCAAATGGGCTCTCATCGTTTTGCTCTTGATTTTGAGATATTGGCGTGTATGATTTCCCTATTTATAGCTCAAATAGAATACTCCTATAGAAATATGCTTTCATAGTATGTATTACCTACATATGAGTATTCCTGAAAGCAAATCTTGAAATTAATAGTACAATCCGTGCAGTAAGGACCCCGAGTATTCATTTCATCAATGGAGAGCCCCGCTCGCGGTACTATTTCCTAAAATAGATGCTCTACGCGAGATGTGCTTATCAGTGAGTTGACATTTAGTATTTCGAAAATGACTTCGAGAGTATGACGGGTGTGCTCTATTGTCAAACAAGATGATTCAATAATAAAGAAATCTGCTCTTCATCTTTAAAAAATTAAAAAAGCAATGCTGCTTCATTGATCCTTGCTTTCCCTGCCGCTTCTAATATTTGACATTTTTATGGTAAGATCGCCACATAAATGGGCCAAGGTAGAATGCTGTCACCATTCTTACGGTGCAATGTCATTTCCCTCCCATTCCCGTTTCTTATACGACCGCATCTCCGAAGCCTCAGATAGCAATCCACTATTACGTACCCCTAAACGTCATTTACATACAAACGGAGTGAATACATGAGACGCACTAAAATGGCGAATATATGAATCTGGTTCTGAGGCATCGTGAAGAGGTCCACTTTATCAAGGCCTTCCATGAGTGCATTCTCTGCTCCTTTTCATTATTTCCAATGGTATTGGGTAAGTATGGTACTGGTGTAATAGGGCCGATACGGCGCGAACCCGAATAAATTTTACAGCATAAGAATATAGAAACTTGAGCGCTCGTAGTAAGTATGAAAAAAAAATCGAAAAATGAATTGATAGATGGCTATAGTGTACAATAAAATAAGTGCGAGCATAAAAAGGCAGTTACCACGATGCTTGTTACTATTTCTTTTTGAATGCATACCTACCTAGAAGTAGGCACGCCATGGCTTCTACATTTAGAAGCACGAAAGCATACTAGCGGGTAGAATATCATCGTGAAGAGATGCAGGGCAAAGATGCCTATGCGGAGAACGCCATTGTCGATGCTTATTACGACTGCCTGCCAAAAAGAACATGAGGAAACGAGAAAAGTAATATGTTGTAAGTAAAAAAAAGCAAGGCCAAAAGACTTAGTACTAAGACAAGTATAACTTCGCCTTTGGCATAAGAACACATTGTGAAACTGCAATGTCATAAAAAAGACAAAAAAGATTCCAAGCATGAGTGGATTATGGTTGAATATTTTATTACGTGACGTTTTGGTATAAGTACTATCTATATCTTTTACCAAAGTGCTCATTGTTTTCAAACGAGTCGAAGCACCTTTTAAAAAAAGTCAAAAACAAGAAAAAAGTTGAGTTATACTTCACCATTTCAAGTGTCGAGACAAATTATCTTTATGAGAAAAAAACCGCCCCCCGTGGTATAGTGTCAAATTGGATAGGATAAAAGGGAACCACTACAACAAACGTTAAACAATTTAAAAAAGAATTAAAGAAAAAAAAAGAAATGGCAGGCATGCTGGAATTTTTAGTATACGTTGAAGTCGCAAGTGAATTGCGCGACCATGATCAAGAGCCGTCGATGAGCAGCTGTGAGTTTCATCGGATCTGCAAAGCCATGACATCGACAATGGTGCCCCCCGAATGGGATCTGGCTGCACTCGAGACGACTACGAAAAATATGTTGGCCGAGTACTCTATCGAGTCACTCGGGAATATTGTGTCAGGTATCCATACCCTTCACAACTGTCTCTACCTTTGCCAGTTTAGTGGACTGTCTGAACTTGAAGACAAGGTACAAATGATTTTGGACTGGGTCATGAACGCCATCGAGGCAAGGCTAGACGACAGAAGCAATCCGTTATTTGTGTTGAAAACAACACTCCATGGCCTGCGGGCCTACCCCCTGCGAGAGAAGATTTGCTTCCTCCAAAACGTTTTGGATGCATACGATGGGAATGGAAAGGTGGTTGATGACGCCAACGGCACCCTCAAATTTGAGCGGAAGCCAGTCTACACATTGACATCTATCCTTTCATCTCCCCTTAGATAATACGTTATATATAGAGCAATGAAGTGGTCTATATTTTTATAAATTTTTTGTACAGAAAAGAAGAAAAGGGAAGAATTAATTGTTAATTTCCCCTGGCTCGTAGAGTTCAACAGAAACGACTTCGTCCATCATCGTGTTTTCCTCTGGCGACGGGATCGGAGAGTCAGATTGGGCGGGAGAGGGCTTAGCAGACAACCCCGGATCATTTTTTTTTGTTTCGTCATCAGGTGGTCCCCATATAAAGCGTACCAAGGCGTCAACGGCGCTGTCCTGATCATCAGCACGGATGAAGACATAATGCTCTTCTTTTGCGCGAGATGTCACACTCTTTGCCAACACAAGATCGGATGGGCCAATGAGAGACTCTATATGGACGGGCTGGATAAAGACAAATCGCCCTGGCATTTCTTCTTCGCGAGCGGCTTCGGCTACGCCATAGTCCATGACAATGAGTGGCACGCGGCCTGCATCAAGAAGTGCATCAATCTGACGGATTTTTGTGCCAAGACGATGACCATTTGTTTCACAAACGCCGCGGAATTCATCACGCTCATACAGCGCTTCGAATTCCGTAACATCCATGTGTGTATAGAGCGCATTCTTTTCTTTTTTGCTGGGCTCCGCATCTGATGTTTCCGGTGGAACGTCCAAAGAAGCCATGCACTGCCCAACAAAGCCAAATACACCTCTTCGCAAGGACATGAGCTTTTTGGCAATCGACTCAGCAAGCACGGCCGTCGGCGCCACCAACACAACAGGCGTGGTGTCGTCGGGAAGACCGTCCCGGTTCAGCTCGTCGTCTTCGTCTTCAGCGTCGACATCGCCGCGGAAAAGGACATCAATAGCGTTGTCATCGTCAATGCGGTCGAGAATAGGCAGCTGTGTCTTACGGACCATGCGAAGAGCCCTCCATGTCTTACTCGCCTTACGGTCCATTGCTTGGCTTTTAGAGGCTGCGCTGTCTGGCATTTCAATCTCGAAATCCTCCTTGGCAATACTCACACGAAGATCCTCCAGTGTTGTTGCATAGAGGTCTTGGCCACGCTCCAGCGCTGCCAGGCCGTCGTCTGCCTCGCTGAGAAAGTCAAGAGACAGCATGGCCCGTGGTCGTTTTCGACGCAGCCACGACGAGAATGTGTCGTCTGCCTTGGCCTCTATCGCAGAGACATCGTCTGGAGTGAGGCCATCCATGAGAATGGGCGGACACGACTCGGCCTTCCAATGCACCCAGTGCTTGTCCCGTTCGAGCACAGTCTCTCCCACACGCAAAAAGTAGCCACCCAAGACGTTTTTCTGCTTGATATGGTCCCTAATCTTCGACTTGCTTTTCCTTGCCCAGGCGGCATTTTCCTCGGAAAGGGTGTAGTTGTAGGCAACGGATCGGTTGGGGGCTGTCTTCCCTGAGAGCTTTTCTTTTGCTTCGGGCGTGAGACAGAGCAGGAAGTCGAGGATAATGAGGGACTGCAGGAAGAAGTAGCGTCGAAAGGTGAGGTCCGAGCACTCAAGCTCAAAGAGATCGCGGCTGGTGAGGTATTTGGGGTTGTAGGCAATGGGCTCGTCCCCAGCAGCAATGGCAGAGCCCTCGCGTTTCCGCTTGACACTGCGCCGGGACTCCTCGAGGAGACGTCCAGTTGTGGTTGTGTCGTTCTTGCTGGCAATGAGGAACAGGGCATTGAGCGTGGTGTCTAGATCAGCACGGAACGAGTCAAGCATGGCGTCTGCAAAGAGAGTCTTCGGCTGGCTAAAGACGGCCTGCAGCGACCAGAAGACTGGGTACAGAGCATCGTAGTCGACGCTGTGCGTGTCTGTAGCCTCGCCCATGGCGGTGTCTTCGCTCTGGGCATACGTCGTGGTGTTTTCCGTGTGGTATTCGCCACGGGAATTGACGGTGCTTTTGTCGCCAAGCGGGAACACCTGGAAGAGAAAGATGAACACACGGCCGCAAAAGGACGTGTCCTCGGCCCGGGACAGCCTCCGCAGAAGTCCGTTGCAGCTCCGCAGCAATGCAGGCTTGATCACAGCAATGTCACGCTGGATCCGTTCACGACGCGATTCCAGATAGTCAAACACCGTTTTGCAGCCATCAATTGTCTGTCCGTCGAGCAGAGACTCCACCAGCCAGAACATGAGGGCCCGGTCGCAGTCTCCCGTGTCTGCCAGCACCAGCAGAAGGTCGAATAGACTCCAAATGACGGAGAAACTGGCTGCGTTCCGGGCCGTTTGGGCCACTAGATGGTCGAAAATGCTGTGTGCTGCCGTCTCTACCACCGCAAATCGACGCATCCGGCTCTTCTCCGCGTCCTCGGCATCTTCCGACGGCCCAAAAATGCCACAGAGCTGTTTTTGCACATCGCCAAAGTCTTTCTCGGTCAAAATTGGCCCTAGAACGGCTGGTTTGTTCCTCTCTGCATCTTCCAGCGCGGCCTTGAGACATGACCCCACCTTTGCAACAGCCGGTATGCCATGGCTGTCAATGCGAATGCTTGCCATTGCCATTGCAGCGAGTTGTCGAAAGCCAAAAGCTGCGATGCGAACGCGCCTGGAGATTACATAATCATAAAGTCGACGGGGCTGGCTGTGGGGCTTGTGGGGCAGTTATGCAGCCATTTATGCAGATCATTGTGCAATGATGGATGATCCGAGGTCGTTTTAACTTTGCCATCAAATGACCATGTGCATGGCTGCTATAGATCCCTAGACATGACAACATCCTAAACTAAGAATAAGAAGAAAAAAATGTCTCTTGATACGCCTCTGACTGCACTGCTCGGCATTCGCCACCCAATTGTCCTTGCTGGCATGGCCCGGGTCTCTGGAGGGCTCCTTGCAGCCGCCGTATCCAATGCAGGTGGCCTCGGCGTTGTTGGTGGCTTCAAATTGACTCCAGGGCAGCTTCTCCAAGAGATCCATGAACTCAAAGAGGCCCTTTCTGACCCAAAACTCCCCTTTGGCGTCGACCTGGCCCTCCCCAAAGTGGGAGCCGGCGCCCGCCCAACCAACTACGACTACACAAACGGCCGCCTCGATGACCTCATCGACATTGTCGTCCGCGAGGGTGCTGGTCTCTTTGTCAGCGCTGTCGGCATACCGCCTCCGCACGTGATTGCGAAATTACATAAGCATGGTGTCCTGGTGTGCAACATGGTTGGGCATCCGAGGCATGCCGAAAAGGCCTTTTCCGCAGGCATTGACATGGTCTGTGCACAGGGGACCGAGGGGGGTGGCCACACAGGGTCCATTGCAGCCTCTGTCCTGGTTCCAGCGGTCGTAGACGTGGCCCGGATGGAGGGCCAACGACGGAAGAAAGAGGCGGCGGGTACAGGTGCGTTTCCTCTGCAGACACCGCTTGTTCTAGCTGCTGGTGGCATTTATGATGGCCGGGGGCTTGCCGCAGCGCTTATGAATGGTGCGGATGGGGTCTGGGTCGGGACACGGTTTGTAGCAAGCACGGAGGCCAGCTGCAGCGAGGACCATAAAAAAGCCGTTGTTTCATGCGCGCCAGGTGAGACAGACATAACGTTGGTGCTTACGGGGCGGCCACTGCGGGCCCGTATGAATGCGTACCTAGACTATTGGCATGCACAGCCACAGAAAGTGGCAGAATTGTGTGCAAAAGGACAGATTCCTATTGAGTGGGACATGGACCAAGACAAAGAAGCAGGCAAGCCTGACGTAGAGGTGCCCTACTTAATGGGCCAGGTGGCAAGCAGCATTGACAGAATACAGCCAGCAGGGGACATTGTTCGTGGCATGGTAGAGGGAGCTATTGAGGCCATTACACGGGCCAGCACGCATTGTCGTTTGTAAAACATTAAATATTGCCCTACAGTCCTTACGACAACGAGATCGGTATAAATAAAGAACAGGATCAAAACATTATTTCTGTAAAAAAATAGACTCTTCTTTCATCGTCCGCAAAAAAAGAGCAGGAAAAAAGAAAGAGACTATGGCAAGAAAAAAGGGTCTGGCGACCATCCGAGATATTGAAGACATGTTCACGAGGCTCAATGCTTTCATCACCATCCACCAGGAGCTCTCCCAAAAGGAAAGCGAAGATGCCAAAGCGAGCACGGTCTCGTCGACGCAATCCACGGAGCTGGCCAAGGACCACGCAGGCTCCCAATGCAACCGTCTCCTCCACCAATACTTTTCTCTGGTCATTGATACTATCCATGCCATGTTCACGGTAGATTGCGTCAAGCAACGCCACTCAAATCTTTGTGGGATTGTCGAGCTGTTTGTCGCTCGTGCTAAGAAGACGAGGCGATTCGAGCTGTCCCCCATTCTCAAGCTTCTCGATAACCTCATCACGAGGCGCTACTACGACCCCAGTGGCCAAGAGCTCAAGCTTGTCGTGGAAGGATCCAATGAGTCCATAGGCTACACATTCAGTTATCTCTTGGAAATGTCCTGCTGCACCCAGCTGACAGCGTACATTGACCAGCACAAGGTGGCCTTCAAGGAGCGTCCTATCAAGAAGCTTCTGCAGATCCATGCCAAGGAAATCTATACCCCGTCCAACTTTACCGGACTCGCCAATCTCATTGCCCATCTCTACGTTGTTGACCATTTCCGCGAAGAGGCCATCGTCGATCTTCTGAACGCCTTTGCTAGCCATAAAAATCCAGATGACCCCTTTATCGAGGCTTACTACTGGTATCTGCGGCGTGTCATGCTCAAGCTCTTACAGTCCGAGACTGGGGACCGCGCAATCCAGCTCTTCATGGACACGATTGCCTTTATGATTATCGACAGCAATGTGTCTAAGAACTTGAAGGAGTTTCTGCAATGGATCCCCGAATGGCGCACAAGCCTCAAGCCCAATAAGTCCTTTTAAAAACGTTTTGCTACGGAGATTTTGCTTTATTATAAAAGATTATAAAGTGCCAAATACATGTCCCTTTTTTCTTCATCTTTCTCAAAACACTTTATAATATCCTTCCGCAGGGAGCTCTGCCCTGCTTCATACAGAACTCGAAGAGCTCCCTTGTCCGAACAGTCCAAAAACGCATGCACGAGATAAACATGTCTCTTCAAAGAAGGATTCTCCTTTTGCAGCACCTCTCGCAATGATCGAGCAAGGTATGCGTCCTTGTTCTCCGAGCGTTCGACTAGTGTATACAGAGCTTTTTTCGTCGTATCATTCAAAAACTATTGTTGGCTGTGATCTCAAAAAAATGGTAGACGTACCGTTGCCTTGTCGATATCTTCCCGCAAGAAATATCCATAGAAATTATATGCCCTGATCACATTTCCAAGATGTGTAAAGCTTGTCTGAAAAAGGAGCTTCATAGAGCCCTCACCATCCTCGCTAGCAAGACTCTTTTTAAGAGCCATGACATCATCATCCGTAGTAATCCCATCATTAGACACTCTCCGCCGGTCAAGAATATGACCATAAAACTTTTTGGTCTTTTCATCCTTAATGCAGTAGCCCAGGGCCTCCACCAGTGGAATGCCCACCAATTCATGAAACTGGTTGCCGATGATTGTAATGGATAGAGGCGATCTCCAAAGTAAAATAGTTGCCAGCAAGTCATAGTCAATATCAGGAGAAGACAGCATGGTCATGAGGACTTCAACGTCCTGCTCTACACTAGAGGCTTTCTCTACCATGTAAATCATTGAACGTGTCCATGCACTTGCTTTCTCTAATTGCTCATCACATCCAAAGCTGGAAAAATGTTCCATCAACGACTTCCGTCCTTTCGTATTTAGCCTACCAAGCTGTTGTACGAGTAAGGGCCATTGAGAAAAACCCCCCTCGTAAAGCCCTTTAATAATACTGATAGAATCACCAAGTTGGCCCCTTAAGAAGGTCATTTTTTCAGTTTTGTTTCCCTTGTTTCTAGGGAGTTTGTCAAATGGGGGCGCCCGAAATATCCTTTCCGACTAGCGTGAAATTTCCGACTCCTACGTATCTCGCACCTCTTTATCATCCATCTTTTTGGCTTTGTTTGTAACATACGACTCGTTTGTCTATTGTATGAAAGTCCTTTCTAGTTTATTAGGGAAGATGGTTACTTCTAGGCTCATCGTTTTGAAGGGGCACATAACCACAGCCATCCATGACGACCCCAAAAAACTCCAAACTGTCTAATTTTATCTCAAACTCATCTCCCCCGCTTCAGCTCCACTAGATACAGTTTCCAGCTAGTTTTACCTATGAAAGAATGCCATCGGGCTCGCCATCCTGGTGGACGACCATCTGTGGTCATCTATGGGTCTATGCCTGCTGAAGCCAGTGTGTATTTCGTCCCTAGCTAATGGAAACAGTGCCAAAACACGTAAATATGGGGGCACACCTGCAGTTGATTTAGACCTAAGTGAAAAGTTTATTATGGGATGTTTTCAAGTAGCAGCATAATTTACAAGTCACTTTTCGATCGCTGCAGATGCTTTACCAGGGTCTTCCGTTTGTCCATGTATGTAGTTAGCCAAACTAATTACCTAAAGATGATTGTATGCCACATTGTGTCATTCCTGTTGCCATTCTCCTAAATACATAGTTTTTTTCTTAGCTCCAGAATTTTCGGGAGCACACGACAAACAATTGGTAGCTACATCTATCTAGGTCTCTCCTTTTTTCATGGTGATAAGCAATTCCATTGGCCTTTGAATGACGCCTGATATCGTTTCAGATCATGTTATCATAGCAGCAAAGGTGTCAGCAACATCTGTACCCCATGAACCATCCATATTGTCATATACATACATACCACCTAAATAGGATGTCCCCGCCATCACTGCCACCGATATCGTCCCTTTTGCGCACTGTGGACTTGCAGGACAACTGCTCACGGGTGGGACAATGTGCAATAAACGCCCTCTCATTAGCAAACGCACCATTTTCTCATGGAAATTGTTCACCTTCCAAGGACTTGTTTGGAATGAAAAAAAAAAAAAAATTGAAAACAACAACAACAACATGTAGCGATATATTTGCGTCTTTACTACTCGTCCATTTTCCCCCCCTTTACTATTAGCAGAGTCTCAAATTTTCAATTCTACCATGGGATCTTCCACGGACGATGCCGACACGGCTGCGTTGGTGACGGAAATCCGGGACTTGATGAAGGAACTAGTACGACTCGCCATCGAGACGAACCAGCGAATCTCTCAGGTAGATGATCGTGTCAGTCGCTGTGTCTGCGATCCTTTCGGTGGAATTCTACTCCCTGCCGAACGGGAGGCGGAAGAGAGAAAGAAGATGGAAGAGCTGGCCGAAGCTGCAGCGGCCCTAGAGGTCACAGGACCTTCTAGAGCTAGCGTTCGTCTCGCCACGGTAATGGACCATATGCAAAAGGAAAAGAAGCCCGTAAAGAGTCTCCCGAAGAAGACGGACAGGACCTACATCAACCCCAACTCGACAGTCAGCTTCTCGCCTCGAAAGGTCCAGAAGAAAAGTGGTGCTGGCTTGATCCATCAGCAGCTCAAAGAATTTGAACGCTACCATTTAGATACAAAAAATGCATCCAGCGCCAAGACGGACCATAAAAACTATGTCCCTGATTTCTTTAGTGATGACTATATTACTCGCCACAAAGAAAATATTCCTACGGACGTTCCCGAGCAGTTGTCTCCTTTTAATGAACATGAGCATGACCATGTCCGCAAAAGAATTCCCAATATTACACTCACTGATCGCGGCACCGACCGTCTCCCTCTGAGTGTACTCCGTCCTAAAATTTATGGCATCCTCTGTGATTTACGTAGAGAGAATATCACAGCCACGGCCTCCAACCTGATTGCCATTCCTACGGAAAAGAATGGTGGATTTGATGTGGAATGTCTGCATCTTATTGCCGAAATGATTATGGACCTTGCCATGACCAGCCCTGTCCGGGCGAACATCTGCAGCTGTCTCTGTGGCTATATTAAAATGGCTCTCGAGGAGCGGGATCTCCGTGAGCGCGAACTCTCCTCCATCTTTGACAAAGATGAGAGCAGAGCATTCCCCGTCTTTTTTTCCTTTGGTAGACACTATGAGTGTCACTGTAAGCGCAAATTTTTCGAGTTCTTCGCAGTGATCTTTACGGAATATACAAGGGACTCTCCAGAGTGGCAAGAATTTCTCAATTTCATGTCCTTTGTAGGTGGGCTTGTCAGTGTTGGCGCCATGTCGGACCGTACGATTGGTATTTTCTTTAAGACAGTTATCTCGAGCATAGAAGAGCATACCGATGCCAAGGCCAAGTGCATCTGTGCTGCTATTGAATCTATGATGCCGCGTCTTCGTAGTTCCGATAAGCTGGTCCAGAAAATTGGCACGTATGCCCACCAGATGTTGCACTTGACCACCTTGGAGACAATTTCCCAGGAGGCTGTCCGTCAGCTTTCGGAGATTGAAGAGATGCATAATCGCTTGTGGAAGTCATCCATGAGCTAAGGTGACTTTGGTGGAATGTAAGTGTATGATGGCTGCAATGTTTGTGTCTTTGATGTTCTATGTACAATCTCCAATGTGTGTATTATTAGTAGGTGATAGCTAGACTCCTGAGCTGTAAGGCTCTAATGACGATTCGTCTTTTTTAGCGTAGGATCAAAGGCAGTCCTCCTGCTTCCATTGGCCGTAGTTATTTCGGAAACGAACCTTGATCTTCCTGTCTTTTTTGGAAGTGGCTGCATAATAGCAAACAGGTCCTCTTCATGAGTAGCTCCCCGTACCATGGCTTCTTCAAGGGCTGAGTTGAATGATGTGAGGACGGCAGAAGAGAATGTTGTGTCGCCAACAACACCGTTTAGATACAAGGCGTGCACACCCAGGGCAATACAAAGCAAACTCAGCCCAAGGGATATACCATAGGAAATCCATAGAAGTTGTCGATTATAGTAAAAAAGATGAGGTCCTCTGATATAGTGACGACTGTGCTTCTTCTTGAGCCAATAGAAGAATGGAATAGGTATAGTTTCTGAGAGATCTTCTAGCGCAGCTGCTAAGGTTTTGTTGCGGCAAAGACTAGGGCTGGGATCCTCGCCAAAAATAGTGTTGTAGCTCCCCATAATCAATGAGGTATTATACATTTCAGGACAGCTAAAGAGAGCCGACAAGAGAATGGAGGAAGTGTTCCACTGTAGATATGAGTGACTCCATTTGAAAATGTCCCAATCGACCTTGATCCAACCGCTGCAATGGAAGTGTTTATCAATTGTTGAAATAAGTGGTGGGTAGCATAGTAAGAAGGAAGTGCGTTTTTACAGGAGCCCAGAGATGGATCGCTCTCTGGATCAGAATCATGACATGGGTCACCACTTAGTGAAAAGAGTCCAGTAACGCCATTCCAGGCTTGTGCATTTAAAAGCTTTATTTCATTCGGGATGACAGATTGTATATTGTTTCGATACTGTGTGGTACTAATATCAAAGGATGTATTATAAAGCTGACAGCCGTAGCTGTTTCTCTTGAAAATGGTGTTCAGTGTAGAGCCGTCCAAAGTATTGGTGCCGAGGGAGGAAAAAATGAGAATGTTTTGCATAAATGTTGGTGCCGCACCAACAAAGAGTCTTAACTCATTTCTTAAGCTAATGAAATCGTTTCCGATACCGAGCTCTCCATAAAATGCCTCTTCGAATGGTTTATATGGTGTAGTGTCATTACTCCATGTTACAGGGATATTTCTAGCGAGAGCATTCTCGAGGGTTTCACATTTGTACGATGGGCCATAATAATGCTCTCTGAATGTGCTATTGGGTGCAGGCCCCGGTTGAGAGATGATATTCTTCAACGTGCACGTATTCGAAAAGAGCGAGGTTACTTTTACGCCAATCTCGACGGGTGCACTTATGTCAACCATCACCATTTGTATAGTTTCGGAATTGAATATCCATGGAGTCATTGAATGAATGAGCCTTTGTGCGCACGGACAGCGTCGACGGTGTGAAAATGGAGACCAAGTTGAGGAGGCTTTTTGATTTAGTATTCCATGCTGGCTTCTAGGCTATACGTATAAGTAGATGATAGAGAGGAGTAGGAGTATGATTGAATGCCATCCAAGACCACTTCTGATGAGCATCATCGGAAGAGGGACCGATCCATAAATAGTGTCCATGGTATCAATGGTCACGTTGCGGCGTCTAACAATCTGCCAGACGTATTGTGAGAAGACAATGGAAATCAAAAAAGCCAAACACACCCCGTGTATAATGGCCAGGGCATTTCCAGCTCGGTGAGCGGTTTCTTGCGTAGTTGTGGCGTATCCCTCGGAAAAAAAACTCTTGGCCTTTGCACTGTCTCCGGCCTGTCTCCCATCGAAGTAATAGTAGAGCAGGTCGTGGCCTACAGCTTTTGCGAGAGCTAGGGTAAATAACAGAAAGGCATGGGCAGGTCTTTTTTAAGTAATTATTGCATTCTTTGACTGTTTGACGCTCGATGTAGGGTCTACATATTTCATTTTGCTCAATGGCATCGTACGCCATAGTTCCCTGTCCGTCTTTTACGGTCTCTCGTCTACAGTAAAAGTGACTGGCTCAACGAAGAAATTTTTTCAAGTAAATTTAGAGATTCCATTTTGCCAAGCCATTCATACTTGCTAGGTCTTTAACTACGATATGCACTTTTGTTACATTGCATTTTTCTTTCTTGGTTTGCACAGGAGGCATGCATCTGACAGGTAGTTTAAGAGGCAAAAAGAAATCCGCCAATCCGTTTCTGAGAGTCCAAAGGTGAACAAGGCGAACAGAATTCATATTTTTACTTTCGTGGGGTATCCTATCGCTGAGCATATTCCATGGACTGTTCTTGGTACATACTGTATGATATGTCTGCATCATTGAGGCTTGATCCCTGTAGAGCACCTGCGGGGTTTCACACTTAGCATCATGAATTTGAATCAAAGCCTCATCAAGATTTATAATACTATGGCCTTGAAACAGACCATCTAACATTCACTCTTCGTATAAAATAGAGTGGCTAGTGGTCCAGACAAGCTTTTACACGCTCAGCCGATGAAAAGAAGGTTGAAGGAGCACATATTGTGTCTTATTGCTTATGAAAAAGTTGGCTCGTCAAATATTTAAAGTTCATCGAGCGTCGAGACTCGCGAGGGTCTGATTTCTCTTTTCATGTCGAAGAGCAGAAAATAAGTGGAGACATCAGTTTCAGTCCCCCAATCGAAGCTGTTATGCATTTTATGTGCATGCCTTAGCGCGCATAAGCTCTATTACATAACTAACATGATAAGTTCACAACGCCGCATTCATTCCAGGAAAGTTAAAAAAACAGAAAAAAAGCAAAACAAAAGAGCTATTGGGGAGGCTCGTCGGTTAGGTTGGTCATTTGCCAGGCAAAGTTCTCCTTGGCATACTGCTCACAGGCCTGGTTGTTAGTGAGCGTTTACTGCTGCGTCTCTCAGAGTACGTACCTTAGCTGGCTTGCCAAGCTTCTGGCCAATGATCTTCCACTTGTTGTTTTCATATTCCTGGATGGCATGCAGCAATGCCGCACCCTTGTGCCGTCAGCGTTGGTGAAAAAACATGAGAAAACAAAAAAAAAAATAAAAACGCACCTCATCCTCCTTAAAGTCCGTGTAGTGCATGTCCTTGTACCAGTGCTTCTTCACACCGCCCGGCGTGCGGTTGGGAAACGCCTGTCGATTAGCCTTTTGTCTAGTCTGCGTACCCACGTACCCGGCCAATTTCGGCCCACGTGTTGCCCGCGTCACGCATCTGCTTGAGCCGCCGCTCCTCAGCCCACGTCCACGGCGTGTTGCGGCTGCGCACCGACGGCAGCCGCTGCTCCATCTGCCCAGGGATCGGCGTCTGCGGCGCCTGCATCTGTGCCGGCGGCATTGGGGCCTGCTGCAGCTGTCCCTGGGGCTGCATCTGCGCCGGTGGGGCGTGCATCGCCTGCATGTGCGACGACATGGAGCTGTCGAGCGTGATGGCGTGCGGCATCGAGCTCTGCGGGATCTGGCTCGGCATCATCGCATTCGGCATCGTACTCGTCGGCATTCCTGCCATGGCATTCGGCATCGACGACATGGGCATCGGCGTCTGTAAGACGTGCTGCGCGTTGTTCGACATGCTCTCTTTTTTTTCTTTTTTTTCTGGCAATTCAATCGTCCCAATGACACGCCTCTCTTCACGTCGCCGTAAAAAAAAGACGTAGCAGATGTATCTTTCGTCGCGTTCTGGTAGCAACAGATGTATCTCGTCAGTAGTAAGGCAGAGTTTTGCCTCGATTTTTTTCTGCACCCTTTTTATCCCCTCTCTTCTCTCGTTCCTCCCGTCACAGTGCGTCACAGCACCCCTACGCTGTCGCTAGCGTCCTCGCCTCCACTGCATGCGACCCACTCGTCCACTGTCGCCCACTGTAATCCCCCCCAATTTTTTTTGACTCGCTCGCTTTTTCTTGTTTTGACTTTTTTTGCTTCTCTGCAAAAAGGCGGTGACGTGGCTTTTTTCTTCACGTGACTTTCATCGTTTTGGCGTTGTCTCGTCAAGAAGCACGGTGCTGGTGTGTGCGCGCTCGTGGGAAAAGTGTACCACGTTGGCGAAGTTGTGAGGGTTCAGCATGCATGAGAAGAGGAGGATGGGAGAGTAAAAAAAAAAAAAAGATACGTTGGCTACCAAATGACGAACCTAAAAGGAACACGTACCGGTGACAACGGGTACGTGTTGTAGAGTTGTAGATGGAGGATGGCATGGGCCCGTTCATGTACACATACCAACGTAGTAGATATCAGCGTAGACGGCTGCTTGTGAAACCCATAAGAAACGCCCAAAACGCCCATGTGCTCTCGCTCTCGATATAATAAACTACGTTGTCGGGACCCGGATGGGCTTTCCTGCATCCACAATGATTTGCTCGTCCAGACGCTTGGCCATGTCAGGCCCACTCTCACAGCGTTTCCACGTCGTGATCCGTCCTTCATTCATGTCCATGTCAAACACCCGGATCTTTCGGTTAAACTCTCCGTAGCCCCCGTAGCCTCCTAGCCCCGCGGCACCTCCGTAGCACATCCACAGCCGCGGGTGTCCGTTGTCATCGGCTGACAGGGCGCAGTACTCATTCACATGGTCGTGTCCACAGCTCACCATCACAACGCCCTCTTCCACAAGGGCATCGTGGAAATGCGTGTTGAGCTGTGGCGCCGTAGACCCCTCCCTCCACGCCCCGACAATCTGCAGCTCTGGGTTCGCATATTCTGGCAGCGGAATGTGCAGAAAGGCTAGGTCCATGTGGATGTACGTGTACTCTTTGTGCGCATGCCGGAGGCTCTGTGCTGTGTGTCGGAACCAGTCAATCTGGTCCTTGCGCAGCCAGTCATACCCAGGGTACTTTCGGCTATCGGGGGACCGTGCATGCGTGTCCAGCATGTACAGCGTTAATGCTGAGTGTGAAGATCCACCACGGCCTTTGACTTCGATAAAGTAATTGCCCACGCCAGAAAGATCGCTGGGACCTGCCGACGACAGCGAATACGGAAGGGTCTCAATGAGGGCCATCTGGCTGGTCCGCGACATGGTCCCTTCGTCGTCGTGGTTGCCAAATATAGATACGTAGGGGATCTTGTAGTGACTCAAGAGTGCAGCATACTTGAAAATGGCCGACTGTGCATCTGGCGACGAAGCGCCATTCACCTGGTCGCCGCTCAGCACCACCAGGTCTGGCTGCTCCTCCTCCACCACACGGGCTACAAATTCGAGCGTGCGTGGGTCTGCCTCGCACGGGCCGTCTTTGTAGCCGTCTGGAAAGGCTTCGCGGCACTGCCCTACGCCTGTGCTCAAGTGCAGGTCTGCCAGCTGCACAATCTTAAACTTACCATGGTCGTTGATGTGCAGCTGCGGCCTTGTTACCTCGTGTGCTCCGCCGCGTCGAAAGGTAAGCTGGGCCACGGGAATATCAGCACCGCCGTTGAGAAGCAACGGCACGCCCTTGAGCGTCCATCCGGGACGTGCCTCCACAGCATCATCGCCAAACAGCACATCCATAGCAGCCACCGCCAGGTTGGCATCCCCTGCGTGTTGATGCTCCACACGCTGCACCCAGAGACCAGCCTCGCGCGCCTCCCACGAATGGCCCTCGTTTTGATGGACGTTGGGATCGGCACGCCCCACATACACACCGGTGACGATCTTGTCGGCTGGTCCGAGGTCTGTCTCGCTAGCCTGCTGGACATAGAGGTATGCATGGGCCATGCTCTTGCCGAGAAACAGGTCCTTGTCAATCTTGTGCCATGGCGTCTCGAGGACGCACGACGAAAAGGGATTTAAAGAAGAGCATTTGACGATGCGCACGTCCGTGACGATGAGGCCGTGGTAGTGCTGCAGGGGCATGTAATCATGCAGCGAGTTGGGCAGGACCCTGTACGTCTTGTCCATGAAAAAGAGGCCACTAAAGAGCAAAAGGGCAAAGACGAGTGCTTGCAAAGCCGTGCGAACCTGGCCTGTTAATTACGGTGTGACCTTGTAGAACGTGACTTACGATTCTGCGCGCCATGATTATTTATCAGAGAGGCCTTTGACAATTGCGGGAGCTGTCAGTCTTCATAGGACATTGCTTTTGATAATTGTCAAAAGATGCGAAGAAACGATGACGACATCATTGGATTATGTAACGACACCAGTGACCGAGGTACATTTCGGTGCAAGAAAAGACGACTTCCATTACCTCTTGGAGATGCATTCGTGACAATGTACCATGAAATTGAATAAATTCATCATATCCCTCAGTCTATATACCATCCACCATGTACCTGTGCCATGTGAGAATAAATAGCCTCAGACCCCGTGTTTTCACCACAGGAAAAACACCAATCGGCGCCACAAGGGCATGCTATATGGTCGCAGCCATCCAGCTTCTCCGTCATTACGCCACAGCCAGGACACTCCTTTGCCACAAATGCCGCTCCTGTATCATCAGTCAATCTCCCATGGCAGTCGCCACAGCGCCAGTTTTCCATTGGGACGTCGTCTCCACACACCCGGGGGCCATGTTCCTTGGCCAGCCCACAACCCATGCACCACCCAAACAGGTGTGTTGCCGCCTTTTCCACGGCCTCGGAAAGCCCACCGAGTGTAGCGAGGCCTGGCTGTAAAATGGCACCACGGCGTGGCGCTCGTCGGCAAAACGGACACGAAAGGGTAGCCACGACAATCTTTTTGCCACGGGCATTCGTGCCGAACCAAGACAAGCGGCATTCTCTGCACATCGGCTGATCGCAGCCCCGTCTACCGCACGTTACAAGATCGTCCTTGCGCTTGTCCATAAAGCAGAGGCTGCATGTGCCCTGCTGTACGCGGCGGGCCTGTATCCATGCAGCCAATTCGGTCACCAACGCCTTAGCATTGCGCACACGCTTGTGACCTAGCGTGAGCGAGGGCTCTTCTATGGGGAGGACCTTGGAATTTGATAGAGTATGAAGTGTATCAATAGAGGAGGCCACGGCAAAAATGGATGTATTGGCAAAGAGGGATGCCATAGGCGCGTCCTTGACCAGCCAAAAGGTCCCGTTTTCGGCCATCAATGCCCTAGTTGTTGTATCTTGTATCACCATGGTCTCTTTGTCCGCCGTACAGGCCATACACACAAAGGAGGCCCTTTCAAAGGAGCGATACTCTTCTGGCCACTGAATTCTGCTGAGGCAGCGCGCGCACTCCACAGACTCCTTTTCCAAGATACTATCGGGAACATGCGAATCGATATGTCGTCGGGCCCGTCGGCATGGGAAACATTTGGGACGCGCCATCAGCTGCGTTGGTCGATAGACAATGTATTGTCGTCGACAGGCCAGAACGCTGCACTCTACCCAGACGGCAGAGCCATCACCCACAGCGGACGCTTCTTCCTTGCTCAAGACGTACCCATTGGGGTCCTGGATGCAGAAACCACAGATAAAACCGTCTGACATGATGGTAACCGATCGGTCTTGTGCACATTGGCGGCAAGTAACCTTTTCGCCAAAAGTATTTTCTGCCGGCACCTTGGCGGGCTTCCACCCAACTTTTGCCTTGAGCGTCGTGTCGAGATTGTGCTCTGCCAGACGATAGTCGAGAAGGAATGCAAAGATTTGCTTGTCAATTGGTGGCAAGAAGGGATAGACTTCGTTGGCGGCCAAAAGGAGGCCAATGCAGCCAGCACTCCATGTCTCTGGCGTCTGGAGGGATGTCCATGAGATCTTTTTAGTAAAGGTGTCTAGTTCCTGTTTGGCAATATCCTGTAATGGTGTCACGCCTGTGCGTAGAGCGAGAGCAGCGAGGAGGGCGGCGATACGGCCTTCGGCTTTGGTGCCAGGGATCACGGCATGTAGAAGTAACCCCCAAAACATGGAACTATTCTCGGGCTTCGCTAGGGTCAGAGGAATCATGGCTCTTCGTTTCTTCGTAGAAGAATTTAAGGGATCCAAAAGGTCTAGTGGAACTTCGTCCTGGGAGGTGACATGGACCAAGTGTGTGAGAATAGAGGTCATGCGGGAGAGGACGCGAGCATCACAAGAACGGCCCAGCTCGAGGAGGTCGGAGCGGGTCAGGGCGCTTGGGTCATACGAGGCGTCGAGATAGACGGCAGGGTAGGGTGGCACGGACGAAATGATGCCATCAATTTCGGCAGAAAAGTCATAGGAACTTTCGAGCCATGACTGGATGCGTTGGCGCTCGTTGGGGTCATCCAGCTCTTGTACCTTTTGACCGAAGAGGCCAACCAGCCTGTCTCGACTGTCATTGGTGCGATCTTTACAGACACGTCGCCATAAGGATCCAAAGACGGGATTGAGCGTGACAGCACTGACGTCAATGGAGATGATGTCGTGCAGACATGACAGGACGACGAAGCGAAAGGATGGGTCCTCGCCATATTTTTCAGCAAGATGGAGGCTTGTAGAGGAAGGAATAATTATGGAGAGGTCGTCAAGAGTAACATTATCAATAGCCAATCTCGCTACGGGGGCATCTTCGCTAGAGGCAAAGAAAAGGCCTGTATTTTTGTCTGCTTCACTCTCGAGATCATCAATGCCAGTGGTGTCTGTGTATTTGTAGTGACGGGCATTGACGATAGTGGTGTTCTGGTCGGATATGGTGGGAATGCCGATTTTAGCGAGGAGAATGGAGATGGTAAGACGAGAAACATCCTCTTGCTCGGCGAGAAAGGCAACGCCACCTGTGCGTGTGGATAAATAGGCAAAAGAGGACATGGCATGTGCTTCATCATAGCCACAAAAAACGGTAAAGATTTGACAACGGGCGGCTGCCAAGGTAGAGGAGGCAGAGACCCAATCGGAAAAAGGGAGGGATGCCTTGGTGGATAAATGGGCCATTTCCAGGTTCCGATTGCTGCCACCATAGAGGGGAAGATGAGGAGGAGCGTCCGTGTAGAGTATCATGACAGTATCCGATCCGGGACAGAGATGTTCCATGGATCTGGCGAGGCCCGTTTTAGCGGCTTCTGGATAGTCGCCACCACCACTAGGAGTGAGATTTTGGGCGAATTGGAGAAGGGCCGAGACATCACGGACAGAGCCGTCAGGGTTTAAGAGGGTATACCATTCTGACCAAACAATGATTTCTGCATCACAGTAGTCCCGGTAGGCTAGGATGCCAATGCGGCCGAACTGACGGGTCAGACGGGCCATGAGGATGAGCTGAGGGAGAGATGTCCGTAGGCTGTGGATGGCAGCGTACATGGACATGGTGGCATCTACGAGGAACAAGAGGTCAAACATTTTGTATAAGAATGAAGATGGGTTTAATTTCTTTCTTTGATTCATGGTCTACGGTCGTCTATTTGTACTGGTGCGGTGTACAGGACACCTTCTCGCAACGGCGCTCCCAAATAGGCTTAGTTGGTTGGAGGCGGCGGGAGTCATACGGAAAATGACGTCATGGGCGGTGTGATGGGTAGTGGCAGTTCTCCACAAAAAAATAAAACTTGGAAATTATGTAGAAAGAACAAGAATTAGAAGCATCATTTTATTTATAAAGAAGAAAACAATGGTAAAAACGGAATCGAGGAAGAGAAAGGCAGTTAGAGAGTTGGGTGAGGAGGATAAAGAAGAGTTGACATTTGGTCAGCTGGAAAAACGAAGGAGGCGGATGGAAAATAAAGAGGAAACCGTCTTAAAAGAAGAAATAAAAGACGAGACGAGAGACGTTGTGAGGCCGGAGAAGAAGGAAAAAGAAAAGGAGAAGAAGAAGCCTGGACGTGCCAACAAGAATGCGCCAACGGAAATATCGAGCAAATACGCCGTCAAACGCGGCCGAGATTGGACTACGGGTGACGCCAGCATTGGAGGACTGTCGACAAAGACACACGAAGACCGTGCCCGCGATCCGCGGTTTTTTCTAGCGTCCCTGGCCAAGGAGCCCATGTCCAAGGCGGACGAGATGCGTGCACGTCGAAACTACGCATTTTTGGATGACTACCGTGACCGCGAAATGGAGACGATGCGTGCACAGATTAAGGACGCCGAGCGGACGGCAAAGCAGCAACGCAGCCGAAAGGGCGGTGCTCATGGAGCCAATGCAGAGCGTGCCGCGGAGGCCGAGCAGGAGGCGATGCGGCTAAAGAAACAACTCATGTCCATGGAGGCACGGAAACGCGACCGTGCGGCCAAGGACAAGGCCGATGCCCTGCTTGAGGCGCATCGACAAAAGGAAAAGGAATTGGTAAAGCAGGGAAAGACTCCCTACTTCCTCAAGAGGTCCGAGCAAAAGAAGCAGCTGCTCGTCGACCGATTCCATGGAATGACGGAACGGCAGGCCGAAAAGGCTATAGAGAAGAAGCGGAAGAAACTGGCGTCCAAGGAACGACGCGAGATGCCCATGGAGAGACGACACCCGTAAATCACGTATGTATTACATGTTTGAATGAATACAAGTCACATTATACTATGCAAGTCTTGGGGGTTAGATGGTTATGCCACATATCCGAGGGCCTGGCCCATTTTGACGGCCTGGCCCTTTTCCACAGTCCAACGCCAGGCCACATCCTCACTTTTTTCAGACGCACTCGGTGCCTCAAACACGAGGACAACCGTGCTCCCCAGCCGAAATCCACCCATTTCTTCACCGCGTCGTAATGCATGCCCGCCCAAGACAGGACTGGCAGCAGTATACGACGCTTCCGAAAAGCCCGAGTACACCTCGCCACGCGCCTCTGCCTCCGCTGCGTCTCTGTCAGCAGCCGTGTCGGTGGTGAGGCTGTTTGTACGCAGCTCTCGGTCAAAGTTGACGCGGATAGAGCCGACATTGGTGGCACCAACGGGGATGTAGCTAAAGAAACCCCATTTCCAGCGGCCCAGAAGGACAACACGTTCATTGAGAGTAAAGAGACCAGGTAGTGTACGTTGGAGGTAGGGGGAGACGCTATAGAGCTCGCCGGCAAAGTGACGTCGTCGCTCGACGACCCAATTAGCGGGTGAGTGGAAGCGGTGGTAGTCTCCGGGGGCGAGGTAGATGACAGCATAGTAGAGATCCGTGTCTTTGCGCTGGCCGAGGAGCTGGGCGTGCCACAGGGAGCCAAGATCGGCCCGGACAGTGGACTCGGACTCGGCTGAAGGCGTGACAGACTGGTCTTTGAGGGCATGGGCAGGGGTATTGGAGACGGTGGGGCCAGAGAGAAGACCGGGAAGGGCGAAGGAAATGCCGTGGGCACGAGCAAACTCTTCATCGGCACGCACAGTCTCTTGGTCCTTGGAATCATCCTGGGCAACGTACGTAGTGTGGTTATGATGGGTGTGTTTTCCGAGGAGGGCATCGAGAGAGTAGGTCATGCCCTTGACCTGCTCAATGTCACCGCCTTGAATTTTCCCGAATTGGAGGATACGGCCGTCAGAGGGGGATGTGAGGGCACGTGTGTCAGGGTCAAGAGGACGCACACCGGGTTTAAGGGTGCGGTAGAAGAAGGAGGCAAGGTTGGGGAAGTTATGGAGGTCAGGTTCTTCAACTTCTTCCAGGCTAGAACATTAGCAGTGATCGTTTACATACTATCTTTAAAAAAAAAGAAAAAAAAAACAAAAGTAAAAAACCTACTTGACACCAAATATGAAGCTATACAATTTTATACCGGGCACACGCAGATGATAGGGGAGTGTCCATTCATTACATTGACCCCAAAGCCGTGAGAGGGCCTTGAGAGGGAGCGTCGACATAATCTTGACCTGCCACGGGCCGTCCGGACGGATTCGGGGCCTCCTGGGAGGGTTTTCTTGCTCGTCTTCCTGCCTCTGCGTTTTCTTGTAGAGATGGAGGAAGCCGAGAAGGCCGATACCGAGGCCGACGGGGATATTGTACCACTCGACCCTCGCATGGCGCCATGCATGGTGAAGACGAGCTGTGAAGCGAGGGCGGGGCTGTGGCTGCTGCTGTGCTTGCGAGGAATAAAAGCGATAGGCAGAGTACTTCGTCTTAGGGATGGGTTGTTTTGGCAGGTTGAAGAGGACCTGGCGCTCGGGAATGGCTACGGAGAACCTACCGGTGGTGATACCTTTGGAGAAGCTGCCCCGGGAGAGGCCGAGACGGGATGGCACCGACGTCATTCTGCCTGGAAAGGGAGCAAGCAAGAGAATGATTAGCAAGGCGAACAGATAGGGAAGCCACATCTACACAAAAGAGACACAGGGGACGATGGAGAGCAAAAAAAAAAGAGTACCCTTTAAGGTCTGCATTCGGTGATGCAGGGGACAAACCGTCCGTTCAAATAGTGGCTCGACGGGGCTGGTGCAGCGTCTCAATTGGCATGTGCTTTTTCGCTTTTTTTACTTTTTTCTTCTCATACTAGAGGCGGTGAGCGAAAAGGGGGCGGCAGAATCAGGCGACGACTAGTCCCTTTTCAGCTCGAGTTCATTGGCTAGTCCTCTTTTGGAGGTCCCGGTCCAGCTCGAGGTTTTGATGCCTCGGTAGATCTTCCCCCAACAAGCGCCATCTTCTATAAAAGTAAATGTTTCCCCTCGTCCATTGGACCATGAAAATAAATCGATTAAAAAAAAACCGAAATGGATTACGACATTCGTCTCGATGATTTTGAAAATGTCTTTTCCCTCAAGGGAAAAGTAGCTGTGATCACTGGCAGCTCCCGAGGCCTCGGGCTCACAGCAGCTTCAGCGTATGTCCCCTTCCCTTTCCCCCACCCCTCCCATCTGGCTGATCCGTCCTGATGTCCAGTTTCCTTCGATCTGGTGCAAGCAAGGTTTTTATCTCCTCTCGTAAAAAAAAGGCCTGTGACGAAGCCGTGGCTGCCCTCCAAAATATTCCCGGCCTAGCCCCGGGCGTCCAGGTCATCTCGGTGCCTGCCGACGTGTCCACCATGGACGGCGTTCTCGCTCTCGCGAAAGCTGTGGAGGAAAAGGCCCCAGAGGGAATTGACATTCTCGTGGCCAATGCCGGTGCCACATGGGGGGCTGCCTTTGATAAACACCCCGATGCAGCGATTGGCAAGGTATTGGACCTTAATGTCCGCGCAGTCTTCAACTGCATCCGCGAATTGGCACCAGCACTAGCACGCCGGGCCACAGAAGAGGACCCGTCGAGGGTTATGGTAACGGGCAGCATTGCCGGTCTCGGCGTGGGCACGCTCGGGCCACAGGCCACGTTTGGCTATAGTGCAAGCAAGGCAGCCGTCATGCACATGGCGACGAACCTGGCCGTCGACCTGGGGCCGCGTCACATTACCGTTAATTCGCTAGCACCGGGGTTTTTCCCCACTAAAATGTCATCAGGGCTCCTGTCCATGGCGGATGGGGGTCTTGAGGGTGTTGCCCAGTCGAATCCCATGGGCAGATTGGGACGTCCAATGGACTTTGCAGCGGCGGTGGTGTACCTTGCGTCCCGTGGGGGTGCTCATGTGAATGGTGCAACTCTGGTGATTGATGGTGGAGCGATGTGGGCACGGGGCGAGTTGGCAGGTGTCAACAAGGCCAAGTTGTAGATTTTATATAGAATTCTAGACTATTTTTTGCGTGCGACCCAGGCGCTGGACTTGTACATTGTCGACAGCATGGACTCATCATCATGAATATAAGGCGTCTCGAGGCCAGTGGTGTTCGAGACCATATCGAATCCAAGCTGACGGACAAGTGTCTGCACCTCGTCATCACTCAGTTCAAAGCTACCAGGGTCGGCAATGCCAGAGGATGCCGTAGCATCATGGTCGCCATCGCCATCGTCGTCGCGGCCATGGTGACCAGGGGCATTGTTTTCAAAGTGCCACAAAAGGGGACCGACATTGACGAGGATACCGCCAGGCCGAAGACAATTTCGAATCGTTTCGAGGTAGCGGATGAGGTTGGGGGCTGTGTCGAGGAAAAAGACGCATGCCACGGCATCGAAAGTCTCGGCATGATCAGCGTCGCTGTAAAGGCAGAGAAAGTCGGCAGCGCTCATGGCCATGGAGCCGAGGGGGTAGGGTCTAGACGTATCCCCGGCAGCATCGGCAAGGGCCTGGCCAGGATGAACATCCGGGACCTTGTAGGCGCGAAATTGGTTTTCCCGGAGACGGTGGTTGCTAAAAGAATGAACCCATGGGTAGATGGTGTGCTGGTCCTTGCATTGGGAGGCATTGAGGATATAGGACGAGGCGAGGAGTTGATGGTAGGAGATTTCATTACCTTCGACGTGGTAACCAGCGAGACAGAGGTCGAGGACGAGGCGGCCAAGACCAGCCCCGGGGACGAGGACATGAAAGTCTCCTTTATGGGAGGGATTACGTACACGTTCGTTGGATAGGGCATGGAAGATGGGGCCATAGGAGCGGGCACGTTCAGGCAAGCCCTGGCTGGACCAGTCGCGGTAAAACTGACGCAGCGTGCTTCGGGCCTTTTCGACATCCTGGTGGCGGGAGGCACCGTCCCAAGGCAGTGGAAGACGGAGGGGGGTGGTGGGGATAGGTTGGGGGACAATGTCCGTGGAGACGGGGAATGCGTGGAGGCCATGGCGGACAATGGCGCGAGCAAGATCGTCATTGACATCAATGGCATCGTCTACGCGGGAGAGGGTATCGAGGTAGGAAAAGGGGGGGCTGTCAAGGAGTTTCCAATGGTCCTGGGGCATGGCATAAAAGGACTGACGCCGAAGATGGGTGCAGTGGAAATGCGACACTTTGGCGTACTGGAGGAAGGAGTCGAGGGCATATAAGAGCACCGTGGCCTCTTCGGGGTCGCTGATGGCATCGACGGCGTCCTGGGGGACGTCATCGACAGCAGCGACGGCGACGGTAGCGTCAGTGTTAGGAGACATGGTTAGTCAGTAGCAGAGCACTGTAGCAGAATTCAGCGCTAGTAGGTACCTGTAGTCATGCACTATATTTTATCGAAAAGTGTCTTTACTATATCTACCGGCATAATGTTAACGTGTGTCTACACATTAGAGGTCCCATCGGCTACTTTTGATTCGGGGCATCTGGAGGATATGCCAAGCGCTGGGAATCACGAGTAGAAATAGTCGGCGAGGTGTATGTTCACACCTTGGCACGGAAAGTTCTTCCGACGTTGTGCAGCTTCATATGGGACTGGGCATGGTAAAGGCTAGATAGACAGGTAGATAAATGTTTATTGCCTGTGGTGCTTCCTTGGTGATGGTAGCTTTAGACTAAGTTTACACATAATTTAAGACAGATAAAAAGACTGAATCGCTAAAAAAACCTTGCCCTCCGACCTCCAATCTTGATGGGGCCTTCTTCTCCAATAAATCCTTTCATCCATTCATGTGTTTTTTTTAAGTTCCCCAAGCTGCTGTAGCTGGAGATATAGACACATGATCCAGCGCTACCACAAGAGCGCTAGAAGTGCCAACCGAGAGGGTAGCCATATAGCCAAAACCGAGAGATAACATAGAGGTGATGATGATGGGAGTGATACACAGTAATGGTCGCCTTTTTCGCCGTTTCGTAATTTTGTTTTTAGTGGTTGTGGATGCCTTCGGCCAGATCGTAGTAGCCAAAAAACCCCTGCTGTTTAACCCATTGCACAACCAGCGACGCCATGTTTGAACGTCGTGTTGCTGCATCGATGTTGGACAAACTGCGTATGCGGAAGCCGAGGGATCGAAACAGCTCTTCTCTTGCTATCTCGTAATTTGGGCACGTTGCCGCCAGAGCATGGAGAGGAAACTCCCATTCGCAGCAGATACACCTGGCTGCGTCCTCTTCTTCAAAGTCAGGCACCTTTCTGGTATGCAGATATTTACGCATTCCAATGTGACCTGTTAGAATTTGCGTCACCATGCTGCTTCGGTGCTTCGGCAGGCCAGCATGCCTGGCCTTGAAGCTTTCCTCGTCGACGTAGCGTAAATTGCCCACGTACCTTCTGTGCCTCGAGAGCTCCGCTGGAGCCCGTTTTCGCCACTCCAAGAGTGCCCGCGCCTCCGATGTCTCGCCATTTAGCCACTCGACCGTCCATGCTTCCCGCTCATTGCATCGGTCCTCCCATTGGGGCCACGACCGTCCAGGACGGCTGTGTTCGAGCGGCCTGATGATCCTTTCAATTGTTCCTCGAATATAATCGTCGTGCATTGTGTTTTTCTCATTGAAGTCCGCACAAATCTTGTTAATGTATAATTCGAGTGGAAGGACACCAGCCTCTGCTTCCAATTGCAGCGGTGCCAATTTTCCGCACACTTTGGGCTTGCGAGGGTCATGCCATACCGGGGCGCCATATACAATGTCTGTTCGTAGACATGTTAGATACAGCTTCCTTGCGGTTGCTACATCAGGACCCCACGAAGATGCCATCAGTCGGGACAAAACAAGGTTTTGAGTAACCATTTTGGCTTTGAAAAGGCTAGATATAAAGGCTGATATTGTTTGTAATGTAAAGTTTGAAGAGGACAAGTGCACGAATTCCACATTACGCGTGTGCTTGGTCAGACATTCGACGGTGGTGTCAGTTTATCTATGTCAGTCAGTCCTACGAGCTCGAGATGTGGGAAAAGAGGCTTCTCTTCTTTTTTATGGACCAGAGTTTGGAAGAACATGCCGGTAATACTACTCACGTGGGACATCTAGAGGCTTTGCAACTTTGAACAGCCTTGCACGATCTTTTCCAGGTTGGTGCATCCATCCCCGTTCAAGGATATGCCTATGAGTTCTCGGTGATTTAGCAATGAACACGGCTGTTGAGTCTGTATTGGTAGACAACAGGCCCATGAACAGTTCATGTTCTTTATCACAATCTTTTTCGTCTTGGACGGGCCTTGCAAGCGGCCCCCAGTGCATACAAGCTTGTTTCAAGTATATGGGAGCTTCTGCATGTAGTATGCCCAAGAGGCGTTGCATCTATACGTCCTTATGATCAAATTGTTAACATTGGCGATGTGTTGTAGGCATTGCATCATTTCAGAATGGGGAAGGGGAGAGTCGGAGGATCCAAAATTGCCTGCCCCTTGGAAGAATTGACGATGATTCAGTACGAGTCTTTGCAGAGAGGAGCTGCATTACAAATTGTTTCCAGAGGCCATTCCTGGCCAGCCTGGGGAGGAGGTTGTTCGAGGCTATGCGGCCCGTAAGGAAGTGGTTTACTTTTTGTTTCTGCCATTGTGATGACGAGATGTGCTTTTTCATAACATTACACTCTTGGGCGTTTATAATCACAATACGGCCATGGTCTATGACCATGGCATTACTAGCGGAGCGCTTATCCTAAGAGGCGGTACCTCGATACATATAGCTGACCACAACGACGGCCGGACGAGGAAGCGACATTACTAAGAACAAGCATGACGACGACCTTTTCCGTGCGCTTGCCCCGTACCGAGACGGAGATCCACGTGCGCATCACACGCCGCACGGGCAGCACCGTTGTCCTCTGCACGACACACGCGCCGCCGGCGCCGCTGGGCTCGTTTGTCTGCGCCGTGCCGAATGTACGTGCAAAGCACGCTTAGTCAGAACTGATGAATCAGCGGGTTTCGGGGGGAGTCCACTGCACGGCGGTGTACGCGGAGCAGGGCTCGGAGGAGCTGGCGACGCGGCTGGCGCGGCTGGTCGCGAGCAGGACGCAGACGACGGCGTTTGCCGGCAGCTCGGCGGAGCTGGGGATGGGGACGGGGCTGGGAGAGACGGTGGAGGGCATGGTGGAGGTGTTACAGGCGGTAGCAGGGCCGTTGGTGGCAGCGCTCAGCGCAAATAGCGGGGCAGACCCACTGTAGAACTTTTAGCCAGCGAAAAGCGCACTTGACACGGACTGCTTCGACGACAAAATGGCGTGGCATCCTTCTGCAGCGTCGCTTGCGGCGCTAATGACGTGCATCCGCGACGCGCACACGGGCGTGTCCCGCGCCGAGACGGTGTGTGCTCGGCCAGACGGGCTGCCAATAGAGAAAACCCCCGGGAACTAATGCCGCAGATGCTCCGCGAGGCGTCGGCGACGCCTGACTTCCACCGGAGCCTGGCTGTCATCCTGTCCTCGCCGGCACCGGCGCCCGAGGCGGCGCTCTCGCCCGGCGAGGCCGTGCTGGTGCGGGCCGCAGCCGGCATCATGCTGAAAAACGCCGTGCGGTCGGGGCTGAAGACAATGGACGCCGAGGCCGTGGCGATGCTGAAGCCGGCCGTGCTGGCGGCGCTGGCGGACGGCCCGCCGGCGGTGTGCAATGCGGCAGGCGGCATTGTGGCCGAGATTGTGGCGCGGGGCGGGCTGCAGGCGTGGCCCGAGGTGCTGGATGCTCTTTTGGGGCTGGTGAACGGCGGCAGCAGCACGCGCGCGCTGACGCAGGAGGCGGCCATGTCGGCGCTGGCCAAGGTGTGCGAGGACGGCGCACGCGCGCTGGAGCGCGAGGTAGACGGCCGGCGGCCGCTGAATTCGCTGCTGCCGAAGCTGCTGGGGGCCATGGACAATGCGCAGCCACGCGTGCGTGCGCTGGCGGTCAAGGCGGTCAATGAGTTTGTGCCGCGCCGCTCGCAGGCCATGCTGACCAGCGCGGACGCGTTTGTGCAGCGTCTGACGCAGCTGGCAGCGGATGCGCACAGCGACGTGCGCCGCGAGGTCTGCCGTGCCTTTGTGCTCCTGGTGGAGACGCGCGCCGACAAGCTGCAGCCGTACGTGGCTGCCCTGGTGCCGTACCTGCTGACGCAGATGCAAGACACGGCCGACGAGGACCTGGCGTGCCAGGCGGCCGACTTTTGGCTGGCTGCCGGCGAGCACAAAGATTTCTGGCGCTGTCTCGAGCCCCATGTGCCCGCCATTGTGCCCGCGCTGCTGCATGGCATGGTCTATGCTGCCGACGACATTGAAGCCCTCGGCGACGCCACGGCGGACGCGGACGACGACGACGACGCAGAGGACCTGAAGCCACAGTTTGCGCGCACAACCGCGCAGAGAAACACGTCGTCGCAGACGCTGGACGGCGAAGGCGGTGCCGACGACGACGATGACGGCTTTGCAGACGGCGGCGACCAGCGCTGGACGGTGCGCAAGGGCTCGGCCGCAGCCCTGGACGTGCTGGCCCGTGACTTTGGCGGCCGCATCTTTACCGTCATGCTGCCCTTTTTGACGGAGAATCTGCGCAGCTCCGAGTGGCCCCTGCGCGAGGCTGCTGTGCTTGCGCTTGGCGCTGTGGCGGACGGCGCCATGGCGGCGGTTGGGCAGTATCTGCCAGAGCTGGTACCCTACCTCGTGACGCTCCTCGACGACAACGAGCCCCTCGTGAGGCAGATCACATGCTGGACGCTGTCGCGGTATGCTGACTGGGTGGTGGCGCTGCCCGAGGCCGAGTTCCGGACGTTTTTCGGGTCCGTGCTGCAGGGCTTGCTGCAGCGCATGGCCGACGGCCACAAAAAGGTGCAAGAGGCGGCTGCCAGCGCGACGGCGACGCTCGAGGAGCGTGCTGGCAAGCGTCTGGAGCCGTATACGCAGGCCGTGCTGGGGACGCTGGTGACGTGCTTTGGACGTTACAAGGAGCGCAACATGCATGTGCTGTACGACTGTGTGCAGACGCTGGCCGAGGCCGTGGGCCCCTACCTGGCCCTCTTTGTGGCGCAACTCATGCCTGCGTTGAGCGACAGGTACCGTGTGGTGACAGACGACTCGCGGGAAATGTTCTCGCTGCTCGAGTGCTTCTCGTACGTGGCCATGGCCCTAGGCGATGCGTTTAGTCCGTATGCCGAGCCCGTCTTCCAGAGGTGCACGCGTCTGGTGCAGCGGAACCTGCAGCAATCGCTGGCGGCGGCGGCGGCGCAGGTGGGTGTGGAGGCGCCCGAAAAGGACTTTTTGGTGACGGGTCTGGACGTGCTGAGCGCTATTATCCAGGCGTTGGCAGACGACAAGGCGGCGCGACTCGTGCAGGCCGAGCCGGCCTTCTTCGAGATGGTGGGCTACTGCATGGAGGACATTAGCGACGAGGTGCGGCAGTCTGCGTACGCAGTGATTGGCGACTGTGCCAAGTACGTGTTTGCCCAGCTGCAGCCGGCAATCCCAGCGCTGATGCCGACGCTGCTGACGCAGCTGGACGTCGACGGCGTGGCCGACGAGGACATGGACACGGGCTTCAGTGTGATCAATAATGCATGCTGGAGCGTTGGCGAGATTGCCGTGCGGCACGGGCGTGGCATGGCGCCGTACATGGACGCCCTGCTGCAGCGCTGCACCAACATTGTGAACGATCCAAACGTGCCACCGGGCGTGGCCGAGAATGCAGCGATTGCGCTGGGCCGGCTGGGGCTGGCCAACCACGAGGTGATGGCGTCGCACCTGGGGCAGTTTGCGTCGGCCTTTTTGGCGGCGCTGCGGGACGTGGATGCAACAGACGAAAAGGCCACGGCGCTGCAGGGCTTTACGATGGTGGTGGCACGGAATCCACAGGTGCTGGCGCCGGATCTGCTGGCGTATTTTGAGGCGATTGCACAGTACGGCGACATGGGTCTGCAGAGTCCGACGAGCCAGGAGCTGCGTGGGGTGTTTGCCAAGATTATAGCCGTCTACCGAGGGCTGATTCCAGACTTTGCGTCGTTTATTGGACAAATGGACGCAGCCAATGCAGATGTGATACGACGGCAGTATCTCTCATAGCGAGTTCTCGATAATACTATTCAAAAAAGAGCTACCTAGTTTAAAAAATAAAAAAAGGATAAGAATAAACGCCAAAGCTCCCAGGAATGCCATGCAAAAAAAAATGAAGAAAGCCAAAACCAAAGCCAAAAAAGGAACAAAGGAAACTAGGAAACTAGGAAACTAGGAAAAGAGACCCTCAAAAGGCGTCTCGTAGGGCATCACGGTAGGTGGGGATAGGTGGTTCACCGTGCGGTGCTGCTGGACTGTCATAGACAGGAGGGGGTGTTTCCGCGCCAGAGTCATGCGTCGAGGTGCCAGGGGCCTCGTGGACGTCTGGAGGCACGAGCTGGGCGAGGGAAATGTCCGTGGGACTGCGCGCAGGCCCTGGACTGGTGGGAGACAGGGGCCGGTACGAGGCAGAACGGGTGCGGGTGTGTTTTCCGCCGGTCTCGAGCAGGATACTGCCGGATTCAGTGCCATAGGGTGGTGGTGGTGCCAATGAGCCCGTCATGGGCGCCAGTCCCCATTTCTTGACGTTGGCCTCGATGAAAACGAAGCCAGCCTGGCCAAAATTGACATGGACCGTGGCAGGGCCTGTGGCGCCAATGGCCGGGAAAAAGTTGGGCTGGCGCAGGCCATGGGCGACGTCATCGAGACGCTTGCCGTTGCGGGTGAAGAAGACGGTGCCAGACCGCGGCCGATAGCCACAGCCAACAACGTCGCCAGGCGCCAGCGTGGGGCCATAGGAGGGGGCATGGAAGGGCTGGTTGTGGCGACGGCGGCCGTCGGAAAAGTAGGCGACAGAGTGGCGGTGCAGGCCCGGCAGCCGGAAGAGGGGATACGGCTTGGTGGCGAGGCCGATGGCCAGCAGAGTGGTCGGGGGCAGGTCAAAGATCTTGGCCTCCCAGTAGTAGACGTCGTTTTGCTTGGGCACGGGCAGGTTTGTGAGGACAGAGCACTCCATGTCGAAAAACTCAATCTCCGTGCGCGCCTCGACGAGACAGCTGGCCGTCTCGGGCTCGGGCTCAAACTCCCAGGCCGCCACGCCCTTTTCCTGGATGGCAAGGAACTGCGACAGCGAAATATCCGTTGGGACGCTCTCGGGCGGACAGGCAGCGACAAAGGCCCGTGCGCGCAGGTAGTCGACACGCTGGGGCGCGGGCATGGAGGCGAGAGCCTGCTCTTCGGCCCGCAGAAAGGCTTGTTCGTCGTCAAAGGCCCCTGGAGGACCCATTCGGTCGAGGAGAATTCGGCCGGGCCGGGTGTAGCGAAGAAAGTAGATGACCAGGAGGATGAAGGCGATGATGAGGGCCGAGCCTAGTGACGACAGCAGTCCAATAAGGACGCCGTTGATGGCGGACGGTTCGGACATGGCATAGGTTTTTTTTTCCCTCTTTGCAATGGAAGAGCAGAGGAGAGCACTCTAGGTGCTGCTACTAATACTAACGCTGAGGGCCTAAAACCGCGCCGCTAGCGCCGTGCTGACGCAGCCGACAAAAGACGCATGCGTCATCTGACATGCAGCGACAGACTGACCCACTTGGACCTTGGAAGCTTCCACTCAGCACACCGCCTTCCCCACGTCGGCCTGACCGCCATGCATGCAGTACTGCCGGTCTTTTCCGGACGTCAACCGTCTCACCGCTTAAAAAAAGCTGCCGCAAACGATGCGTCTTCGGTGCATGTCTCGCTGGTTCTCGTCCATGCCGGCTGTCCGCGCCAATCATTGGGAGGGCCGCGGCTCCCGCACAGGCAAGGCCAAGATCAAAGAAAAGGAAATGCTCCGGAAACAGGACCTCGCCCGTGTCCGGCAGCAAATCCGAGGCGAAACCCCCACGGCCTTTGATTTCCATCTTCCCCAGCAGCCTGCATCCCCCAAAGACGCTGCTCCCTGGATGCAACGCGGCTCCCGCTCCTCCCGCGACCGCGCTGCCGCCACGCGAGCCATTTCCGACACCATTGCCACCCACGGCCACTTTCCACAAGCCACCCGGGACCCCATCATTGAGCCGAGTCCTGCCTCTGGTGGCATCCCTGCCCCCTCGTCCGGCTACATGCACCAGGCCACCAAGACATCTTCCGTGGCCCTCGATGCGCCCAAACCCCTCCTCGTCGTCATTGACCTCAACGGCACCCTCGTCTTCCGGCCCAACGCCCGCGATGCACCCCGTCTCTTTGTGGCCCGTCGCCAGGCTGCGCAGTTCCTGCACCACTGCAAGCAGTGGCACCACGTCGTCGTCTGGTCGTCGGCCCGTCCTGGCAATGTCGCCCATATGATGGATGTCCTCGATGGCCGTCGGAAAAAGGACCCCCGGCCCGTGCTCGCCACGTTTTCGCGTGACGACTTTGGTCTTTCGCCGGACGATTACCAACGCCGTGTCATGTGCTACAAGCGTCTCGCACGTCTCTGGGCAGACCCGGTCATCTCCCGCTCGCACCCAGACTACCGCAATGGCGGCCGCTGGAACCAGACCAACACCGTCCTTATCGACGATACCCAGCGAAAGGCAGCCTCGGAGCCCTACAACATTGCCGTCGTGCCCGAATACGATGGCAGCGACGCCAAATGGGACCCTCCTGTACTCGCACAGGTCCGCCAGTACCTCGATGTCCTCGCAAAACAGTCCGACGTCAGCGCCTACATCCACCAGCATCCCTTCCAACCAGCCGCCGCCTCTGCGGCCTCCCAACACATCACCAACCTACGCCACGAGTACTCACAGCCCGAGGCCCAGTTTATGAGCAATATCGTCAACAGGCAGGCCGAGGAGAGACGAACAACCGGCCGCCAAGCAGCAGCCAGGCGCAAAGCCAGCTCAAGTAAATAATGTCTACGATGAAAATAAAATAAAACCATTTAATTCTCAAATTTATTTAAAGGTCTTATATTCCTTGTACCTGTACACCTCGCCATCGACCTCTTGATCAGCGTCGTCAAACCAAATGCCGTTAATGAAGGACATGTCAGCCGCCTCCTTGGGGTTCAACTCGGTAAAGTCGAAGCTCTCATAATCGGGGCCCACGCTGAAGACATCAAGATAGCTCTTGCCCTGAATAAGAAACGCACCCCGGATGATGTTGTTATTGGCCTCTCCAAAAATGCTCTGCACACCAAAGGCGTACTTGCGCGAAGCCTCCAAACGGGTTTGGAAACCATCAGCCAAGTTCGAAGACATGAAAATCTGCGTCAGCTCCTTGGGGTACTTGTAGTCAATCTTCCAAAAGCTATAGTCAGCCAGGATGGTGTCAATATTGTCACGGAGATGTTTCTTGGCGTCTTCTGATTTCGCGTTCGAGTAGGTTCTCTTCCATTCATCCAGCAAATACGCAGGCTTGGGCAGCTTTGAGCAGGGGTGCACCACCTTCTCCACAGGCGCAGCTGGCTCTTCCTCCTCATCGTCCTCCTTCTTGGCCTTCTTGGCCTCTTTGGGCTTGGCCTCAGCCTTGGGCTTAGCCTCCTTGGGCTTCTTCTGGTTCTTGGGCGGGCTGTTCACATTGTACAAGGCCACCTCGGGCAGCTCGGGAGCCGCCTCAACGTCCACAAAAGCAGGCAAGTGGCGCACAAGCGTGTACCAACGCGTCACGGCCGGGAACTTGGCGTAAAAGGCCGCGTCCGTCACGTACTTGTAGGCCGGAGCCACCAAGGCAGCACAGACATAGTCAGCAGCCGTGGCACGCTCGCCCACAAGGAACGTGCTGTTCAGCAGATGCTTCTCCACCACGGCGAAGACGTCGCTGACAGCCGCAATGGCGTCCTCGACGTTCTTCTTGTTGAAGGCACCGAGGCCCACAAAGGGTCCGTACCAGCTGCGGATGTTCTGCACGGCCTCCGTGTTGAGCAGCGACATCCACTGGAGCACCAAAGCGTACTCCACCTTAGTCTTGCCCAGGAGCGTGCTCTCCTCGTTCAGCGCGGCCAGGTGGATCGCAATGGCCAGCGTCTCCAGAAGCGTCACATCAGCTGTCTCTAGCTTGGGGATCTTGTCCTGGGACTCGACAACGTCAACATTGACCTTGTTGGCCTTGGCAAGCGCCAACAGACCGAGCGTGCGAGAGTCCTCCTATTCCTGTTAGTCTTTTCATCAAAGAAAACGCCGTCCGTACAAGGGTGCCGTAAATCTTTGCAGAAGCCATGACAATCGTGGTTGAAGAAAACAGAAGTTTTTTTTCGAATTTTTCAAGATAAAAACTTTTATAGTGGGGGAAGAGTGGGGTCCTTCCAGAATCGTCGACGCTGCGACTTGAAAGTCGGACCCCTCCATCATTCTGCCACCCTTTTCGATACACCATAACGTACCCTTTTTGACCGCTCCACGTGACACGTCACGCCCCGTCTTTGCACGCTTTTTTTTTCAGCCGTCGCCATCTCGCTTTCGCCATGGCGTCCTTTCGGCCCCAGATGCTCTTCCGCGCTGCTGCGCGCATACGGCCGCGTCCCAGGATAGCTCTCCCGCTCCGGGCGATTTCAACAAAGGAACAGGCCGCCAAATTGACCGAAAAAGAGCCAAAAGTCCCCGAGGGTCTGCGCCATGACGTGGGCAATATGGAGGCCCTTCTCGAAGACCTCGATCGCTTCAACGCCACGGCTGCCGTGCCTGCCGCCGAGCCCGAGGCCGTCGAGGTCGGCTCCGTGCTCCCTTCGGGCCGTGTGCAGCTCGGCGGCCATGCACGGGCACTGCCAACATCGCCGTCGTATTTTATGCCACAATCGTCTTTCGTTGACCTCTACTTGCATCTACAAGAGCTGTATCGCCAGTATGGCCACCTGCCGACTATCCCCGCCGAGGAGGCAGGCCACGTCGCCTGGAAATCCCTGCGGGACTACCAACAACACACGGGCGAGGACATCAAAAAGCCACAATACAGCAAGTGTCTGACCATTGTCAAGCACCTCAACCGCATCCACCCCTCGCTCAAGCCCGCCGCTGTCTCCGACGTCGTCACGCCCTTTTTCCGCACGGTGAACCCCTTCTTCAACGTGGCCAATCCCGTCCCCATTGACCGCTTTGGCCGTGCCCTTGGCGTTGGCCGTCGAAAGACGTCAGTCGCCCGTGCGTGGGTTGTGGAAGGCAACGGCGAGGTCCTAGTCAATGGCCGTGCTCTCAGCGACGTCTTTGGCCGCGTCCACGACCGTGAAAGCGCCGTCTTTGCCCTACGAACCACAGACCGCATGGACAAGTACAATGTCTGGGCCCTCGTCAACGGCGGCGGCACCACCGGCCAAGCCGAGGCATTGACCCTCGCCGTCGCCAAGGGCCTCGTCGCCCATGAACCTGCCCTCAAAACGCCGCTCCGAAAAGGTACGTCTTCTCTTTCTCTCCTCTCATTCTCCCGTCGTCCCTGTACTCATCCACAGCCGGCTGTATCCGTCGCGACCCGCGGATGGTCGAGCGAAAGAAACATGGCCATGTCAAGGCCCGGAAAATGCCCGCCTGGGTCAAACGTTGAGCCCCCTCAATGCATTTTTATTTATTTACATACAATTGAAGTACATATTGATCAGCCTATTGCAAGAAACAAGATGAAAGAAATGAGACGCGTCCGCGTTACCAGATGCAAATAATCTATCCAAAAATGGCTTCCATACCGTCGATCAATTTTCAACATCTCATCCCACTGCATCGAAAACTGCCGACCCTTGCGGATGTGAAGGACAAGCCGTCTCGCTGGCGAATGGAGAAAAACGCCTCGTCGTGCTCAGACGCCGAAAAAGAAAGAAAGAACCCGCCATGGCCGTCGTTTCCCGCATTCGCACAAACAAAGTATCAAGCCATGTATACGTGGGGCCCGCCATGGCCCTTTAAAGACAGGCCAAAACGTCTCCAGCTGAAGTTTTCTTTGTCCTCCAAAAATGACACGGCGATCATTCATTTCAAGCCGTGCCTCACAATTGCAAGGCGGCATTGTTAACGTTCCCTTGGAAATATAAACTCTTCTTTGCCAAAAACCATGACAAATACGCACTTTCCTTTTCAACTTCGATACGAGGGACTGTCTTTCTTTTCAATGTATTTTCCTCTTTGCTCATCTTTTTCGTCTTTTTTCGTCACGAATAGTGGGGGACACATGTTTCGAGATGTTCAAAACTGTTGAAACTTCAATAGTAAAGCGGCACAAAAAAAAACTTCAAGGAGATAAGCGCGCACATCACTTTCTTTCAACTATCATCCTTCTTGCCTCCAGCGAAGAGACAGAGGATGGATCCAGTCGAAAAGGATGCAAGATCCTTTCGGAAACCCCTTTGATCCAATCTTGTCATGTTTTGCAACCAATCCATGTGTCCTATCGAGATCCTTCTATCGATACACTTTCTCCGCTTAAAGATTTGATTTGAAAAAAGAAAAATAGGACTTTTCTTCAATTGCCTCAACAAAATGAAACTTTGTCCGTACTCTAAAGAAAAAAAGGTGAAATTTGCATCTTCATTGGCCAGGCTACATCGCCTGTTGTCTTTCACGAACCCGCAATCGATGTCAATCATTGGTTCGGAATTTTTTTTAAAAAAAAAGTAAAAATCCATCGTCTCTCAAGAACCCACCCATCTCGTGGAAAACTGAAAAATTGTTGGATTGGACTTCCACAAAAAAAAATTTTTTTCAAAAAGATTGAGAGGCCGTTATAGCGCTAGAGACCACTAGCAGGGGCTAAGGTGTTGGTTTCGCACTAAAAGAGGCGGCTGTTGTAACGGGAAAATGCTACCATCATCATGACCATACTTGACAGGCCCCCCCTCCATTACTAGATTTTTTTTAGCAAGGAACCAAAAAACTGGCAACCTTTTTTTATGACTTTTTTATATCCAAAAAGGCTTCAAGATGACGGGCCTATCTTGATTGAAATACACATCCCCTTTTCCATCATGCCTCTTCAAGCCCCTTCTCTTTGTCTCTAAAAAAATGACAAGGTTCATGGTTCTAACGAGAAGCCGTAATACATATTGGCCAGTCTCTTGCACTCTTCCGCGAGAATCCAGTTTTTGCTCTTTTTTTCTCATTTTTTCCGTCCTTTTTCTCACACACGCTCTCTGTCATTTTCTTCGCTCTGTTTCTTTGCCACCAAGTGACCGATTGAGGGAAAAAAAAAGAAATAAAAAAGAACGCAAAATCAGAACGATCGCGCCTCGCATTACGGCATCGAGCTTATTTTTTTGACTTTCATAATCATTTTTCCCAAACGCGTCATCGAGCCATTGGATCATCAGACGCGGTCCGACTCCCACCCATTGGCAACTGCAAAAAAAGTCAATTCTTCGTTTTGGAAGGACGATTATAAGGGGGAAGGTGTAGCATCTCAGGTAAGGTTAAAATTGCCAAGGGTAAACTTTCTTTCGCTCTACGAGCTCGTTTTATCCCCCTCTCCTTCCTTTTCTCCTCACTAGCCCATTCGTTACCCCTCTCCTTTTTATTTTATTTCTTTCCCTGTCTTTTCGTCTTGATGCTTTTTATCATGGCCGAAAAAAACAAAAAGAGACCATGCCGTTAACTGATAGAAAGTGGTAAGTCCTTTTTATGGCTTACTTTTTTTCGTTTTTTTGTTTCGTCGTTTTGCCAGCCGGGGAAAGAGGGATAGTATCAAAGGGATCAGTATCCATAAAGGAAGCTGGGGGCCCTTGAAGTGAGAAATATCACCTTGGTGAAAGGCATCTTTTTATCTTTTCTCTTCCTCTCGTAGTGCCCTTCTATTGTATGGGTGAAATCACTGCTCTTTTTTCAGGGTCACTAACATTGGTGTTTTCTTGTTTTTTCCACCAGGATCAGCTAGTCCTTCTTTTTGGTTTAGCTGATTCGATTTTCAATTTCATTGAATTGAAAATCATCAACCCCTCTTTATTCTACTCAACGTATGTACGTCATTCTTTTTCTCTCTCGCTCTCTTCAAAAAATTTGCTTTTGTTTTCGTTGTTTTGGGGTCTAGGTGAGACAATGACGATATCAATCATTACTGAATCCTCTTTTTTTGGAGCTTCATTTTTTGGGCTTTGTTTCTGACGCTCTTTTAGTGGACCATGTGCTTACCTTTCTTTATTCATCCGTGGCACTGAGACATGTTTATTTTTTTGTTCTGTTTTAGCTGACCAAAACTCTTCCTCGATCTACGACTTTACCCAAAGTATCGGATTTGATTTCATATCAAGAAAGGAAAAAAAGAAATAGTCACCATTTGCTTTTTTTGTGTAGGGCAGAGTGAAGCTTTACTGTTGGTTAAAGGCTCGAGGCATATCAGATACCACCATACACTACAAAAAGGAGAGAAAAAACTAAATAAAAAAAGAAACCATACGTGAAGAGCTTGGTATCTTTATAGCGGTGAGAAGATAAAGTTGACCACACAAAATCTCGGCAAGAGGTATTCTTCTTCAACATTGAAGTTCTCAATTGGAAGGGGCCCTTCCTCAGCAATCCGGTCATCTACCAAGGAAAAAGAAAGCAAAAGCACTAAAAAAACAAAAGAAAGCCACGATACGGATGCAATTGTCATGGTAGATGGGAACGATATTCGCGTTTATGGTTCGAAACCGCGCTTGATGATACGAACAACCAAAAGTTGCATAACGTTTATCGCTTATAAAGTACACAAGTACACCACTTCTTTTTCCAAGTTCTCGGGTACAACGCAGAGCAAAAGAAGCTGGTACTTCTGGAAGCGGGCTCTGGCATTGTGAACGCCCTTCCCTTTCCTCCATCCACCATTCCAAGACAAGAAAAATCAAAAAAGCCGAAAAAAGAGGGGAAAGGAAAAAAAGAAAGAACGAGGCAAGATTTAGGAAAAAGAAAAAGGGGTCTTTGGAAAAAAAAAATCGACTTTTATGGTTTTGTTTTTTTTTATTTGTTTTTTCTGACAGACCTTTTCAACTTTTTTTTTGTTGAACAATCTTGCCACAAAATCGGCTCTATTTTAAAACCCTTTTTACCCCTCTGTGCAAACCTCTTTTTTTGGGCGAGAGAGTGCCAGTGAGATAAAGCGTTGGCAAACGGAGCATATCTGATATAGCGTCTTGGTTGTGTTCAGCATCGTCCACATACACCCCGTGGATAGCTATATACAGTATATTTTATTTTGCCTGGGCCACATCACCTTTGCATGTTTCCCGTCCCGGTTTCCATCCTTCCCGACGTTGGACAATCGTTCACTGCTCCATCCATCCTTGCTCTCCAGGGCGATTTTTCCTTTTCATCACAATCTCGATCTTTCCAAGAACGGTTGGACGGCTTTTTTGCATTTTTTTTGGGACAAGGAATATATAAACAGCGCCAACACTGTTTTTCAGTGGTCACTTGTCAAAAAATTTCAACCCTATTTTTTTTCTCTTCTCGACCATTTATTTTTTTTAGATTTTGTCCTCACTCTTTTGACAAATCCCTATAACCTTATTTTATATTCTCCACCCTCTTCCTACGGCATCTTCAAGGGTTCATATAGTTTTTTTGGTTCTTTTTTTTTTCTTTTTCGCCCATTTTTTTATTCTTTACCATTCAACCTGTATTGACCAGTAAAGAGAAACTCGAAAGAGTCAGAGAAAAGAAAGAAGTATCCATCTCCACTTGGTTCAAGTAAGTTTGTTTATATTTTATTTCTTGTTTTGCACAAGGCATTGGTGGAATACAATCGGTGCAATCATCAACATTATTTTCGGCAAGTTGCCGAGACATACTTTACCGATCCCTTTGTCATCCCCTTACACACGAGATGGTTGTGTATCCCAGTTATTTTGATACCAGAGCCACCCGTCTTGAGGTCTATTGTTCCTTTGGGTCTTTTGATTGGCTTGATTGGTACACAACATCGACAACGGTCTCGCTTATCAACTTTGCACAGAGTAGCTGGGAGAGTTCTGCTTGCTTCTCCTATAGATCCCTGTATTTTTATAAAGTACTAATAGTAGCCTTGTTTTGGTCACTCGTTTTCTCTGTGACTTCATACCGACCACTGTCTTTTCGTTTGAAAGAGACAACAAAAAAACAAAAGGTGAGCGTCTTTGGGCATTTTTAAATACTACCATTTTTTGTTTGTCGTTTAAATAGTAACAGTAGAAAGTCTTTTTTCATTTCGTCTATTCGACACCAATGAGACCTTCTGGCGATCCGAGATATCGCATGTCTGGCCAAGACGCTAGCCGGTCGCGATCCTATCAGCAATCGGGAAGTGGCACGGGCGAACATGACCGCCAACGGGTGCCTCCAAGTGCAAGCCGTGCTATGAATCCTCCTGGAACAAACTATGGTAGCTACTATAATGAGCAAGGAGAAGGATCATTCCCTTCTGGCTCGAGCGTGCAACATGGCAGTATGAGCTATGGTCCATCTTCGTCAGAATATGGAGGTGAGCGTCCGTCACAGGGATTTAGCGGATCGTATACTGGGTCGGGAGGCAGTATGGTGTATGGACAGCAACCGCCTAGCCAGAACCCTGTTTTCGATGGCATCCCCAGTTTTGCGCCCCGTCAGCATGGGACGCTTCCCATTTTGCAGCCAGGCTCTACATATCTTTCCGGTGATGGTTCTAGTTCAGGACATGGTGGTTCTCAAGGCCATTATTCGCAAATGTACCCGCCTTCAGGTGGCCGTTCCGGTGCCGGTGGAGGCTATCATGCCCCGATCAATACCACCGTTTCGTCGGTGACGAGCGGGCCTATGGAGACCTCACCAGAGGTGATTACGGCGATTACGATGCCGGGCGAGCCACAAAGAAATGTGCGTGATTATGCCGAGGTGACAGAGGAGTTTTCCGATTACCAGCGGTCGTTGAAGGAGATTTTTCGAAGTATTCGTGATGGAGATTTGGAGCCGGCATCGTCCTCTCTACTGAGCATTTCTGACTGGCTTCTAACGCGGGTAGAGTCCCTGGGCCTTACGGTTGACGACGAGGAGCTTTTCCAGAGCCGTTTAATCTTGTGGCGCAATTTTAACAATGCTTGGCTGAGTATTTTGGCCAAACATCGAGAGCTTTATATTGCCAAGAGTGAAATAACGAGTGGACAAACATTTATATCGCTGCCGACATTGAGACAAATGGGGCCTGCTCTGGTGCAGCTGTGTGATGGTATTGAGTCCCACGGATTGGTGGATTACGACTATGGCGTGTGGGAGGAGCGTATCATGAGTAGTATGTCCTATCTTTTTTCTTCCTTCATGCATGTACTAACGGTATAGTTCTCACAGAGTGTATTCGAATGATGGTGCATGACGAAAGAACCGAGTAAGCACCACACTTTTTTCCCACTCTCCTTTTTTCTTTTCAAGAGATGAAATTCTCATTGTATTATACGTTGATCAGTTCTCTCTTTTATGCGTTGTCGGTCTTTTTTGCTCTTTTTTTGGCTTGTTTTTGGTTGGATGGACGGACGAATGGAATGTAATGAGGCTATAGGGGGGGCGTCATGGTGTCACGTAATGAGCTATGATACTCTGCTGGTTACGGTACGTAAAGGAAAGGTTTTTTTTCGCTTCTTGTTTTTGTGTATAATTACGGGCTATGGATATGTAGGGTGGGCTGGCAGGCCGGCAGGCTTTTATTTTTCTGCTTTTTTTTCTTTCTTGGATAGTTCTTTAGACAGGTTTCTTCCTCACGGATGACGAGCAATGATGATTTTTTTTTTGTTTTTTTTTCATGTACGGAAAAAAGAAGAAGAAGAAGAAGAAGAAAAAAAAGACCCTGGACGGATCTTGCATATGTCATGGAGAGAATCCTGGAAGTAGATCATGTGGGTAGGGTGTTTTTTTTTCATTTCATTTCAGTTTATAAACTTGATCTGTATTTTTCATTTTTTTTTCCGTCATTCGTATACAAAAGAAGACTAAAACCTTTTCAAAAAATTCATTTCTCTTTTTGTCTTTATGGATGGATATGGATGTGGAGGGGTGATCTAGGCGAAGAGGCATACTGAGGGCATGATCTCTGTGCCCTGAACCCAGCACAACCACACGGTAGCTACGAAAAACAAGTGATAACAAGAGTACCTGCAAAAAAACAATAAATCTCAATGGGCCCAAATGTCTTCACCTCCCATAATCCCCATCTTCCTTATATAGACCCCGTGGGGCGCGCTACTCAAGGGGTGATGGTGAATGTATAGATCGCAAATGACATTTACATAAAGGAGGATTGTACTACTTGTCTGGGACACCTTTGATGTGAAGTCGCCATGAAGGGATGTTCTCTTGGCCATCGATGTAGGCAGGGCTTCCATCAGCAAGGGTTTCACCTTCTTCAAAAGGTGCCGCAAGAGAGTCCATAAAGTCTTTATTGGAAAATTCCTCTCCCACATCAATAACAAAACAATTCTGTGGATTCCACTTGTCGTAGCGAGACATGGCACCACGGAAGCGGACGTTTTTTAAGAGGTTATCATGGAAAGAATGGCTATACCATGCGTAGACACAATCTACGGTAAAACTTGTGAGGCTTGTGCAAGTTTCGATCAGAGCGGCTATCGTAGTAGTATTGAGTGTAGCTTCTCCCATGTTGATATGTTGGATTGTTTTAACAGAGCCATTTCCCTTTAAAATGGGAAGGAGGATTTCATCAATATCACTACTATTAATGCCATCGCAGCTATGCAAGTCGAGATGCTCTAGGAAGGATGAGGACTGAAGGAAGGAAAAGGCTCTTTTTGGATTAAAAAAGATACTCTCAGATATGTCGAAAATCTTGAGATGGGGAAGATGGATGGGGCACGAGAATGGACGATGGGAATAGAAATGATCTTTGTCAAAGGTAAGACGCAGCTCTTCCAAAGTTTGCAGTTTATTGGTCTCGGACATGCCAAAGAGGCAGCAGAGAGCCTGGCTGTCCATGCTAAAATACTCTTGAAGAGCCAAGATTTTAATATCCTGCAGCTTGCTGACTTGCGAGAGGAACTCATATTTCAAACGTGTATGGGAAAGTTTATCAGAACTATAAATGGGCGTATAGATTTCGGGGAAGTCGCAATCGTGTAGCCGTAGTGTGACCAAGTGTTGCGAGGATTTGATAGTGGCGATGAGGTCGTTGATTTTCAAGGCGACGTTATCGAGTTGAAGACTTGCTAGGGCAAGACCAGCAGATGCAATGGCACTTATGATAGTGGCCTTTTTGTCATTTCTACCAGAGGCAACGCTGATGTTAATGTCTGTGAGGCCTTTATTCTGCCGGATGAGTGCAGCCACGGCTTCGGGCTGCCAGCGAAGGGAGGAGAGATGGAGACGGGTCAAACTAGTCAAGGGCGCGGAGATTTTCTTAAAGTGGCTTCCGCTAATTTGATGGTCATGATCAAGTACGAGGGACGTTGTTTGTGGATGGATATAGGTGCGACGTTCCTCTTCGATCATACGATCCAAGTCTTTGGAGGTGATGGCTATTTCTGTTTCCGACATGGTGAATATAAAGAGAAAAGAGAGAGAGAATATACAGGAGAGAGTGGAGAAGAGAAGAACACCATGGTGTATTAATGTTTGGTCGCATCTGACAAAAAAGGTCATCTTTTTGCTAGCGCGTGGATAGCTTTCATGGCGCCAAAGTACAAATCTGACCATGAGAAATGCGCCAACATAAGATTTCCTCGTCTGACCTGGTTTATTCTTTAGATGGACACAGGCATAATACTACCGATCAAATCCCACGAACACAATTGGGAGCTTTTCTTTGCTTTGACTTTGACTTTGATTTATTTTACATCTACACAAAACCCGAAGCTCAAACGATGCCGGACCGGCTACCGGACAGAAATATCCCTCTGCAAGGCCCCAAACTGAGCTTTCCACGAAATAAAACATTCCCAAGTATAACCTGTATGCAGCTTCCGACCCAGCCGAGTTTCTTTTTCGGGCCGCAAGAATGAAATCTTTATAAGGAATGACAGAGGCAGTCTGTTAACAATGGTTCTATAGTCTAGTGGTTAGGATATTGGATTCTGATTCCATTGGATCATTATTTCCAGCGGCCCCGGTTCGATCCCGGGTAGGACCTCTTTTTGCCTAATCCAAGAACTCGTGTACATTTTTAGGATTTTTTTTTTATTTTTTTATATACAAGTTTAAACATACAGGAGAGGAAGCTGTCTATTTCTTTGCGTCCTCCTTCATGCCGGCCTGGACCCAATCACGAGCTTCGGCGGCAATTTTGTCTAATTCAGCCTTGGATTTCTTATCAAAGGCGGAGTGGCGACTGGGAATATGGCGGCCCTTTTCGACGCCGGGACGCTCGAGAATCTTGTAGCACCACTTCTGGAGATGGGGCATGTCGGACCAGTCGATTTTGGCCCAGTCGTGGGCGGCAATCCAGGGCCAGCAGGCAATATCGGCAATGGTGAGACGGTCGCCGACGAGGAAGCCCGAGGGGGAGGTGCTCAGGTGCGTCTCGAGGACCTGGTAGAGCCGGCGGGTCTCGTTGACGTAGCTATGTGGATGAGAAGAGAGCTCGTTGGTGGGTTAGTGGACATACCGATTGACGCCGTATTCAATGCGTTCGGGGGCGTAGCGGCAAAAGTGGTTGGCCTGGCCCTGCATGGGGCCCAGGCCCGCCATTTGGAAGAAGAGCTGGCGTGAGTTTACTGCACTGCCTTGCAGATGGAGGGACATACCCAGTTGTTGACTTGGTAGTCTTCGAGGGAGCCCGGGGGGTAGGAGAGACGGCGGTCGGGGTCGTAGCGGTCGGCAATGTACTTGAGGATGGAGCCGCTCTCGAAGAGACGGATGGGCTGGCCATCGGGGAGGGTGTCGGTCAGGGCGGGGATGCGGCCGTTGGGGTTGATGGCGAGGAACCAGGGCTTCTTTTGCTCGTTGGTTTTGATGTTGACCTCGGTGCAGGCGTAGTCGAGGCCGAGCTCCTCGAGGAGGATGGAGACTTTGATGCCGTTGGGCGTCTGGTCGGTGTAGAGGTGGAGGTCTGTCTTGGCCATGGCTGCTGCGATGCAGCTCCGGAGGCCAGCTGGCCACCTATTTATACCCCGCGCATGCTTAGAAATGCAATTCATTACGTTGTACATTACAAATGCCTGCCGATCATTACCTCCGAACACTTACGAGCGCCCCCGCCGCGCACGCTTCTCCTCACGTGCCGCCTCGCTGTCCGAGGCCGCCACGCCCGCGTAGCCCGTCGACGACAGGCCTGGGATGCGGAAGGGACGCGCCTTGATCCCGCGGTCGACGTCGTCGTCGCCCTCGACATACGAGCGCTCTTCGTACGACGGCTCGACGCCCTCGGTGATCTGGCGCACCTGCGGGGACTCGGCGCCGTACTGGAAGCTGAAGTCGCGCCGCACGTTGCTGCCGGGCACGGCCAGCTGGCTGTCCTGGTTGCGCACGACCATTTCGTGGCTGCTGGCAGCGTGCTTGGTGTGTGCGGAGCGCTTGCCGTGGTCGGGCCGCCTGGCGCGCTCGAGACGCCGTGCCTCGCGCATGCGGCGCTCCTCGCGCCGCGCGCTGCGGTCCGTCGTGCTCTGCACCTTGCGGATGCCTCCGGGACGCTCCTCCGGCGTGCTTGTCGTCAGAGTGCTGCCCGAGACGGCGGACGAGCCCACGTGCGAGCCGTCCCACGTGGAGGCGTCGCCGCGGCTGTTGAGCCCGCCCACCATGGCCGGCTGCTCGCTGCGGTAGTCCAGCAGCTGCTCACGCGCCTCGCGGGCAGCGTCGTCGTCGACGAGTTCTCCGTCGCCGTTGACGTGCCGCTTGGCCTTTTTTTTGCGGCGCTTCTCGTCCAGCTTCTGCTCGCGCCGGCGCTCGCGCTCCGCCTTCTTCCTGCGCCGCTCCTCCTTCTCCGCACGGCGCTTTTCGCGGCCCAAAACGTCGCTGGCCCCCGCGGTAATTCCCGTCAGTGTCGATCCCGTTGTGCCCGACACCATCGTCGTCGCGTCCCCGCCCACGCGCTCGTACACGTCCTTGTACACGCTGCCGCCGCCCAGGTCCGTGCTCGGCGTCACATTCGACAGAATCGTCCCGTTCGGGCCTCGGCGACGTAGAACCGTCGATTTGTACTCTTCCCAGTCGTCGTCGCGGAAGTAGAAGCCGCCGTTCTTGGCCCAGAAGAAGAACCAGATGATCCCCAGCACAATCGCCGCGCCGAGCAGCCCAAACAGCGCGTAGATGCCCTTGTTGTTGATCTTGTCAAAGTCCGTCACGCCGCTGTGTGGGTCTGGCGTCGCGGTGGGGCTCTTGCCGTCGCGCGCCAGGCGCAGGAAGGCCCGCGTCGGCACGTGCCTTCCTATCTGCGTCGCCATCGCCATCGCCGCACTCAGAGCAGGCGCCATGTCTGGTCTGGGTGCTCCTTCTACTTCTGAACGGAAACGATATGTTGTGGGTACTCCCGCACCGCCACACGCTAGTGCTACACCAGCGGCTAGTCTGCAACTCTGTGGTTCCCCTGGCAACGTGTTTGCTTAGTCAATTATCGTGGTTTCATCGTCTATTACGTCATGTCTACGCCCCGTAGTCGTACCGTCCGTCCTCAAAGCTGTCCGCCCCGTACGAGAACCCCCCGCCCGGCGGCGACGCCCCCGTCGGAATCCGCCCTACCCGCGCGCCTCCGTACATCGAGCCCGCCCTTGACCGCCCCGGGCCCCTCGAGGGCCCCCTCGATGGCGCACGTGATGTTGCACGTGATGCTGCCCGCGGCCTCGAGGCTGTCCGGGACACTGCCCGCGATGCTGTCCGCGACCGCGATCCGTACGGGCCCTGCTCTCGCCGGCCCCGGCGGTCATAGTCGTCGTCAAACTCCTCGTAGTCCTGCGTGTACCGACGCACGGCCGTCCGCGGATCTGCCTCGTCGTAGTCAGACTCCACGCCGTAGTCATTAGCGTAATCATTCGTCGTCCGTGTCGACCGCGTCGTGGCCGACTGCCGCCAGTCGCTCTCGTCGCGGCTCGCTGTACTCCGTGTTGACCGGCTGCGGTCCTCAAAGTCGTCTGCCGACACGTCACGGTGCAGCCCGCTGCGCTGATATGACCCTATCCGCACCCCGTCGTCTCGCCGTGCCGACTCGTCGTAGTCGGACGAGTACGACTGTGCCCCGTAGTACGAGTTCCTCTTGCTGCCCATCGACCGCGACAGGTCGCCTGAATACGCCTCGTAGCCCCCGTGGTCAATCTGCCGCGACCGCGGGACCGCCATGGCCTCGTAGTCGTACGGCTGCTCAAACTCGTCGTCCCTGAACGGTTCCATGTAGGCCTGCGGCGACGGATCCCGCGGCGGCGGCGCGTAGAACTGCGACGCTGTCTGGGGCCGTGCTGACGCCGTCCGCATGGGCCGGTCACGAGTGTAGCTGTCGTCGAAGCGTCTCTGATTCACCGACAGGCGCCGCATGCCGTGGCTCAGCTCGTCCACGGCCTCGTACCGCTCCGCCGGGTCGTACTCGAGCGTTGCGAGACGGTGGCCCGTCGACGTCTGCGGCCGTTGCAGGTCAAATCGCTGCTGCAGCGTGCGTGTCGACCCCGGCGTGTGCACCTGCAGCGGCGACGACTGCATGCCGTCGTGCCTCGGCAGCCCCATTGTCGTCAGCAGCGGCGGAGCCACCGGGTAGTTCATGGAGAAGCTGCCCCGTCCCGACGGTGCATGGTAGGCATAGTGCGTCTGCTGTGGATGTGGGTGGGGCAGGGGGTGTCCACTGGCATACATGGGGCTCTCTGGCCACATGGCCGGCGGTGGGAACCCCACAGGCGTGGGTCCTCTCTGCAGACTCGACGACCCCATGGGCGGTGCCATCCCCTGGTGTGCCATGGTGGGATACCGTCCTGGTGGCGGCGGCGGCCTCGTTGGTCCATGAAAGTTCTCCGGTCGCGGACCAGCCGTCTTTGCGCGAGGACGGCCCACAGGAGCATTGGGGTCAAAGCCATAGTAAGCAGACTCGTCCCGGGCCCGTCTCGGAAGCCCATGCAGTGGATCGCTGTCAGCCCCATGGTGTGGCTTGGCCTGTCTCGACGACGGCCGGGCTACCGTGCCCGTCTTCTTGACCACCGGCCCACGCTCGCCGTGCTTCGCCACATATGCTGGCCGTCCTTCGCAGTGGGACACCATGGCGTTCGCGTCATAGGCCATGGCGGAGGCTGATCTTTTATGCTGCGGCTCGCTCTTCTGCGTCAGGCTGGTAGGAAACGCTGCCAGGGATGCCACAAACGTTGTTCCAGTAATCGGGTTGCCATCGTCGTCTTCTTCTTGCATGTACGCTGCTCTGGAAGCCATGGCACCTGCTCTGGTCACGGCCCAATACGATGGGGGGGTGGGAGGAACGGTACAACGTATTTAATAAAGGCCACCGTCCAAAGACAAAAAGACTCGTTGGGCGTCAAGTAGTACTTTCAACTTTCAAGCAAGAAGAATAAAAGACCAAAAGACCAAAAGACCAAAAAAGCAAAAGCAGCTAAAAGACGGTCGGCAATGACAAGAGACTCGGGCGTTTTTAAACAGAGTCCGTTTTTCTTTTAAAAAAACGGCCTTTCCCATGCGCAAATGCAAGCGTTGCAGCAAGGCTTTTTTTTTAAAAAAAAAATCAACTACGTCAAAGGGACTGCAAGAGGGGTTGAAGGGGGCGCAGAGAGGAAGGGGACTTTTTTTTGGGGGGAGGGTCTAGTTGTAGCTGTTACTTTTTTCACTAAAAAAAGCTTGGTGTAAAAAGCAGAGCTATTATTCTTTTCATCGCCACCAACGATGATACCTTGTCAATTGTTTTTTTTGGAATCAATACGAATCTTTTCTTCTTCAATACGATTCCTCTCCTTTCTTCTTCTTTTTCTCCCCTCTTTTCTTTTGTGTACGCAAAGCCTTTTTCTTTTATTTTTGCAAGGGCAGGTTGTGATGGTTTTAACGTTTTCATGATTGCATTTCCCTTCACGATGATTGGGTGCAGGCAACCATGCTTCAGAAAACAAAAATGACACTGCGAAAGTCCTCGTTTGCCACGGCATGGGAGCGGTAGCCGTTGACTTTCACCAACGTTCACTCCGTGCAACATTGCGAATGCCAGCGTGCTACCTACGCCAGCGAATCGTCCGTTCATGGAGGTACCCCGGCTGTCAAGCGGAAGGATGAAGCATCAATTAAAAAATATTAATAACAAAATAAAATAAAAAAATAAAAAAAATAAAAAAAGACTTGAAGAGAGTGACAAGGGGGATTCTCTTCATGTTTCTTCCTAGCGGGTGATCCCCAGATGACTTGTTTCCGTACCACCTCATCTTTCCCACCAAGCTTTCTTCCGAGCCTCCTTGAGGCCGTACCCCTCGTCTATTCCCCTTTGCCATAGACTTTTCATCTTGTACCACTGAGCAAGATTGCGAATGTACATGGCCACGTCGTCCTTTCTTCTCCTATCCCATCCCATCCCCTCCCCTTGACGAACACGTCTCTACCGTTTGAACACGCATACTTCCCCAAACCAGGAACCAGCCGTGCGTCCGGCATACACAGCTTCCATGCAGATTCTGGACTCGTCACCTTGGAAAGGAAGAATTGACAAAAAAAGTGGATGGAGAGGAAAAGCGGTGGACCATTCCCTACATTGACCGCTCTTCCCAATAGACAGTCAGTGTTTCAACTTGCAACTTTCAATGCAAACAAAGAGAGACATGGTTGCTTACATGGCAAGCTCTTTTCTTTTTTCTTTTCTTTTTTTTATCTCGTCACCTTGGGTAAAGCTCCATCATCATGCCACCATCCCTATGGGCACACATTGTGACGTCATCCAATGTGGGCGCTATTACATGCCATGCTCTTACATGATGTGTTGGCATTACGGGCAAAAAAAATCAAGGTAAAAAGGGAGGATGCCATGAAAAGATATCACATAGAAAAGTGAGATAATATGACAATGGCCTCTATACCGTCAGCACAGGAATTGCCGTGGGTAAGCGGAATTGACAAACACATGGCCATGCTTTCCTACAAAAAAAGGATGCCCTGGCCCTCCGGTCTGGAAAGCGTTACACTCGGGCGGCGCAGGTCGTCACATGCACTATACAGAGGCACACCCATCGACAACATTGGCTGTAAAACATATAATAGTACGTTGGAGACACACGGTGATCGCTACCATGAAAAAAGAACAATGAGGATGACGCAATTCCTTTATGAATGACAATGCTGAGCTTATCTCTCCATGCTGACGTTACCCGACTCCAAGGGGGGCCAAAAAATAAAAATAAAATAAAAATGTGTAAAAATAAAGATCAAAAGCGGACACGTATCTCTCGATTGTGAAAGATATCGACCATGGTCCGCAGCCTCGTAGTGAGACAATATACTCGTCATAGCCGTACAATGGCATGTGCATTACTTCGCGTCGTGGTCATGTCACGAGCCATTCCAAAGATTCGTAGACAATGGCGTCCTACTTATTTTTGGAAGGAGAATATGTATGTACATACATAAAAAAAGAATCTATTACCCCACCATTCCATGCGTAGGAGAATAAAGATGACCCGGCATCATGGACAGCCCCATCGTAAGGTAAAGTCGCAAGACGAAAGATGAAAGGTTCCCATGCAGCTAGTAAAGGATGTAGAGCACGAAAAAAAAGAAAATCATTGTAAGAATGACACAATGACATATGCCTTGATCCTCTTGTCCGTGTAATATTCAACATCATCTCTCGATGAGCGTTGCTAAAAAAAATGTAAAGATGATCATATGGCTCTTGTCTTACCCTCGAGACCTCGTTTTGTAATTTTTATCACAAGGCTTTCTTTTTTCTTTTGCATCGTGATGTTATCTCGCTTGACAAATCTTCAATGCGAAAAAAAAGACAATCAATAGACGGCAAGCTCACCTTTTTTTTGCAGTTTCTTTTAGGCTGCCAACATGCAATGTCACAATGCACAGAGAATTGTTCTCGTAGGTGCCATGTCAAGTTTTTTTCTTCCTTCTTTTGCCCCGAATGTGCTGTCTACTGCTACCGTATGACGTTGTCCTTTTCCATTGAGTCAACTCACCCTCTGCCTCCACCTCTTCCTACCTCCCTCCCTCTCTCCTCCAGTTGGGGGTTTTCTTTGCTGCCTACTATTAAAATGAGGCACAGCAAAAAAAAAGAAGTCACATCCTCATTCCCTCGTGTGTCCGAAAAACGTTTCGGCTTTCACATGAAAAAAATAAACGCCATCCTGAACCTTCTTGTGTATGGTCATATGTTTTGCTTTTTTCTTCCAGAAAGAAAAAAAAACAAAAAAAAGTTACACCGCATTTTGATGTAAGAAATTATTGTGCAAAAAAAAAAAATGTCGGAGAAAAAAAATTAGACAGAAATACAACGAGGCAATGAAAAGTTTCTTTATATAAATCATCATCCGCCTCTACTTTTTTTTTTCAAAGTAAGCTGCAATTTTCTTTTTTCACATTACAAGAGAGTTGGCAAAGGGTTTTCCTAGAGGGAAACGGAAAAGAAGTAAAGAAAAAAACAACAAAACAAAAAAGAACAACAAGACTTGCCCATGTCACCTCAAAGCTTGGAAAAAGAGCAGAGACGGGTCCATTCCTCTCACCGTAGCTCATCAGAAAAGCACCGACACCATGATGGTGCCAAACGAAGCCCAAAACATGATGGTGGTAGCCCGCATCGATCAAGGATACCCTTTGACGACGACGATGACGACAATGGCGGCATCGTGAACGACAGTGACAAGAAAGCCCAAGAGATGGAGAGAGAACGACGCCCGAGATCTCAGCAGACGCAATACACTGTGGATGTGAGAAAGACAGAAATGGTATTCCCTGACGCCTTTGATAGCGATAACGAAGAGTACATTTGGGACGCGGGCGTCGGCAGCAACCCGCAGATACCTGACCGATTATATGACAACCTCCATTCCTTGACAAGCCCCTCCAAGAGAGGACTTCCACCAGCAGTGCCCTTTCCGCATGTTAAGCCATTTTCACAGTCACAGTCACAGCCACAATCACAATCGCATGCTCAGCCACATTCGAGACGGTCATCACGGAGCGGTCGTCCGCAATCGTGGAACACGGTGCCTGATATGGCCATCATCCTCGAAGAGGCCGAAGATGAAACTGACAAGAAGTCATCATGTCGCAAAAGATAAACCGACCACATCCCCCCATTTCGATGTTCCGTCATCCATGACTGTCCTTACTCTATTTTCTTCTTCATCATCTTCTTCATTGTACTTTTTCACGGTAAACGCTAGATTCATGACGCAATGACATTTTTCATTCTTCTTTTTCTATTTACTTGTTTTTATAGACTTGTTTTGGACATGTAGCTTTACCATAGAATATGACTTTTTTTTTCCACACAAGATCGCAACGATTCATGTTGATGAGATAATATGGGCCATGTCAGATGGAGGTGGGGATGGTGATGCCATCATCGTCAGCATACGGCAGAATGCCATGTCACAGAAATATACAATTTTTTAAAAATATGACAAGAGATTTCAGTAGGGGCCGAGCTTGGCTTTAAATTGTTTACGATTGTTTTTTATTGTCGAGGATAAAAATGGCACATTGGGTGTGGAATGATCGTCAAAGACATCCCACATCGGCTGAAAAAAATGGAGCGATCTGCGGCGCTTTGTTCACGTCTCATTGGGCAATCAAACGACCCGCTTCTTCCGTCTTTTTTGGGGGAGGTTTTCCATCGTTGTGGAGCCATGCAGCATCCAGCTTGCTTGGAAAGTCATCTGAAACGTGTTTGCAGTCTCGTGGACACATCTCAAAGAGGGCCTCATACGGCTTTTGCACTTTGCGAACTTGGAAGAGATGATGAGATCCACTTGGCCCATCATGAACGGTCCGTGGTGGAACGTTCTCTTTGTGAAAAGACGACTATGTTGGTGATAAAGTGGACATCAAATAGAGCATGGACGCCATGGCTGGGGGTTTCCTTTTTTTATTTGGAGAAAAAAGAACAGCTGGACAGGGTGAAGAGTCCTTTCACTTGAACTCAAAAATCATGGATGCTCATCAATACATCTACAAGATGCATGTCTCTGCTCGATGAAAAAGGGGGGAATGGGACGTGAACAAAGACAGCGGTCGAATACCAAGAACGTGAGGTTTGAGCTTGAATTGCATGCACAAATTCGATGCTGCACCTCACCTTTTACGTATTCAAAACAAAAAGGTGCACCCACCACCCCTTGTTGGCAATGACGACATTTTTTTTTGGTACTTGCTTCTTCCTTGCTGAAGCTAGATCGCTTCGGCGCTTGACCAAAGAAGAATGTGTATCATTCTCGAAGAATTTTTTTTTAAAAGATGAAAAAAAAAATTGGGTTCTTTAACCTGTCTCACAGACTTTTCCGCTTGTGAAGAGACTTGAAAAAAGGAAAAAAAAAAGAATCGAATGGCGCCGTTTGGCTGCTGTTGAGCTCATTCATCGTGTTTTTTTTCTCACAAAATTTATTTATCTTGGCGAGAGATCTTGTCGATCATTCATCGCTGAACCGACCGACCGAGCTGGAAGGAGAATGTCCATTAATACGAAACACTACCATTTTCAGCTGTGAAAAAATACACAATAAAACACTGTCCTCAAAAGCCTTTTTTCCAAGAAAAATTAAAGAAAATCCAACAATCAGAACAGAAAAACGAGGTTACTACCCTTTATCAAAAAAAATCCATGAAATTTTTTTTTTTAAAAAAGAGAAAAGAGTATAAAACATGTTGTCTATTGAAGCTGTAGTTTCGTACAGGTCAAAACATATCCCTGACAAAATTTGAAATATTTCAGCTTCACTTGTTCACCTCATTGTCTTCTTGACCAAAAGTGTCCCCACATCGGACAATTATCGTCTTGAAAAATGGGCCGGCTTCTGTTTTTCTTTTTTCTTTTTTTCTTTTTTTTTTCTTTCCAAATAATGATCCCTCTTGCTCTTCCGCTACACTACACAACCATGATATATAAAAGACTATTGAGCTAAATAGGTTCATACCTGCTCTTCCCGTTCTAGTTTTTTTTGGCTCAACTTTTTTTCTATAAAAAACGTTTAGGAAGAGTCGGATTGGATTGAGCGTCTTCACACCACCATCATCAAAGGACGTTTGGCAGACGAACTCGAGAGAAGCAAAAAAAGAAAAGCAAAAAAGACAAGAAACAGCAACAAAAAAAGGAAAGCAAGGAACGAAGGAAAACAGAAAGAAAGGGCTGTAGCGAAACATCCGAGACACCTTGACCCTCTGGCACCTTGCATTTACATACAATAGTTGTTTTTTTTTTAAAAAAAATGCCAGCCATTTTACCAGCATGGCTTCCACATCTTTTTCATAAAGATGTGACTGTCATCTCCTTTACCGTCAAGAGTCCCTTGGCTCCATGCATAGAAGAAATTCAACGTGATCTTTCAAGAATCATCAATTCACCTTGGCTTCTATTTTTGACACCCATTGCCGTTTCTGCCACTATTCTCGTTGTCGCCATCCAGCAGCAGCATTATTCAAGACACAAGACACCCACGCACGTTTTGGAAACGCCCACATCCGTGCCTGCATCTCCCGTCACACCAGAAGCAACCCTCCAGGCCATGTATCCCGACTTTCGCATGCGCTCCTATCGCTTTAGCGATTGTTTCTCGTCCCATGCCATTGCTATCGACTCGGGCCATGGCTTTCCCTTTTCCCTGCCGTTTTCCCCGCCGGAGGATTCTGACAATAACGATTTTATCTACCAGCCAAATCCGGATTACATGGCAGAGCCAGCCGATGAAAAGCCACAAGAGACACCCATGCAAAGTCCAGTGCCTTTACAAGGAGAAATCTATACATTGAAAGACGATCAAGGGAATAGCTGGAGTCGGCATACTCGTGTATACGGCAGCTGATTCTGAGAACTTTCTTCTTTTTATTCTATTTTTAATCATTGTAATGTGACATGATGTGACGATTTTGGCGTTTGGATCTTTTCTTTTCTTCTTTTCTTCTTGGCTGGTGAAAAAGACTACTATATACACGAAATTATTCTTGACCTTTATCATATCCACGATCTTTCTAATTTTAGTAGTAGATCTAATATAACGACGGTTTATGTTCACCATAAGAGCTTTGATTTTGGACTCTCTTGATCATGAATGACTAAGCGTTGCATTGCGTCACAGCACTGCGAATGTATGACGTAGTGCCTCCAAAAGATGTGCTCCTCGAATACTACTTTGCATGTCGGCGCGTATAATGAAACATTTTAGGAGTCAAAATTGAACATTCTGCAGTTTATACATTGAAAGGCATGTGCGAGCCTGTGAGGATGGTATGCAATCTCCAGTCGAGCCTCGAATTCCATACCCTGTCTTACACCCTGAAGAAAGTCACGTGGTTTTGTGTTGTTCTTTCTTTGTAGAGTCGTGGAGGGGCACTATTATTGACGCCAAATGTTTAATGGGCGGATGAACTGGTGGTGTGGGGTGTGCATACACGGACGGATGCAAGCGCCAGAAAAAAGAGAGTGCGTTTTTTTGGAGCGTCGGGTGGTATGTACTTTATTCATGGAGACGACAGCGGTGGGACGGAATGCATTGTTAGATTGCATATTCATTTTATACCGCATGAGAAGGCCTTCATTCCTCGCCCAAGCTAAAAAAAGGAGAGGGGGACAAGACGGTTTATATTGTTCGTGGTGGAAAAGATTTTGATGCAGAATTTGGGTGGGTCCTAGGGCGAGCACAGCGCGGTGAGCGCTATGAAACGCACTAGGAAGAGCCGTAAAGGGTGCTGGAGAGCCAATAGAAACGCAAAGCGCAGGTTTTCGAGAGGGTAGGCTACAAGGAGAGATACGCCCCCCAGCATTCTTCGGCTTACCCCTGCCCATCATGCTCAGTGGCCCGCACGAGAATTCCTCCTTTCCTAAATTTTGCATTTTTTGTGCGTTCCATTTCTTTTCGTTGGATTCTTCTTTTTTTTTCTCTTTTTTCACTTTGCTCGAAAGCATCATCGGTTCATTATTTAGAGCCGACGTCCCTTTCGCAAACTCGTCGTCTTTTGTTGTTTTTTTTTTCTCTTCTCTTCGTTTTACATTGTCACAACGTTGTCGTCTCGCTCATTTGTTTCGAATTCTCTTGCGTTGATACAGCACAAAAAAAATAAGAAAAAAACAGTCCTATTTTGAGACCCTTTTTGACAAACTCGATTTAAACATCGTCAAGAACAAAAAACATCTATTCGAGATTGATTGATCTTTGCACTCGTTTTTACAAGAACATATTCATTTATAATTTACACCAAAAGCAACAGCTTCGACAAAAAAAAGGCTTTTGCTTCTCATTTTCATTCTTGGGCTTTTTTATAATAATTCCGTCAGTTTGATACTTTGACGTTTCATATTGTCCGCTTTTCATGACGCTGGAAGTCTTCAACATGAACCAAAATACTCTAAACAGCAACCTCCGCACGCCTGGTGCTGGTTTGGCATCTCATCGTGGCGGTCAGGGCATTGCACCGCTGTCCTTTGACGCTCTCCGGACCCGGGGACAGCCCGAACGGGACCAAGTAACGCCCACTCCGCGTACGAGCCGGTCTCATCTTCTTGCGGGTCTTCGTACGGCGCCCAAGACGGCCCCTCCCGGTGCTTTTCCCTTGGCAGGACGTGTCAATGAGACGAAACAGGGCAGCAGCCGTGCGCTCCCGAGCGATCTCTTTGATGCACCAAGGACGTCTGTCCCGCAACTGGGCCAGCATCAGCCGTATAACAACGGCTTTGCCCCGACTTTTGGACAGTCGCTGTACACGGCAGACCAGGTCCTGGTGCCTCCTGAAGTGTCCTTTGACCACGGCAGCGAGCACGGCGTCGATGGCGCGTATGCTGCAGATCTTGCGGCGACGAATATGTATCTAATGGCGCAGCACCAGCAACTGCAGCAGCAGTTGCTGACGCTCCAGGCGGCCCAGCAGCAGAACGCCTACCAGCAGCTTTTGCAGCAGCAGCAGATGCAGCAGCAGCAAATCCAGCAACAGCAGCAACAGCACCAGCAAGTGTATGCGTATACAGATCCTGCCACTGGACAGCAGTCTCTGTTTCTGGGGCAGCAGACGGCAGACTACGGGGACTCGCTTTCGAGCAGCTCGCAGCGCATGTACCAGCTGCAGCAGCAACAGGCTCTGCAGCAGCAGCTTCTGCAGGCACAGCTACAGGCACAGTTGCAGGCACAACTGCAGACACAGGCACAGACACAACGCAAAGCGTCGCCGCCGCAGCATGTGCCCCTGCCTCCCCCAAGTGCCAATGCCTTTCGCCGTGGACACAAAAAGGTGCCTTCGCTAGCTACGGCTTTGGACACAACGGTAGCATCGGGCTCCGATACGCCACGCTCTGCTGGGCCCAAGCCTTACTTTGCGAAGAACGCAATGGGCACGTTTGGTCTTGGACAAGCCCGGGCTGGAGAGCATCCTGTCCGACAGCCCCGTGGGCCCCCTAGCTTTGACGAGCTGGTGAGCAAGCCCACGTCCAAGCACGAGGGAAGTAAGAACTTCGCGGCACGCATGCGCCGGTCGGCCTTGGACCAGATTGTCCGTGCTGGGGCGAGCCGTCGTAGTGCAGTGCCGAGTCCTGGCTCGGAATCGGCTGGTCTTGCCGAGCCGGTGACGCCGCTGACGGATGACGACGGGTCGTCAATTTCGGTGCGTAGTGGCTCCGGAAGTCTCAATGGCGACGATGTCGAGTATTCTCTTCCTAGCTCTCGCACTTCTACGGGAAGTTGGGGTGCTATTGGATCAGAACGGCCGAGTTCGAGTGAGAGGGTCCGACTTCCTTCTCTGGAGACGTTATCTTTGGACGGGGCATCGTCGGTAAAGTGCATGTCGCCCACAGTGGATGTAGGCACATCTGCGAGTAGCTTTGCGTCTGTTTTCAAGACGGCCGTGCGTCCTGTGGAGCAGCACAACCGACTCATTTTGACAAAGACGAGCCGTCATTGAACTTTATTTTTTGGGGGGTAAGAGAGGAGGTTTTTTATTGATTTATAACGCCATGATGACTATTTTCTTCCTTCTTTTTACTTTTTTTAAACAAGATGCACTCGTTTTTAGAGAATGTCCAGGGACGAGATGAGAAAAGAGGGCGGGTAGATCCCCTCCACTTTCTTTGTTCAATTCTATTCAATTTTTTTTATAAAAAAATTTATATTAAGATTAAGAGCGAGATAGATATGAAGGGATGAAAGAAGCACTTTTGATGGTTTTAGTTTTGGGCTGGGGTGGTTTGGAGGAGGTTGGGCGTGAGGGTTATGGACCCGTTGGTGCTGACGGCAGGGAGGTCCGTTACGCCGGTGTAGGTGTTGACCATGTCACTAGAAAAAAAAGTTAGCAAAGGAAAAGAAAAGAATGGGCGGGATGATGGAGAGGAAGACACGTACGGAGCAGAGGTTTCGTATTGAAAGGTGACGGAGAGCTGGACCATGGCGACGACGTCCATACGGGTGCCATTGGGAGCAGAGGCGGAGAAGGGCGTGACAGTGGATTGGACGGTGCCCTCGGGGGTGTGGTTCATTTGGCAAGTGACAGTTTCGGGGCCATCGCCAGAGCATTCAGCAAAGAAGGGGGGGATAGGGTTGATAGCAGGGCCGGCAATGGCGAAGCTGTAGGTGCCGTCCATGGAGGCAGTCCAATCGGTAATGGACCAAACATAGGGGCCAGTGTCACGTCGGGTGGCACGTTTCGGGGAAGGGTGTGTGACATTGGTGACAGGAAGACGGAGGGTGTCGTTGGCCACACTCCTGGCATTTGGGGGAGGGTGCGTGACATTGGTGACAGGAAGACGGAGGGTGTCGTTGGCCACACTCCTGGCATTTGGGGGAGGGTGCGTGACATTAGTGACAGGAAGACGGAGGGTGTCGTTGGCAACACTACGGGCAAAGAGGCCTCGCGGGAAGGGCTGGGTGGAGTTGGTCTCTCTGCGGAGGGCAGAACCGGTGGACATGGCCATGGCATGGTGGTCCGTGACGTTGGTGGCATCACGAGCCGAGACGGTGTTGTTGGGGAAGGTGGCGAGGGCCGTGGCAGTGGAGACTAGGCCAAGGAGGAATAAAGAAGACACCATGGTGAAGTTTTTTTTTAAAAAAAGATGTAGTAGTAGAAGAGTAAATAATGAATGAAGATGATTGTGGCGAGAGAGCGAGATGGAGACGGGAAGGGCTCGGCTATTTCTACTCGTTGCAAGCCCTTTGTGTTTCGTCGAGGTTGAGCGTGCCGCAAACGTTGCAAGACATTTATTTTCCTTATTCTTTTTTTCCCTTCTTTTACGGCGATTCATTCCAGATGCTTGCAAGCAGAGCTCCCCCCAAGCAAGCTTCCAAGTTTTTTTTTATGAAACACGTAGATAGCTTCGAGTGAGACAAGGCAGGAGTTGTGCCGTTGACGATCACGGCAACCCGAACCCAACCGGCGCAAGGATGCTTATCTCGAAATTTCGCGGTCCTTTGTTGGTGCCAAGTTATTTCACGGAACACATTCCAATGGTGAGGTATTTTATTTTTTTTTATTTTTTTTATTTTTTACGGGAGAGACACATTGGATCTTGCTTGTTGGGGACAACAATTATGGCTTGTTTCTAGTTGATCAGCGGCGTGCCGTCCGCAGCCTTCATCTCGCCGTACTTTTTGAGACGGATGGCGTTGATGCTGATGAAACCGCTGGTATCTTCTGGGCTAAAGTCCTCGAGGGTGTCCATGGACGACTCGATGCTCGAGTACAGTTTCGAGGTCTTGCTGCTGCGGCCGATAATGTAGGCCTGGCCCTTGTAGCAGCGCATGCGGACCTCGCCGTTGACGGTGCGCTGCGAGAAGACGAGCGAGTTTTCGATAAACTCGCGCTCTGGCGAGAAGTACATGCCGTTGTAGAGCAGCTCGGACCAGCTGTGGGTGACAAACTGGTCACGAAGAGAGCGAACCTTGCCGTCGAGGACGAGGCCTTCGAGGTCCAGGTGGGCCTGGCGGAGGATTGTCATGCCGGGCGAGTCGTAGCAGCCACGGCTCTTGAGGCCAATGAAGCGGTTCTCCACAATGTCAATGCGGCCAATGCCGTGCTTCTTGCCCACGGCATTGGCTGCGATGAAGAGCTCGAGGCTGTCTGTGATGGTCTGGCCACCCACAATCATCTTGACGGGGATGCCCTTTTCAAAGAAAAACTGGATGTCCTCGGGCTCCGAGGGTGCCACAAGGGGGTCTACTGTGCGTGTCCACATGTCCACGGGAGGCGCCTGCGAGGGATCCTCGAGACTGCCGCTCTCGTAGGAGCAATGGGCCAGGTTGTCGTCCATGCTGTAGGGCTTGGCCTTGGTGGACGTCACGGGGATGCCCTTTTCTGCAGCGTAGTCCAGGAGGGCCTGGCGGCCTGGGAAGACATTGAAAAAGGCAGGGTCCCGCCACGGGGCAATGATCTTGATCTTGGGATCAATGGTCAAAAAGGCCAGCTCGAAGCGCACCTGGTCGTTGCCCTTGCCCGTGCATCCGTGAGACACATAGTCGCACTTGTACTCGGCCGCCACGCGCATCTGCGCCCGTGCAATCACGGGCCGTGCCAGCGACGTGCCCAGCAAATAGGTGCCTTCGTATTGCGCATTGCATTGGATGGCCGGGAAGCACAGTTCCTCGACGAATTCCTTGCGCAGGTCGGTGATGACCATCTCGCTGGCGCCAATCGCCTTGGCTTTGGCCCGGACAGCGGCCCAGTCCTCCTCCTGGCCAACATTGGCGAGGAAGCAGACAACTTCGTAGCCCTGTTCAAGCAGCCATTTGAGGATGGTGCTGGTGTCGAGGCCGCCTGGCGTTAGTGGGGACCGCGCACTGCTTCCACATACCAGAGTAGGCAAGACAAACTCTTCCTTTGCTCATTTTTTTATTGAATCTTGTCCTTTCTGTCGGGCTGAGACGCCCAATATTTAAAAAATTTGCGTACCCCGCCCGGTACCGGCTGGCTCTAGCGAGACCGGCCAGTCACCGCTATCGTGTTATCGTTATCGTCGCCGTCGTAGTCACTCGTACCGTCCAAGTCATTTCATTAGTCATCTCCTTGGTCATTCCTTAGTCACTTTCTTAGTCACCTCCTCGCCTCACCTGGGCTTAGTCACTCGGACCTCCTATCTCACCACAATGGCTGCTTCGCCCGATCATCCCCGTGCGTGAGCCTACGCCCTTGCCGACGTCTGCTGACCTCCCAGCTGCCACTGCGGCGGAGATGGCTGCTGCCAAGATCCCCCTGGCCTACCGCGACAGCTGCGCCCATCTTTTAATCCCTCTGAATCGCTGCCGCTACAAGACATACTATCTCCCGTGGAAATGCGAGGTGCGTGCCGTCTGTTGTGCTGTGGGAGCGATGCTAATTGTAGGACGAGAGACACAGCTACGAAAAGTGCCAATATGTGGAGTTCAAGAAGCGTGTTGCCAAGATGAACGAGCTGCGCGACGCCAAAGACGGTGCCCGGAGCAATTAAAACTAAGTTTATGTAAAAAATTAAAAAAAGTTGCCATTTAATAAGAACATGATGTAACTCCCATACGACCCCCATCGGATGCCAGGACAAGACCGTTGCAGAAGCCGCCTGCGGCACTCGCCATGTACAGCACCATGCCGGCCACGTCCGTGTCGTTTCCGAACCGACGGGCCGGTATAAAGGCCGCGTGGGATGGCCCCTCCTCCCCGGGGTCCCGCCCAGCGATCAAACTCGTGGTCATCTCACTAGGGAACACTACAATGGTCAGTCTTGTCCATGCAAAAAAAAAATATTAACATTATAAAAACGTACGCCCCGGTGCCAATGCGTTTACGCGGATGCGGAACGCCGAGAATACGGTGGACAACTGCTTCGTCATATGTACCATGGCTGCCTTGGACGCTCCATACATGGGCTGCGTATGGTAGCTACGCAGAAAGGCCGCCATGCTGGCCGTGACCAGTACCTGGCTCTGCCGGTTCGGCACTGTATTGCCCGCATCAAGGAGTCCGAGAAACGCCATAATAGTCATAAAAGTGCCCGTGTAGTTAACGGCAAACGTACTGGTCATGCTGTCCATGTCCGCCTCGACAAAGAACCGCTGCTGCAGATCGGCAACAGTATTCTCTGCCTGAAACCGCATAGTCGGTGGCCCACCGGTGCCGGCATTGGCAATGAGCAAATGGATGCCCTTTTCAACGCGAGAGACCTCTTCTACGGCGGCCATGAGGGAGTCTTTCTTGGAAATGTCACAGACTACCGGCAGGACGACCCCTTGTATGCCGAGCTCGCCATGGATGGCCTCGGCTGCTTCTTGGAGAAGGCTCTCTCGGCGTCCCAGAAGAAAGATCCTTTTGGCTCCATTGGCTGCCAGTGTCTTTGCCATGACACGCCCAAGGCCAGATCCACCACCGGTGATCACAGCCACCATTCCATCCACTCGGAAAATATTGACATCCACGTCTTTGCTCATGTTGTTCTTGGCACATCTAAATCGTGGCCCCCCCCCCATTTCTTTAAAGGTTCCTCATCGGAGACATCCAGGGGAAAGTCCGCCACCGTGCACAGCATATTTTTTTACAAAAAATTAAATCCCAAATATATGTACACTATCCAAAAAAAACTTGCATTGCCGCTCATAGGTAAGGCATTGGGTATAGGGTCGTATTCTGTGACCAAGATGTGATTCGGAACGTACACTTCCCCTCCATCAACCGTTGTCCGCCTAAGCTTTGGCTCCAACATACCTATTGACAAAAATAAAGCATAAAAAAAGACCATGTGCATGTATACATACGTGCGTCATCCGAACAAGATCGACTTTGCGGTACCGTTCTATTTTCATCCTCGTCCAATTATAGTACCCTCACGACCCAAAAGTCCGGCCCATCCAAAAAAATAAAAATAAACCGTCGAAAATCGCAACCTCCTTTTTCACGGAGAAGAGTGAAAAGAATGTCGAAACGAAACACCATGTATGGTGCAACGTGGGACGGCATCACTTTCGGACAAAAAAGTTGCAAGATGCAGCTACCCGAAGCTCACCATAATACCATCATGCATCAAATGTATCCGTCACTCATATCTCTTCCTTCCATCCGGTTCTTTTTTTTCTCCCTCTTTTTTTGAATCTATTCTTGCTATTTCCAGAGAGAGGCGTTTTGCAGAAATATACAAAGCAATGTAAAAGATTGTAAAAAAATCATCGCTAGGTAAGCACTAGTTCGAGGCTTATCCAGACGGATGGAGCCAGGGTCGAGAAAAACTCTATAGTGAATAAAATAAAAAGAGACAAATTCATGCGTCTCTCCTTTATAAATTAAGCCACAATGTAAAAGAAAAAAGAAAAAGGTTTCACAGCAATCGTTTTCTACTTGCCTTCAATGTCAAACATGTTCATCGTAGCAAGTACGGCGCTTAGTGCGATGCATTTCATCCAATGGACACCAATGCATATAAAGAGAGCTATGGCATCCCGTTGCGTTTTTGTTTTGTTTGACCTTTTCTTCTTCTTCTTCACAGAAATTTTTTTCCTATAAAAATTTATCCAACTCTATATATTTCTTTCTCCCTTTAAACACCAAAATATGGCCTTTTCCACACTCCTCACCTTTGCTAGTCTGTTGGCCTCCACATTGGCTTCACCATGCAGACCTGTTGATTTTGTTCTCCCCACAACTGGAACGGGTATGTCCCTTCTTTCAGAATAATCAAAGAAGGCAAAGAAAAAAGGCTAACATGGAGTAGGCTCTGAATTGCCGTCTCCCGACGTCGGTCTTCGACTTTTAAAAATTGCCGTTGGCCATGGCCTGCAGAATTATACATGTGCCGATACAAAAGCCAACACAACAGCCGTTAACACAGGTGCCCTAGCTGTTTTATATGATGCCACTACGCTTTTCCCAGAGTTTCCCTTTACTGGTCTGTCCTGGACCGAATTTAACAACTTACCAGCTACACTCCTCCAACAGCCAATCCCCCTCCATTTCGCCGTGCAGACGGCCGCTACTGCCGGGGCTAACAATACATCTGCCCTCAAGGAGTCGCAATATGGTGCTAGCACGTCGTCCCCTTTTTTGCCAAACACTGCTGTCTGCGTGAACCCTGGATCAGGCAGCGTCAACCTCCCCGTCTTGGGCCATCACTTTTTCAACGCCGCCGGCACGCCTGTTTTTGACTTAACGGAGAGCACGGGAATGATTGCCTTTTTGAAGAAAACTGGAGATGTCAAGGCGCCATCAAATGCCAACAAGGGCCTCTTGCATACAGGTGCCGTGGATTGGCTTCAGTTGGTTGTGAATCCTGCTGCTGGGAAGTCCATTGGCATCAAGGACGTCTACCGTGTCGTGACAGTAGGGGGCGGTTCCCAGACATGTGACAAGCTAGATGCCCCAGCAGGGAGTGTTCCTTATGCCGCTTTTTATTGGTTTTTTGGATAAATTTTATCCTTTTTAACCGATTTTTTCTTCTCATGATGCATTTTTATTTATAGATTATAGATTTTTAGACAAAAAAAAATAATGTTAGTGGGCTATTGTACAGGACGTGAATAATAGATCTTCGACATTCTTCACGTGATTTCATTTTTGTCTTGATTAAAGAAGATTTCAAGTAAAGAAAGTGTCAAGGACACAATGGCCGACGATAAGGTGTCTGTTCTTTTCTGTTGCATGGGAAATATCTGCCGGTCCACCATGGCCGAGGGCGTCTTTCGCCATTTGTGCAAGGAAGAGTCGTATAAAGGGCTCATTGGCACGGTAGACTCTTGTGGCACATGTTTGTGAACGAGATTTCACGGCGGTTTCTGACGTTTCTAGTGGCCTATCATACGGGCGATCGACCTGACCATAGAACTATGCTAACGCTCAAGTCGAACGGCATTACAGACTACGTGCATAGGGCTCGTAAAGTGTCACCAACGGATTTTGACACATTTGACTATATTTTTGCCATGGATAGTGACAATCTCCGAGACTTGGCGTCATATCGGAACAAGGGAAAAGCCAAGGTCATGTTGTTTGGTGAGTATGCTGACGACGGGAAGCGCGGTGAGGAGATTGAAGACCCTTACTATGGGGGACGAGAGGGTTTTCGTGTCGTCTTTGAGCAGGTGTCGAGGTATAGCAAAAACTTTTTGGAGCAGCTTTTATCGGTAAAACAGGGCAACGGCAAGGAAGAGTAAGCTAGAATAGCTAATAGGTGGACATGATAGCAGCTATCTTTGCTCATGGAGTCTTACTAGCGCCATATACCATAAAGGGATATAATATAATATCGAGCACAGTTTTACCTTATCCAATGAATATAAGCTTTCAAAAGATGAGCGTATGAATCGCTTTGTCTTCTCACGCAGGATGACTCTATAAGTATGGGAGGGAAAAAATCATTCAACACTTCCATGGGCCGTGTCTTCTTGCTTTCTACGCCATGTCAAGTATGAGATTGTTGATTCTTTTTCCCATTCGTGACATTACATATAGGGGTCTGCTTCGTAGACTGGCCCACGAGTGGGAAGCTAACACACTTCTCCATGCCTCTTTACTATATGACGGTCTTCACTATGCTTTACGGCAAGAATCCCGAGCGACTGCCCGCTTTACAGCGGGTCAGGATCCAACAGAATGGAAGAAGGTGTTTTTTATGGTGGGTGAGTTTTTTGAAGGATTTGAATTGCATGTAGACGAAAAGGTTTGGGATGCTTCCATGGTCAACGCCCTGTGTCAAAGTGTCCGCCGAGTGACCAACCTCAAAACGCTCCAAATAAAGGAAGAGAGTTGTGGCCTCGTTCAGTGGGAACCGTTCATCGCAACATTGCTTCAACAAAATCAATGCATTAGACACCTCTTCTTGGAAAACACTTTACAAAAGCAAGCGTGCCAACATGTAGGTACACTGCTGGTCGACAATCTTCCCAAACTTGTAGACCTGCATGTGAGCTATATTCCCATGGAGCTAGCCACGGCCATGATCAAGTCACACCCGCAGCTGACAACCTTAACGATTGCAGGCCTCGCCAAAGCTAAAGGAAACTACCGAGAATTGGGGAAAGCTATAGGAGGGCTTTATGAGCTTGAGCGGCTACAGCTGAGTTCATTTTTTACCATGGACACGAATTTCTTTTATGGCATGCAGTCTATGGCCCAGCATCCAGCGTTCCCACACCTCCGTGAGGTGGTGCTTAAAGACATACTGCTGACAGTGTATCAATGGGAGGCCTTTGGAAAGGTGCTCAGAGAGTGGCAGCAGATACAGACACTCCGTCTGAATGGCGTCAATGAAGTGTTGTCGCCTTTCTTTTCAAGCCTGCATGAAGGGAAAAAGGGACCCGTGTTCCCATGGCTCACTACGCTGACAATGGAAAAGATGGAACTGTCTAAAACGGGATGGATAGAGTTTAAAAAGATATTGACAGGATGCCATCAGCTACGGACTCTTTATTTCGATGAAGTGTATGGCATTACAAAAGACTACTTTAGGAGGCTCCATCGCCTTGGTCCCGAGGCCGTCTTTCCTCACCTTCAGCACGTGAGGCTCAATGACCTTGAATGGCACAAACAAAATGAGCAGCTTCTAAAGAACGTTTAAAAAACACTGAATACTAGTACCGAACGGTGGCCAAAAAGCCTTATTTTTTTGAGCTTTTGCGTCTTCTTTTTTTGGCAGCCGCCCTTTAATTTCCCGTGGTGATCACGTACACTACCAAGATACAGGGGTATGGATTCGGCAAAACTTTTAAAATTCAACGCTGAGCGGCTGTTCACTTGCGGGAGCCACGAATTGCTGATGTAAGCATCAACGTCGTCGAGCCCCACTTATCTCTTTCCTCGGCGGCTATGTGGGGCCGTTGTGAGGCGGTCAAGGAAACGCTTCCATGCATGTCTTCGTGCGTTGAGCTGGTGGAAATCTATTTAAAGGTATCTTTTGGCAAGTGCTGGGCTAGGTGTAGGGAGGTTCGGGAGGACCGGAATAGGCATAGCCATGGTAACGGCAGTGGTCTTTTGGGGGTATATTGCACGCTCAGATAAAGGCTCTTTGTCCCTAATATATTATGTAAATCTAAAATCTAAAATAAAGTACATACATAAAAAACCGGTCCCAGGTGGGCTATGCGTAAGATGAAAGGATGCTTTGTCGGCTGGAGAATCCTCCACGCTGACGGTATAAAGACCGATGTCCTTGCCAGCCTGTTGGGTGCAGACGGTAGCGAGAAAGCTTAAAGCTCCTGGGTTCTTTCTTATTTGCTTTGTTTTTTCTACATGTGTTTTCCTGCCGCCAGTTGCTTCTAACGATTTTGAGAGTTTGCGCGCTACTTTCACCAACCCAAATCTGGACACCCCTATATGAAAGAGACGACACCGCCGACTTTTCTCAAGCCATCTTGTTTTTTTTAAACAAAAAAAATCCCTTGGAAATAGGTGCTCTGATACTTTGAAAGGCTTCGAGGGGTGGAAGAGTGTCCCACTGTTTTCATTGATCCCAGCCAACTTTGGCTCCTGACCCCACCTTAAGAACGACAGTGATAAAATACTTTCAGGAGAGACTTTTTGGCTCTTTTTCTTGTAGAGGCGTCTAGTGAACTTCTTTCTGAACCTTTTGCATTGTTTTGATCCCAATCCTTCCCTCTTATTTTTCTTTTAATCTCCTTTTTGTCTTTTGGGAAAGAAAACAAGAAAGAAACGAGTACACTTCATCCATTTTCCTTTTTTTGTAAAAGATGGACAGATATCTTTACGGTCCTGTGGACACAAAGACGGTCAAGATTTTTGACCAGGACTTTATTGTTGATGCACAGTATGAAGTACAGAAAGAATTGGGCCACGGCGCCTATGGTATCGTCTGGTATGTGTCTCTTGTCGACGCTATGATGGACTAATGCAAAAAGCTCTGCAACGAATCCCAGCACAGCCCAATCGGTTGCCATTAAGAAGGTGACCAATGTGTTTAGCAAGAAGATTTTGGCCAAGCGGGCCTTGCGCGAGATTAAGCTGCTCCAGCACTTTCGCCAGCACCGCAACGTATGTGGACTCGATGAATTCGGGACTCGACTAACAACGAAAGATTACGTGCTTGTACGACATGAACATTCCCAATCCAGACGGCTTCAACGAGGTATATTTGTACGAAGGTATGTGTTTGTGCTAGAGATGAGGACATGGTCTGATGGCAGAACTTATGGAGTGTGATTTGGCTGCGATTATTCGGTCGGGACAGCCGTTGACGGACGCCCATTTCCAGTCGTTCATTTACCAAATCTTTTGTGGTCTCAAGTACATCCACTCGGCCAATGTGCTGCACCGTGACCTGAAGCCAGGCAATCTTCTGGTGAATGCTGATTGCGAGCTGAAAATTTGCGACTTTGGTCTTGCCCGTGGGTTTGTGCAGGCCGAGAAGGAGTCGGCTGGCTATATGACAGAGTACGTAGCCACGCGCTGGTACCGTGCCCCTGAAATTATGCTCAGTTTCCAGACCTACACAAAAGCCAGTATGTCTCCTTTAAACCCATGGGTGTGTGCAGTAGCTAACATTTTATCTAGTTGACGTCTGGTCTGTTGGTTGTATTCTGGCAGAACTGCTTGGTGGCAAGCCATTCTTCAAGGGTCGTGACTACGTTGACCAATTGAACCAGATTCTCAACATTCTGGGGACGCCTAATGAAGAGACACTGCGACGCATTGGCTCGGTGCGTGCCCAGGAGTACGTGAGAAACCAGGGTTTCAAGCCGAAGCAAAGCTTTGCCAAGATCTTCCGAAACGCAACGCCCGATTCACTCGACATGCTGGAACGGATGCTTTCCTTTGACCCGATCTCTCGCATTACTGTTGAAGAGGCATTGGAGCATCGATACCTTAGTGTTTGGCACGACCCGTCTGACGAGCCCGACTGTCCTTATGAGTTTGAGTTTGACTTTGAAGCCGTGGAGGATGTTGGCGAGATGCGCAAGATGATCAAGGAGGAGGTCAAGAACTTCCGCAAGCTTGTCCGTCCTGGCAGCAACGAGGCGGAGGCGCTTGAGAGAGCCAGAGAGCAGGCATATGCGCAGGAACAGGCACGGCAGCAGGCCCAGCAGGAGGCCCAGCAGAAGGCATATGCACAGCAATATGCCCAGCAGCAGGCCTATGCGAAGCAGCAGCAGCAGCAACGACAGCAGCAACAGCAGCAGCAGCAACAACAGCAGCAACAACAGCAGCAACAACACCATCAGCAGCAACGCTCTTATGGTGGTCAAGCGGCGTACAGCCAGCATGGGTATATGCAGCAGAACAGCTATGGGCAGCACCCGGCGTACTCTCGCACGCATCAGCACGTGCACCATGCGTATGCCCATAACCCAGTGCCCATGCCTACCGAAGCAAAGGACTGGAAGGCGGAGGATCCTCGGCCACAGGAATTTATTATGGACAACTCCAACTCGCTGGAGCAGGACCTTATGAACGGATCCGAGATTAGGAGAATATAATAGGGAGGAAATGTATGTAACTTTTATCTAATATTTTGAATGGGACGATAATACTATGATAAATAACTCTTTTGATAAAAGAATCTTCAAGGCGGGTTGCGTGGCTTACTAACGTGCTTAGTTTACCCCCTTTCACAACCAAAAAAATTGCCTCGGTTCGGATCCTTCCATTCGCAAGTGTTATTGCCAAGTAATTGCCCTCCATATACTTTTGGAATATAAAAAAAAAGTTTTCATCTCTGCTTTTTTTTTGACTTTTTTTCTGCGGGCTGAAAAGATAAAAAAAGACAAGGGGGAAAGTGAGAGAGAGACAATGGCATCGTCTGCGTCCCTTACCAACATGGCCATTGTGGTGCCGTTGTTGAGCTCCATGGGTGTGGCATCTCTTGGTTATGGTTTCTTTCGATTGGTGCGTTCTGGAAGCCTTTACGACCTGTTGCTTAAGTTTACCACGGGTCCGGGGCGCGTGGGACGGCTGTTCTTTCTGGCCATGGTGCTGCTGAATCTCAAGTCGTTGCCATTTGCGTGGTCTGTTCGTGTTTTTGGAGCCATGATTCGGCATACATGGTGGCGGCGTGATGCCAAAAAGATGCCTCTTAAGGCACCCTCCATCTTCCACTATTCCATTTCTAGCACATACACGTCTCTCCTCGAGACAGACTACAACATGCACAAGTCCAACAGCACGTACTTTTCTGATTTGGACACGAGCCGGACGCATCTGGTCATGTATCTCCTGGGCCCGGGTGTGACAAAGCTGGAGAAGAATATGGAGTACAAGGTGGTGCTAGACCCGGAGAAGGGGACTCCAATGCCTGGCAATTTCGGCGTCGGTCTCGGTGCCGTCTTTTGCAGCTTCCGCAAGGAGATTGCGCCCTATCAAAAGTACGAGCTGTGGAGCCGTGTGCTTTCATGGGACCGTAAATGGCTCTATGTGGTGACGCACTATGTCCTTAAGGGCAAGGTAAAGCCAGCGTCGTGGGATGGCAGCGACAAGGGAGAACGGGTGTGGACGGAAAAAGACGAGGCGCAGCTGCAAAAGCATGTAGTAGCGTCGGCAATAAGCAAGTATGTGTTCAAAATTGGGCGGTTTACCGTACATCCCACGTTTTTGTTAGAGGGCAGTGGTTTATTGCCAGAGCGGCCTGGTGGTTGGCGAAGCGGGCTGGATAGTATCGGGGAGACTACGCTGGACATGACAGAAGTAGAGGCCAAAGATGAGGCGTTGGGAGAAGAATGGACGTGGGAGGATGTAGAGTATCGTCGGCGGAAAGGAATGGAAATAGCCGAAAAGTTTGCCACGTTGGATGATGCCCATGGGCTTTTTGATGGTGGTAAGAATGGAGCACTAGGTGTATTCGGGCCAGGGTAAAATGGGAGGAGGTATCTATTATATAATTAGGTAGGCGTAGATATACAAAAAAGAAAAGAATTAAAGAAACCCAAAAAGCAAGAAGGAGGAGAGGGCGGGATGCCATTAGAAGTCGGGGATGGGAGCGCCTTCGGCAATGGCTTTGCATATCCGGTCAGATATCTTTTTTGTGTTTTTTATTTGGGGCTTTGTGCACGATTTAGCGAGGCAGTGCTCCGTCAGGTAATTGAGCTGGAGACGGACACGGCTGCATCGGCAGGCATAGTCTTCAATGGGGCAGCCAACGGCCACGGCGGCCTGGAAGATGCAGAGATTGGCACAGACGGGGATCTCCTTGGCCAAGGCAATAATTTCATTCTCCGATGAGCCTTGTATCAAGAGGGAATGACCAAAGGGGCCAGCGCCTGCCATGACAGCACCAGCAAGTGAGACCATCGACACCATGGATGTCTTCATTTTTTGTGTTTTTGTGTGGACTAAAATGTCATAGAGAATGATGTTCAAAAAGAAGGAAGGGGAGAAAGAGAGAAGAAGAGGAAGAAGAATTATATAACATGGTGAGGGGAACGCTGGAAGCTAGAAGCAGACATGATTAAAAAAGGCAAGGCATGGAAGCTAAAGAAGAAAAAAAATGGAGTCGGTCGGATATAGTAAGACGGAGCATTGCTGGTTTCGGTCAAGTGGAGACGCTTTCGTCGAGCTTTCCATGAGTACCTTAAAGTAAAGTAAAAAAATCTTGTATAACTGTATGGGTGTCTATATAGAAGCTTAAAAGAAAAAAATATCTACAACCGTCATAAAAAATACAGTCTTCGGAAAAGAAAAGAAAAGATGTAAAAAGATTTGTACATGAGAGGAGAGGAGAGATCTCTCTTTAGAAGGTGCTTCCTCGTCGGAGGGAACGTGCACGGACAGCCTTTGCAGGCGTTGTCGTGTTGGATGCCACCATGTTGGCGCGTACATTGGCATAACGACTATCCGGATAGTCTAGCCAGTTCTGTGTCTTGCTCGTAGTACCAAGAGCTTCGTAGGCCGTCTGAACTAGACTATCCTCGCCCGTTTTGTCACCAGACGCTTCCCAGAACATGGCACCACCTAGGAGCTTGGACTTGATATAATCAACCTTGGTCTTGACAACCGCTGGCGTATCGTACGAGACAAACTCACGCGTGGTATTGTCGTACGTGTATGACGCATTGGCAATAGGGTCGCTCATGAGGACGGCCCCCTTGGTGTTTGGAAGGTCCTTGTAATCCCAAACACCACCCATGCTGGAATTTGTGCCTGTACCATTAAAGGGAAGGCCGAGACCGTCGGTTTTGACAAAGGAGTGACCGTAGATAGGCATACCCAAAAGAATCTGCGCGGGCTTAACACCACCGGCAATGAATTTCTGTACGGCATCGTTTGTATTGGATGGCGTCGCATTCACATTTTGGGGGTTGGCATATAGATTTGCATTGTGACCTGTGGTGGGTGAGTAGCTTCCTGAGTAGTCGTAAGCCATAAGGTTAAAGTAGTCGATATACTTTGCCATATCGCTAAGGTACTGTGCATTCAAATTCGTCACGCTTGCTGGCGACGCCACAGATAGCAAGAAATGGTGGTTAGGTGCATAGATGGATGCATATGCATCCATGAGGTTGCGAACGTCCTTGAGGAGGAGGACAAAGTTGGCACCATCCGTCGTATTAGCTGGATACTCCCAGTCAATATCAATACCATCAAGACCCCAATCTTTGAGGAGTGTCACGGCAGACTGTGCAAAGGTATGGCGGGTTTCTTGCTTGGCAGCAATGCGAGAAAAGACACCTGTTTGGGAGTAGCCCCAGCCACCAATGCTCAGAATCACACGCATGTTCCGGTTCTTCTTTTTCAACAGGTAAAACTGCTTCATATTGCCAAACATGTCGTTCTGGCCAGTCACGGCAACGTCACCAGGATACATTTTTTGGATATCGGCATAGGGATCAGAAGAGGCACTATCGTTAGTAGAAGAAAAAAAAATATTCAAGGGAGAAGACTACGTACACCAGGCCTGTTTCTGAAATGTTGGCAAATGAGTAGAGAAGATTGGTGACTTTATCCGTGGGCACATCTGCCGGTGTAAAGTTCTTGGCATAAATGTCATAATTGGCAAAGTACAATGTGTTTTGATAGTTCATGGCACCCATGACAGACGAGACAAGGCCCATCACCAACAGAGATGCGCTTCGCCAAAGCATGGTTATTTGAGGTTATTCTTTTCTTTCTTTTCTTTGAAGGTAGAAATTAATGGCCTTGGGACACGGCAGGTACTTTTTTATATACTTGTATACTACAACCATGGCAAGTGTGAGCCATATTTTGCGAGCATGATGACCATTTTTCATACTCTAATATTCCTTTGGGCTTGATTGGATGCAAAGCAATCCTTTCTACAGAATGAGACTACTATATCACATTGAAAATCATCCATCATTCTTGTAAGTAATATACTTCCATCCATCCATCATCCAATAGTTTCTCCCCACTTTTTTGGTTCTCGAAAATGTGATGGTGAGATGGCAGTGTGATGCGCTCTTACAAAATCTTCTCGGGACGATCTCGCGTCAGCAATTGCCGCCACCGAAAAACAATATCCACCAATACTATTTGTCGCTATGCCATTACGTTGTTAATTTTATTTTTATAATTGGCCCACAATGTGCAGGGACGGGTCACGTCCTGTCGGCACCTACGATGCGCGCTAGTCCCGACGACCGGCCCCGTTTCCGGCTTCGCGAGGCCTGCGTGACCGTTGGCAGTTTTCGCGCTGCCGTTTCACCGGCATCCTCACCTTGGACATCGTTTGCAACTGGCTCCTTTTCACGCTCAAGAGTCTGCACGGTGACAATGTCATCCTCACCCTTTTGTTTTTTGACAGCCATAAGCGTCTCGAGAAAGACGGCCTGTTGCTGGCGCTGCACCGACGCAGACGAGCCCACAGGGATGACAAAGCCGAGCCGCTTACGCATCTGCTTCATCTCCTCGGCACGTGCGTCAGCTGCAAGGTCACGCAGCTCAATAGGCGAGCACGTGATTGTGGCTGAGGAGGCGCCGAGCACGTGTGTGGCGTCGGTGAGCGGCACGGTGGCGAAGCGGTCATGGCTGTATTTCTGGCCAAAAAACATGTCTGTGCCGATGGAATCGCCCCAGGTGCCGCGGAAGAGCATGCCATGGTAGGTAAAAAGCGGTTCGTTGGCGTGGAGGTCGAGGATCTGGATATCTGTAGGATCGGGCTCGTCGTAGGCGGCCGGTACCGCTTCCGGCTTCTGCCGTGGCTGTGTGTCTGCTTCGGGGAGTATGGAAAAGTCCTCATCGTCAGAAAGCGCCTCGCCAGCACGCAATGCCTTTTCGTCGAGGTCATCAAGGCCGACATCAGCGCCGGGATTGATCCATGACTTGAGGCCGGTGCGGGGATGGGCCGTTATGGGCTCGTGTCGCACAAAGTCCGGTAGCGACAGGTCGAGCGTGATAAAACGCGTCTGTTTCGTCAGCGCGAATTGTCGCCGTTGACACGCACTTCTTTCTCGGAAGAGTATTCATATTCCCATTCCGCGTCGTCTTCATCGTCGATATCAGCAGCAGTATAGCTCATCCGATGCACCGTCTCGCGGGCCGGTTCTGTCAGGGTCGGGTTGAGCATAACTCTCGATGCAATTATGTACCCTTTGGCGTATCTTCAAATAGAAAAAAAAAAGGAAAAAAGCAAAAAAAGATAAAGATATTGAGTCACTCCATAGTATAGGGAGGCGCTTTGGGCTGTGGACTCTGATAGAGCACATAAACGATGCCGACGGTGCACCTGCTCGACTATGTCGCTGGCAATGTCCGCAGTCTCGTCAATGCCATTGAAAAGTGCGGCTACACGGTCGAATGGATCAAGACGCCGGACGAAGTGGCGCAGGCGCATGTATGTTTTCTGCTTCAATGAATGGATGGAATGCTGATGGCAAGCGTCTTATTCTCCCCGGAGTAGGCCATTTTGGCCACTGTTTGTCCAAACTAGAGGCTGCCGGGTTTCTGCCTCCCATTCGCAAGCACATCCAGCAGGGAAAGCCCTTTATGGGCATCTGTGTCGGTCTCCAGGCCCTGTTTGAAGGCTCAAGCGAAGATGACCATGTTGACGGTCTGGGCGTCGTGACAGGCCGTCTCACACGCTTCAATAGCACAGACAAGGCCGTGCCCCATATTGGCTGGAACGATGCCGTGACAAAGACGGGCTTTTATGGCCTGCGTCCGTCATCAAAGTACTACTACGTCCACTCGTACCGCCGGACATACATGTCAGGCGAGCTGGAATCGGCCGGATGGCATGTGGCAACAGCGACATATGGAAACGAAACCTTTGTCGGTGCCATTGCCCGTGGCGAAATCCTCTGCACGCAGTTCCACCCCGAAAAGAGTGGCGTGGCTGGACTCCGAGTCATCCGTGCCTTTCTCGACGGCACCGGAGCTCTCTCTCTGAAAATCGGGCCATCAGCGTCCACAGAGACGGCTGAGACAACACAAGTGTTGCCCGGTCTCACACGCCGTGTTATTGCCTGTCTGGATGTCCGTGCCAACGATGACGGTGACCTTGTTGTTACCAAGGGCGACCAGTACGACGTGCGTGAAAAGTCGGACGAACGGGGCGTCCGTAATCTTGGCAAGCCCGTCGAGCTAGCGAAGCGCTACTACGAGCAAGGTGCCGACGAGGTGACCTTTTTGAACATTACCAGCTTCCGAGACGTGCCCATTGCCGATGTGCCTATGCTCGAGGTCGTCCGACGCACAGCTGAGACCGTGTTTGTGCCGCTCACCATTGGCGGAGGCATCCGGGACACCGTTGACACGGATGGAAAGGTCGTCACGGCGCTGGCGATTGCCAAAATGTACTTTGCCAATGGCGCGGACAAGGTATCCATCGGGTCTGACGCAGTCCTGGCAGCAGAGGAATATTACGCTTCTGGAAAGACGCTTACGGGCATGACGGCCATTGAGCAGATTGCTGGCGCCTACGGAAGCCAGGCCGTTGTGGTCAGCGTCGATCCAAAGCGGGTCTATGTATCTGACGACAGCTCGGGCCACCGCACAGTCGAGACGGCTTTCCCGGGGCCCCAGGGCGAGACCCGGTGCTGGTATGCATGCACAATCAAGGGCGGCCGTGAGACGCGTGACGTTGATGTGGTGCAGCTTACACAGGCTGTCGAGGCCATGGGTGCGGGCGAGATTTTACTCAACTGCATTGACAAGGACGGCAGCAATAGCGGCTTCGACCATGAGCTGATCCGCCAAGTCAAAGAGGCCGTGCGGATCCCCGTGATTGCCTCTAGCGGCGCGGGACAGCCGTCGCACTTTTCCGACGTCTTTTCGAAGACGACGACGGACGCGGCGCTGGGTGCGGGCATGTTCCACCGCGGCGAATACACGGTGACGGATGTAAAGAACCACCTCGCCCAGGAGGGCCTTGTCGTGCGTCCCTTTGATGGGACCTTGTAGATATGCATTTGTTTTAATTTACTTTACATTTTATGAATCAAAATGACTGGCTACATGATGGGCAACAGCATCTGCGTCGCCTTCAAACGCCTCGCACACGGGACATATCGACACAGCCACTGCCACTGGCTCTGGCTCTGGGGCCTTCCTGCCTTTTTTTCTTTTTTGTGGCCTTTCCTTGATGTATGCAGAAAAGGGAATAGGATCATTGGAAGGAACAGGATCGTTTCGGCAGTCCTCCTCGAATTTGTAGGCTTGGAGTTGTGGCTCCTTCCTTGTTGGCTCTGGCTGGGGAGCAATTGTGGAGTCGTACATGCGTTGGACTCGGCCGACTCGACCGTCTACGAGACGAACCTTGATCCCTCTGTGATGGTTGCCTCTCGTCAAGACAGTCTGCACAATACCATCTACTTCTCTCCCCGTCTTCTGGTCCTGTTTCAACACTATCCAGACGTGTGCTCCGGGCTTAACGTGAGCAACCGTCGGCACCATGGTCGCTTCGGCAGCACCTTCCGCGCGCAGCTGTGAAATACATGGTAAGATACGTAATAAAAAGTGGGCCATTGCTCGGCTGGAGGCGGGCAAGAGGCAGCAAGAGCGCAGCCATCCCTAAAGAAGATGGTGTCCGTGGTACATATGATGCTTTGAAAATAAAACGGGCCGTCTTACAGTGACATTCTGGGGCGAAGGAAAAGAAGCAAGAGGATTGTGGCTGCATTGGGTCGCTATCGGTATCAATGGTGCGAGGATTATGAAATATGACGATGCATCATGCGTAATAATACCTGTAAAATGCTCCTTCCCTAAAGCCCAAACCCATCAGATTAGGTAATGGCCATGCTTCGGCGATCTTGTGTTCTCTTAAGACCAGGACCTCCCCCTTCTTTTTTTCCCCGTAAAAACTATCTCACAAACGCTCTTCGACGACACCAAGCACGCACAATGGCCCCGCAACTAGACAGCTTCTTTTCCAAGGTCAACGACCTTTCTCCTGCATTTATCGAGCGTCTCGGAAAGGCCGTCGCCATTCCATCGGTCTCCTCTGAGCCTGCTCGTCGCCCGGATGTCATCCGCATGGCCAACTTTCTCCGGGACGAGCTTTTGGCCCTCGGAGCCACGGTAGAGTTCCGTGACCTCGGCAAACAGGAAGGCACCGATCTGGACCTTCCTCCGGTTATTCTCGCACGTTACGGCGCCGACAAGAAGAAACGCACGATTCTGGTGTATGGCCACTACGATGTGCAGCCTGCGGAGAAGTCGGACGGCTGGAACACGGATCCCTTCGCCCTGACGGTGCAGGAGGACGGCCGCATGGTGGGCCGAGGCGCAACGGACGACAAAGGCCCTGTTCTTGGCTGGTTGAATGCGATCCAGGCACACAAGGAGGCGGGTGTGGAGCTTCCCGTGAACCTACTCATGTGCTTCGAGGGCATGGAAGAGTTTGGTAGTCTTGGATTGGACGATTTGATTATGGCCGAGAGCAAAAAGTTCTTTGCTGATGCTGATGCGGTCTGCATTTCCGACAACTACTGGCTTGGCACAGAGAAGCCGTGTTTGACGTATGGTCTCCGTGGATGCAACTACTTTTCTATCGAAGTCTCCGGACCGGCGGCCGATTTGCACAGTGGAGTCTTTGGAGGCATCGTCCACGAGCCCATGACGGACCTGACACGCATCCTGGCTACTCTGGTGGACGCGAACGGCAAGATCCAGATCCCTGGCATCGCCGAGCAGGTTTCCAAAGTCACAAAGGAGGAAGAGGCTCTCTATGAAAATATTGCTTTCAAGATGGAGACGCTCTATGAATCCATTGGAAGCAAGACTTCTACTTCCACGGACGAGAGGGACACGCTCAAGGCCCGCTGGCGCGAGCCGTCTCTCTCTATCCATGGAATTGAGGGAGCGTTCTCAGCGTCCGGTGCTAAGACGGTGATTCCTGCCAAGGTGATTGGCAAGTTCTCGATTCGCACCGTGCCCAACATGACCATTGAAGAGACAAACCGCTGTGTCATTGAGTATGTGCAGAAGGAGTTTGCCAAGCTCAACAGCAAGAACACGATCAATGTGTATGACCAGCACAGCGGGAAGTGGTGGCTGGCGAGCCCCAAGCACTGGAACTTTGAGGCTGCAGCCAAGGCTGTGAAGAGTGTGTGGAACGTGGAGCCAGACTATACGCGAGAGGGAGGCAGTATCCCCGTAACACTTACATTTGAGGAGGCTACAGGAAAGAACGTGCTTCTTTTGCCATTGGGCCGATCCAACGATGGTGCTCATTCGATCAATGAGAAAATTGACAAGAGCAACTACATTGAAGGCACCAAGCTGCTAGGAGCTTACCTGCACTATGTCGCGGAGGAGCCCATGGTGACCAAGTAATCATAAAAAATAAAGTTTTTTGTTTTCCTTTCATAGCGTTTATCATCAAAGCTTCAAAGAAACTTCATGATTGGCAAGAAGAACATAAGCATAGAAATCAGGGCGCATGCTTGTTAAGAAAAGCACTAGAATAACATTACATGGTATTTTCTTATACTTCAGGCAACGCTAAGAAAGGTCCGGTTGACTGGCCCTAAAGAAATGAGTGCGTCATAACAAGCAGCAGAGGGTCCTACTTAACGTACAAAGAGAAGTTTTTTGTCTTTCAATCTTTACGGACAAAAAAAGTATAGCGGAAATGGCAGATCAAGATCGGGTTAAAATATTTTTTGCCAGATATGAAGATGATGGTCTCTTTGACGATTGGCTTACAATCTTCGCCCCGTGCTTGCCGGCCGTGTTCACGTTTTTGAACATTCCTTATAAAACTGTTACTGCTTCTACCAAGGATGGGGCTAGCATATTTAAAAATGAAGACTTCAGCCGAGGCGTGCCACAGGGTGATCTTCATCTCAAAAAGAAGGGAAATCAGTACTATATCACAAACGATAAACTTCCTGAAGAAGTATACTGCAAAACTAGTGCTGAAAGCTTCGTTTTTGCATTAGACAACCATTATAGCATTCAAAAGGGAAAATATCATAACGGTGAATTGATAGTTATGGCCATTGAAAATGTTCTAAAGAAAGAAGAACGTGCGCTTATACGAGATGCTATTCAAACTTTGCATGACAGGGAAACTTCTGGCAATCTATGCTCGTTTGAATACGCCAAGGAAACAATTTTGCGGGCGTACTGTAAGAGAAATATTACCAAAGACTGGGATGAAGAAGTCGATAAGGGTCTTGCAGAGTGTTTTAGCAATCGCTTTACATTTGACCAAGTGGATTTCCTTGCTCATAAGTTTCTAATAGATACTTACGATACAAAATTTTCCTCTCGGCCTACATTACGTCTTTCTGATCGCTATGGTGGCACTACTATCGGTGACATTTATAGGCTATACTGTATAGATGGAACCGTGACAGATCTAACCTTGGAAAAGCAAATGTTCATTTATCGTTTGTGCTCAGAACACCCTATATTGGTAGATGTACTAAGAAGAGCCCTCAAAGATGCTACAAACTTGCAGGTGCTCACCATTGATAAAACGGATTTTACCGAGGATATTTTAAGATGGCTTTTTTGTCGAAACCAGGATTTAAAGGAGCTCCGGTTGCAATCTGCTTGCATCAAGGAGACAATTAATCACGCGAAAGATATCATACAATTTAGGCCCATGACATCGTACACAGCTAAACATCTACCCGAAATGTTGAGGACTCTTCAAGTTACAGCTCCATCCACCATTTTTGATTATGATGATTTCATAAAATTCTTGTCTAGAGAGCGCTTGAAATCCATTAGTGTGCTTGACTTTGATTACGAACATATGCGCGATAATTTTATCAGCCATGTAGTCAAAAACAGACATCACATTGAAGAAATTTCTATTGCTAAGATCAAGGATGAGAAAAGTAATGTGATTGACACACTTCTCCAGGCTAGGAAAAGCAAGAAGCCTCTTTTGTATACGAAATTGATTTTCTTTGGGTTTACTATAAGAAAAGACCAGCTGAAGCTTCTCGAAAACTGCCCAAACCTTGAAACTCTCATAATTAAGGGTAAATGCACCTTTGGCTTTGGGAATCTCTGCAATTTGCTTTCGAAGTTACCAAAGTTGAAGGACCTACGGTTTTATGACCTTACCTTGGAAGGGACGTGGAATCAAAAACAATTTTTGGAGGCCCTAGAGAAAGCTGGAAGTAACTATGGCATGGCCAACATTCACTTTCCATCCATTGCTATTTCAGATGATGATTCGGGAAAGACAAAAGCCAAATGTCCCGGTCTCTACAGCTGGGACTTTGGCAAGGGCCATAGTCAATCTATAGGCCGTACGCCAAAGGAGAGGCGCCTGGAAAGTCTTCTTTTATTGGTTATTTCGAACTCCAGAAACATATCTATGCATGAAAAGAAATGATTTCACAACTGGCAGCTATAAATTAAATTCGAGATGTTTTATATTCAGCATTCACAATGTGACAAGGAACAGGTACTTTGCTATGTACAAGATGTGGCAGGTCATGTGAGCACAGCATTGCTGCTTTCAGCCAATGGAATGTCCACGAACGATGCAGAGACCCACATCGTGCCGCACCTACCTCATTTTGATTGGCTTACCTACAACAAGACCCACCTTCCGTTTCCAAAAACAGACAGTGCGCCCTAGAGACGATGACTACAAAAGGCAGGCATGGCCCCCTCAAAAATTTCTCATCGACCCCGAAACCCACTTTTCACAACGCTTGGAAAGAACGAACCGCCATGGAGCATATGATATCGAGTAGTAATAATAATCTCTACGGCGAGGCCGCAGCACGCATGTCGTCGTCTGTTGCTTCGTCTTTTTCGACGCATGTTATGGCCAGCTGCTACGTCAGCAACAACGCCGGCGTGCTGAAGGGCTTCCACTACTGCACGTCTCCGCTCACAGGTGTGTATTACAACCTTTTTCGGTGGCAGGAACTAACAGAGCGCAGGGGCCGAGTGGTATTCCTGAGGTTCCTACTTCAGGACTGCCTTCGCCGCCTTCAAGTCCCCCTCTGGCTGCCATTACGGCCCCGAACACGGTCACTCTTTTGAAGAAGCCGGGCCGGGGCGGCAGTACAGAAGGGGCAGTGCTCCGGATCAGGGAAGAGTGTGAGAGACTCTTTTGCGAGCCCATGAAGAGCGTATTCCTCGGTGAGGGGGGTGCGTCGCATGGCTCCGGCCTGGCCAGCACTCGTGCATTTCCAAAGCAAGCGTTTCCTACAGACAGCGGTATCTGTCTCGATGACATGTCCTCGCCCCTAGCGAGCGACTGGATTGAGCTGTGGGACTTTGCAGGCATGGTGAGTTTCCGTGGGTTTGTTACAGACGCCCATGGCCAACGTTCTCTTTTTGCCTTTTTCGACCCGTTGCTTCTGGCTATGGAGCGCGAGCTGAAGGAGGGTCTTGTGGCTCTGCTCGAGCTTGCCGATTCGGTCCTTGCATGCCAGCGCATCGTTGTCTGCGTGGACCGCACGGCAGCACAGTTGCCTGATGCTTCGTCCCTGATGCGTGGCCTACAGTGGGCTGGCTTCTCGCCGACGACACTGGGGACGTGTGCTGACATCGATGCAGAGCATCTAACAAGCCCCATATGGCTCTTTATGGAAATGGACATTTAATTCTCTTTTTTTTTTGACTTCTTGCATGTAAAGAAAAAATATCACTATTGAAATCTACACGTCTCTTCGTGAAACGTCTTGAAAAACCGGCCTGTCTCTTCCAAGAGATCGGCTGGCACCTCGTCGACACGCTCAACAAGCTGCAAGTCGATCTCTGTATACGAATGGGCAGCATCCTTTGAATATGACAAGTGAAGGAGACTGAAGCATCCGTACATTTTGCAGCCATACCGCCAATGGTCCAGCAAGACAATGCAAGGCACCTGGCTGCCTTTGTACCGTACTACTTGGCCTGGCTGGAACTGGGACCCCTCCTCCGTACCCAGAGACACGGGTGGTGCCATATTAATTAGATCGAAGAGTTCATAAGCCTTGGGCCCGGTGGGACCGATTGAGCATTCATCCAAAGATGTGCGTGGAATGACTTCCTCTGCGAGACAAACGTCTTCCGGGAAGGCATTATAAATCATTCTACAGACATCATCGCACAAATTTGTCCTTAAGTCTAGGTCCTCTTCAAAGAAAGCTGTGGCCCATGCCGCTCCGTAACGAAGGGACTGCATGCTGGCAAAGGCATACCCATTCGTCTGCCCCAACACATCCGCAACGTTTCCCCCGAAAGAGAGCTTGTACCTTGCCTCATTACTGGTCTCGAGAATGGCCTTGGCCATGTCAAGAGTTATTCCTTGTGTCGTCAATGGTGATACGTTATCATTGCATCGGCTGTGCCGTATTTGTTCCAAGGAGACGATGCCTTTTTTGTGAAACACATCAAGGAAAAGACGGTCTTGGAAGGCGAATGCGCCGCAGTCCTCGATGTTAATCGAAAGAGGGTGTAGCCTTAATTGGCTTAAAAGAGAGTCGAGATAGTCCTCCATGTCCTCCACCTTCGGCTCGGCATCGTCCACTGTTCTATCTGCCGACGAAACGGCCATGACATAAGTCGTTTTGTCAATGCGAATGCAAAAAACACCCATGTGTAGTCTTCGGGCCATGATGGTGTAGATATTACACGATGACAGCATGTTGGCTGGCTGTCCCGAGAGAGTTTCCCCCATCAAATGGAAACCAGGCCCTTCTATGTTGTTTTCTTCGGTACGAATAACTCCCTTATCGTTGAGCCATTGTAGGAGAAGCAGGCATTTCTGTTGGAGAGAGTGTGTCTGGAAATCAGGATGCTCCATGGTAAAGCTTTGCACTAGCTGATCCACCTTGGCTTTGATTGTGGTGGGATCAAGAGACTCTGGGTTTTTCTGAAACAAATCAAATGCGAAAAGAGCATCTTCGAGTGAGGTATGGCGGTTCTTCTTCTCTATTTCGTGCCATGTATCAATGGCCGTTCGGCGGCGCATAGCACAGAGAGTGCGGTTGGCCTTGAACTTGGCATCAAGATGCTGGTACCGCTCCTTACCATGGCCCATCTTGGCTTGCTCATGCAGACTGCCATCGAGGTAGTCTGCAATTTTTTTTTGCCATAGCACATCATTGACACGGTATGCTTGCCAGGGAAGCTTCTTAATAAAGGCTTCAAATCTAGCATCTACCTTGGCAAGACGTTGAATGCTGAGACGGTCAGAGTACTTGATGAAATGTCTCTAGACATCGTATGGCATAGATTGAAGACTAGAGGTCATGATGGGAAAGCCTTTGACTTTCATAGTCTAGGATAGCATGGTTTATGTAGTATAGTCATGGTGAGAATACCGTGCTTTACATTTTTATTACAGCAGAGAATGTATTGGCTCTCCAGAGCCTCAATATGCTGTTGCACTGTCAGATAGTAAGAACAGAAATACCGTGCTCAACGCCTGGCCAGTCTTCTCTAATGCTATGTAATATAAGCAGTTTTATTAAAACAAAAATAAATCGTAATAATGGATAGAAGCAAGATGTCTTGGCTATTGGAAAGACTCATGGTCTGTCGTATTTTTACTCTGTTTATAGTGGTTTTCTAAAGAATCGCTATACTATTGTGTTTTCTTCGCCACAATAATCAACACGAAGATCGATATAGCTTTGGCTAGCAGTAAGTGTATTATTCCAGTCGGCATCATCGACACCCACAAGGCAGAGAAGATCAACTTTGATTTGGCATCATACTTCCAAAAAAGGAAATGTTCTTAGAGCTTATACCAAACCGAAAAATCTCGTTTATAAAAAGGCGATCATGAAGCTTTCATGATATGTGAATCTGCTGCCGTTATAAAACGGCCTCGAGACAATGAAAAAAGTAAAAAAAAATAGATGAAATAAACTAAAAAAAGTGTGAACAGAGCTTGCTTTTGTAGCAAAAGAGAAAAACCGTTAGAATCGATAATGACTTTTGATGGCCTTCCCGAGAAATCTCCGACGACACCAAAATGGGAAGAATTCTTCGACAAAAACTCGAGCAAGGCAAATGCCCCTTGACCTTTAGCATTTAAAAAAATGGCGTGGTCATTATATGCAACATGAAATGAAAACTCTTATATCGTAGTCCTCCTTCATCTCCCCAACGACGCGTCAAAAACAATCAAATAAATTGACACGATGCCTCCACGATGGCATTTTGTCGTCGACGACTATCTGAACCCTCTCCTCCCTCCCAACATAACCGGTCATCTCCCCTTGCCCATCTCCCACTTCCTCGGCTACCGCAAACACCCCCAGAAGCCCGTCGGCAATCTCATCGCCATTGCCTGGGCCTTTATCGGCGTCTTCTGTGGCGTCTGCGTTGTCAGTCAGACCATTGCACACATTTCCAACTTCCAGTATGCTACCGGAAACGGCGGCACGCTGCCCGTGACCATTGGCAGTTTTGGTGCTGCTGCCGTGCTCGAGTATCTGTGTCTCGAGGCACCCTTGGCACAACCGCGGAATTCCATTATGGGACAGCTTCTTTCCAGCATTGTTGGCGTCGCGGTGGGCCGGCTCTTTTCTCATCTCGGGCCAGACCGGTTCCAGTCGCTTCGCTGGCTTGCAAGTGCCGTATCGTGTGCTTGTGCCACAGCAATCATGGCTCTCACAGACACAGTCCACCCCCCAGCTGGTGCTACGGCGCTGATTGCAATTACTGATGATGGGCTTTATGCCATCGGATGGTGGCTGGTCCCTGCTGTTCTCTTGGGTACTGTGCTGATGCAAGCTTCGACTCTTTTGTTTAGTAATGTACAGCGCCGGTTCCCAATGTATTGGTGGACGCCGCTGCCAACGGGCCAGTATTGGGCTAACCGTAAGGCTGTGGGTCCAGAGACGTCCAAAGAAGGCGCTGAAAAGACGTCGCATGTGATGGTGCCCGATGTGGATGTGGAGGCCGGAAGGGCGATGATTTCCATTACAAAAACGGAGCTTTTCATTCCGTCTTCCGTGGAACTTACGTACGAAGAACGTTCTCTCCTCGAGGCTTTACAGAAGCGATTGTGACATCGTCCATGATTGTAGAAAAAACATTAATTTCAATTTAACAAATGAATGAAAAAAGCGAGACATCATTGATAAAGAGCATCCCCAATGGCCCGCGCCCTTTTGTCCATAAACATTCTCATCACACCGAAATGGCTGTACACTAATGGGCTCCATTGCATATGTAGCTCCCAAACACCACCTCGAAACAAGGGCAGGGAATAGTCACTCCCTTCTTCCTCAACCGACATCATGTAGTGTCCATCGTCACCATGCACACAACAAGCATCTCCAACGTCGACATCCATGGGCATCATCACAGCAAAGTCCACCTGGCAGTTACCGTCGTCACCATATGTACTGTCATAAACATCCATCATGTCATGTTCTGCGCCACAAACATCATCGATATCCTCCATATTGATATCCACCATGCCAGTATCCTTGGACTTATACCATTAGCCGCTTTCTTTTTTTAAAAAAAAAACTCATGGTGCGTACCTTTCTTGGCCCAAGAAAAACTAATGTTCTCTTTGGCTTCGCCACGCCTGCTGGTAAGGAGGGACGCCAACGTTGAGCACCTGAAGATCCCCGTCTAGTCCTACGACACTTCTTCCACTTAGAAACCGCTTCGTTGACTACTCGCTGGATACTTGGGGTCTCTCCAGCCGTACTCCCCCCATAACCACAACAATCCATGACATCATCACCATTACACACTCTATCTAGGAGCATCTCCATGCCGATCTGCATTGTATACAAATAAATTACCTTTGACGACACATAAAATCATAAACGTGTCTGGTAATAATATATTATAGACCATTCTCCCATATGACTGATACCCTAGGCATCCGTGGTAAGATGTGGCCGTCTTGTGACTTGATGAGCCATGGGGATGAGACGGATGACGGTTACCAACCTGCCCCGTCGCCAATCTTGTCTTAACATAAACAACCACGCTAACAATTTTCTATGCGTGCCCAACTTTCGCAAGAGTGACTCGTAGTGGCTGTACATTTCATCAAGATCCTTCTTCCTTTTTTTTACCTCCCAGAAAACAGGTCATTTTCTTCAGTTTCTTTGAAAAATAAAAATTATCAATTGATAAAACTATGAATTACATATGTCAAATAAATGATAAAAGGTACCTATATGAAAAAAAGAAGAGTTGAAAGAAAAGAAAATGAGCAAAGTCCATATCCAAAAATGATTTCACTATAACGCCGTTTTTGGCCGATGCATCATGTCTTCATGACATGAAGCTCGCCATGATGATTGCATGCTCATCGTCTCTTCCGGACCAGAGGCGTCTATCCTTCGCCTTCGGACACTCCCCGAATCATCATCAAATGTGACGATGCGTAAATTTTTTGGGATAAAACAATCTGGAATAAGATGCTTGTAGATCCAGCCTCCGACTCCTTCACTAACTCTTTCAATGTCCTTGTATTCTTTATCCCGTGTTTTCCTCGACATCCAATATATCGTCTGTGGCGCTACATGGACATCATCAAGTGCATTCACAGGCGCCTCCGCTGGACTCGGCACTACAGGGTGTTGAGCAGCGGTTGACGCGACCCTTGTATACATATTCACCGTCTTCCCCGATTTTGTCCTCACTTTTGTTGTCTGCGGGACTCGACTCAGTTCAGTAGCAGCAGTAGTCATTGTCACAGCCCGCCTTCGTGGGTATGGCTGACCACGCTGCCTTCTTCTTGGCTTGTCCGCTGATTCATAGCCCGAGTCCTTTCTTTGCATCTCCATAGCTCCAGCAGGAAGAGGCTCTCCCATGGGTTCCATCAAGCTCATGTGGACGAAGGCGGCTTTTTATCTGCGTACAATGGAGTTGTGACAAGGGGAATTACATGCACGGAATATGTAGCCTGGTGTGATGCGCGTACAGTGTGGTCTTGGATATGTCTTGAAGTTGTTTAGACGGGTGACGCCAATCATTTATATATCTTCTTACGTTCTTGTTTTTTTTTTCAAAGCTTTGAGCAACGTCGTAGTCGATGGTAAGACCAGTCCTTTTTTAATTCTCTCTTTACAGAATGTTCCGTTTTTTTTAGAACAAATCATTTGTCTCCTAGCAAAAAATTTCTTCTAGCAATGGCCCGTGGGCACTCTGACAAGGTAAGCTTATAATGTTGGCTACAATGGTCCTTTTCCTTCAATTTTTTTCTCTCCGTCTCCTGTGAGATCCTTGTTCCGTGCTTATAGATCAACGCATGTCAGCCAATGGTCTTGGAATTTGTATGCACATCCATGGGGTTTCATTGCCGGCCTTGGCCATAATGCATAAAACGGGTCAAATAGAAAAAAAAGAAGTCCTCGCGCCATGCACAGACACTTTTTCGGGTCTTGTAAAAAATCAAGAACTGGAAAACTGACTTGTGATGGGGCTTGGCTAGACGCTTTGCGTGTGGCACCATTCAGTGACTCCTGTATTTCTTCGTTGTAAGACTCTTGTGCAAGTGGAATGACTCCTCTTTGGCATTTCACAATGATTCGTTCAGCACCTCTTGCATTTTGTCTTGCCAACCCCTGCACCTTTGAGTCTTTTGATTTCTTTTTTAATTTTTTAAGTCATGTATCTTTGTTGGTTTGTGAAGGACCCTAGAAGCGTCTTCAAGCATGCGAGCGTCTGCAATTTTTTTGTTGAGTCTAGTGTCGATCTAGTAGACCCTCCTCGATTTAGTTTGTTGCCAGAACCAAAGATTTCTTTTGGAAATGCCTTTGATCACCATGGAAAGAACATGGATGAAAGAATGCATTCCTGGAAAATGACATGACTCTCGCACATGGCTTTCATGTTGATGCGGTGAATCGCTTTTTTTTTTTGCTTTTTTGCTTTTGAAATAGAATGCGTTGACTTTGACGACAGCTTTTGCCCGCTCAGCCGCATCCATAAAGCTTCCATGTGATTTTTTTATTTTTATTTTTGCAGTTGCACTGAAACTCCCTTGCGTGAACGCCGCCATTTTCTTTTTGTGTCATGGCAAGACAAATAACGGGTGGTGTCATGTGGGAATCTCCATCGCCTTGGACATACATACAAACAAAAAGGATCGTCAATACGCGGGGAATTCCGTTATGTAGCATTTGGGGGTTCATACCACAACATGCCATCGCTTGAACACCGCCAAATCCATTCCTCGCCGCTTTTTTGGATGTGAAATGTGGAGGTTTCAGAGGTAAAAGTCCTGGCAGGTGATGGCCAGAGCCTTCCAGTTAAAACAATCGTCTGATACGTTGCCATAGATACGAGCAGAACGCTTAAAAGGAAAAAAAATGCAGTAGCTTGAGTGCAGAAATAAACATACACCATGATAAAGTCATTGCTATTCTGTGCTGGGCTCCTGCTTGGGTCAGTGCGTGGGTATCCCGGTATGGACAATATCATTAGAGACATTGCAACAAGCAATCATCGTTCTGTTATTGATACGGGTGTGAATGCGAGTATAATAGGATCGACTATTTTAATTGGCGATTTAGCTGCTGTTGGTGTCAGAACGTCTGTTGGTGAGCAGATTCGAACCATTCTTCAGCGTGAAAAATCGGCCATCGTCCCCAAGGACGTCCTCTACGTAAAGCCCCCAAAGGCTGATACGATGAACAGCACTGCATGCAGACTAGATGTCTGTTGCATTTGGAGCTTTATTGTACCTGAGATGATTAGCGTTTTCTCTGAGCGCCATGGAACTCGCTGTTCGGCCTTGGCACGGAGTGCTCTTCGTATCGGATTCCACGATGCCGGTGTTTAGAATACAAGCATGCAGGTGTCTGAGTATGCCATGGAGAATAACGTTGGGTCTGGCGGAGCTGATGGATCCATTTTGCTGAAGCAAGAAGAGCGGGATCGAAAGGAGAACCGTGGGATGGAAGCCATTGGTGACGTGATCTTGTCTTGGTATAAAAACTTTAATGAAATTCTGGGCAAGAAAAATGCTAGGGGAAAGGCCATGGTATCCATGGCAGATTTGATCCAGATGTCGGCCGTGGTGGCCACTGTGGTGTGTCCAGGGGGTCCTCGTATGTATGCCTTTGTAGGACGCCACGACATTGATGACAATGTCCCTGCAATGCCTAGTGGTCTTTTGCCGCCACCAACTTCTAGTGCAGAGACGCAAATCGACATGTTTGCGGCCAAGACGCTTTCTGCCAGCGATTTGGTGGCCCTTCTCGGAGCACACACAGTGTCACGTCAATATTATGCGAACCCGTCCTTTGCAGGCCTGTCTCAGGACACAACAGAGGGTACCTTTGATACTCGTTTCTTTACGGAAACGATGCAGGAGAAGGCGCCTAGTGGGGTCTATCGATTTGCATCGGACATGGCCGTGGCGGCACATCCTTTGACAAAACCGCTGTGGGGTCAGTTTGCAGACCACGACGACGACTACGAGGTGCATTTAGACTGGGCAGAAAAGTTTGCGTCGGCATATGTACGGCTGAGTCTTCTTGGCGTCCGCAATATCAATGGCTTGACGGACTGTAGTGGCATATTGCCACAGTCTAGAATTGTATTATAAGAAATAGATAAAAGTTTCATTATATTTTTTTAGTTTCCCCCGAGTTCTTTCGAGCGGTTTGTAGCAGCTTCTACAGCCGTTTTCACAATTCCCTCAAAGTTGTTGCCCTTAAAACTCTCCAGGGCAGCATGGGTAGTGCCATTAGGGCTTGTGACGTTTTTACGAAGGACAGAGGCGTCTGTATTGGGCTGGACAAGCATTTTGCCAGCGCCCATGCAGGTCTGCTTTGCCAGACGACTGGCCTGCTCTTCGCTGAGGCCAAGAGCAACTCCAGCAGACGTCAAGTGCTCAACCATGGCAAAGAAATACGCAGGGCCGGAGCCTTTTTATAAGAAAAGAAAAGAAGAGACACTACATACCTGAGATGCCTGTGACGACGTCCAGCAGCTCTTCCTTGTTCACCCACTCTGTGGCCTTGCTGATGCTCGAGAGAAGCTGCGTGGCTAGCAAGCGCTCGTTGTCAGTGGTGTCTTCTCCGGCATAAATGCCAGAGGCACCCTCGCCCAGCATGGCTGGCGTGTTAGGCATGACACGGACAACATGGGGCACCACTCCTCTGCTTGTCGTGCACCACGTGCGCAGCGAAGACAGCGTAATACCAGCCGCAATGGAGAGAACAAGAGGCACATCTTGGCTAGTCCACGTGGCCGCCATTTCACGGCACACCGTCTCTGCCACTTGCGGTTTGACGGCAATGACGACGAGGTCAGCACCTGTAGCTGCCTCCTTGTTCTGGATCGTCGTGCGGACGCCCAAATCGGCCATTTTTTGACGATTGACGTCGTATGGTTCGGCGACGATAATGTTGTCTTTGCGGACGCCGTGGACCAGCAAGCCGTTGACTATGGCGCTGGACATGTTGCCGCCACCAATAAAGGCGAGCTTGGCGTCCAAGAGCGTGACGGGGGCCGGCATTTCGTGTTATTGACGTCCAAACGGCTTTCGCGGCTTCGGAGGCTTCGGGGCAGATGGATGACTAAGACGATGGTACATTAAGTGATACATGAGAGGGGCTGCCTTACTTAAGCTGTTGGATATCGCGAGATGCGGAACGAGGGCTCCGTACTCGGATGTATATTTATTGGTACGAAAGCAAGGCTAACTCAGTTTAAATGCCAAGCTGAATGGTCAAAGTGAAATGTAATGCGATGAATAAGTTATGTTCTCGGGCTTATCTTGTGCAACGATAGCGAAAAATGATAAGAGTTGCACTAAGGGCTGGTTGCTTTATCTATCTACCGTACTACGATGATATATAGAAAGGCTTCATATTTGAGACGTTGATAAGAAATAAGAAATAGTTTGTGGATGAATATGGGTAAAAAAAAATAAAATGATAAATGTTCCCATCTCCTGGGGCAAAAAGTTGTATCGTACATAAAAAAATTAAATAAAAAAATGTCAGCAGGCCCTCTCGAAGCCTACAATGGCACCATTGGCGTGGCTGACAATGGTGGCGATTCCTTGACGGCGGATCTCAATTTGTTCTATGCCAGCGGTGACTTCTCATGGGTCATGACGTCGTCGGCACTCGTGCTGCTCATGATTCCAGGCGTGGGCTTTTTTTATTCTGGCCTCGCCCGAAGAAAGTCGGCACTGGCACTCATCTACCTCTCCATGATGAGCATTGCCGTTGTGAGTTTCCAGTGGTTTTTCTGGGGCTATTCGCTTGCCTTTTCCCACACAGGTAGCTCCTTTATTGGTGACCTGAGCAATTTTGGTCTGCGAAAAACACTCGCACAGCCTTCCGTTGGCAGCACAAAAGTGCCAGATATCTTATTCTGTCTCTTCCAGGGCATGTTCTCTGCTATTACGTATGTATATACAGACACCATCTCTCCTTCCATACTCACAATATAGGTGTGCACTAGCAATTGGTGCTGCAGCAGACCGAGGCCGCATGCTGCCTTGTATCGTCTTTATGTTTGTTTGGTCCACTATTGTCTACGATCCTATTGCGTATTGGACGTGGAACGCCAATGGATGGGTCTTCAAGCTTGGAGGCCTCGACTTTGCTGGTGGTACGCCAGTCCATATCTCTTCAGGTGCCGCTGCTCTCGCCTATTCCCTTATGCTCGGCCGCCGTTCGGGCTATGACTCGAACAAGGGCCTGCCTTACCGGCCTCACAATGTCACACACGTTGTCCTTGGCACTGTTTTTCTTTGGGTGGGATGGTTTGGCTTTAATGGTGGCTCGGCACTAGGCGCCAATATGCGTGCTGTGATGGCATGCTTTGTGACCAATTTAGCAGCGTCTGTGGGTGGTATCACATGGTGTCTCTTGGATTATCGTCTGGAAAACAAGTTTTCTACCGTTGGATTTTGCTCGGGTGCCATCGCCGGTCTCGTTGCCATCACACCTGCCTCTGGATTTGTTCCAGCGTGGTCAGCGGTTGTCTATGGCGTGTTGGGTGCCATTGTGTGCAACTTTGCCACCAAGCTCAAGTTTACATTGGGCATCGACGATGGTCTGGACATTTTCGCCGAGCATGCCATTGGTGGCTTGGTGGGCAACATATTGACAGCTTTCTTTGCAGCGTACGTTTTGTTATCCATTCTTGTTGCAGACGTTCCTGTTTTATACTAACTAGAAGTGATTATATTGCCCATTTGGATGGCTTTACCGAAATTCCTGGTGGCTGGTTGAACCACCATTGGGTGCAGCTTGGCTACCAGCTGGCCGATTCTGTCTCTGGATTTGGCTACTCTTTTGTCATGACATGCATCATCTTGTTTGTCATGAGCTATATCCCAGGACTAAGTCTCCGCGTGTCCGAAGAGGAAGAGGAGCTCGGCCTCGATGATGCACAGCTGGGAGAGTTTGCGTACGACTACGTTGAGCTCGCCCGAACACCCACAAACCCGCTAAGTGCGCCACCTAGCAAGCAAGGAAGTATAAGCGAGGCAAAGGAAGCCTCTAGCGAGGTGAAAGAAGCCTCTAGTGAGGGAAAGGATGCCGGCACAATTGTGTAAGGTTTTGATTTTTTTACTTTTTAACTTTTTTTACTTTATTTTTTTTACTTTTTACTACACGAATTAATGTCTTCACGTCATCCCATCTTTCTTTACACATGGAGAATCAGCCATGGGGCACACTCATCGCGAGCATTGTGGCTTGTTTTTCAAATGCACTCTGTGCGTCGTAAGACGATATCTCGACGGAAATAGTGCCCGCATGTCCCGATACAGCATGATACACCCCAACTGTCGGGATATGCGCAAGCCGAGACGCAAAAAGAGAAACACACACACCAATGAGTGGCATGCTCTTTTATATCACGAGAAAAGGGAAACCTCGGCTGGTTACTGCGTGCGTTACATGAGGCTGGCTGGATGGAAGCGTTCCCTTTTTTATAACACAATAGCGATCAAAGTGAGACACCGGGATGTAAACAAAGTGCCGCGAGGAAATTTTGGCATTTTGTTATTTTTTTTCCTGCGCAAAACCTTTTGAGCCGTGGTATAGACTATCCGCTTTTTTCCCTACCTTGCCATGAAGACGTGTGGTGGTAGAGGCGGACAAAATAGATTTACGAATTTGTCTATTCTGTCAGAGAGGGGTTTTCCCATGTTTCACTTGACAGCATTCTCCTTTACTGATGGCCGTCTTCATTTGGCCTATATGCATCCACGGGACAGTATGAATGAGTGATGGAGGGACGGCGAGACATCCTCACAAGTGCACATGAGGGCGGCCAACGAACGCGTTATTTTTGCACCCAAAAAAGCAAAAAAAAAAAAAAAAATGAATGCATCCCGTGGATGTATTGGCGAGACATACAATTCAAGGTTTGGACGAAAAATAAAAAAAAGAAACAATTTGTGATGCAAGAGGAAGAATACGGACAATTACCTAAGGAGACCCTCTTGTTTCTTGATTACTAGTAGCAGCGGTTACGGGTTTCTATAAAGAGGGGCTCATGCCATCCCTCTTTTTCTTTCTGATTCCACAATCAAATCCTCTTTTCAACTTCTCTCACCATCCAAATCTATTTTTCAACACCAAATACAATCAAAATGTCCGACTGTGGATGCTCTGGTAGTTCCAGCTGCAATTGCGGCTCTGCCTGTACGTGTGCAAGAAACAATTGTCATCTACTAACGAAACAGGCTCTTGCTCTGGCTGTGGCAAATAAACTGACCTCTATCTTATGTGACGGATGTGCCCTTTTTGCATTTTTATTGTGGAATATCGAATAAAGTCAATACCTACCATACATACGAGTCGTGATCCATTACAATGATCAGTAAAACTGCAGACTAGCTAGCCTTAGAACATCATGGCCGGTATGGACTTGTGTAGACAAGGCCCGTGGACTGAAAACTGTGTATTCGGGCCTCATGTCGGCCTCAGGCGCCAGACGGATATCGTTTCTGCATTGGGAACCAATACGCCCAATGGCATGCATACAAAATGACTTGTCAACGCATGCAAGGGGTGCAGCAACTATTGGGCACCACGAGTGTGTACAGGGTGGGACCTGACTGAACGATGCATCAAGGACGTGAAAAAGGAGCTGCTGAAACTTTTGCTCAAATGCAGAAGCAAAGCCCCTCTCGAGACGATAATCTTGATGGGAGCGTCTTGGCAGCTGGTTCTTGAGGATCTTTGCAGCCAGAGACGGTTGGACACGCGTGGGCGTTGGATGTCTTGCTTGGGAGAGCTTCTTTTTCTTTTCCTTTTTCAAACCAGTGGGTGGCACGTTTTACAAAGTCTGTTGAACAGTACACTTGGTTCTTGGAAAGGATCGGTCGGCCTGAAGGAAGACGGCCTGTTGTGACGGGTGGTTGGTCAAGCACAGGAACCATTTTTAAATCCTTTTCAATTATTGAACAGTCATGATGGGCGTTTTATTTTCTATTACATGTACCTACCTACCTGTGTTTTACATTTTGTTCAAAGCCTTTCAACGGTGCGGCTTTGTCTGTATCTCCTACAAAGAGAGTCTTTTATAGCGTCGCGGGCGACCTTTGACTTCTTTCAAGTTTCAACAGCGTTTGACGTACCGTTCTACATAGGTTTTCCATGTGGTACTTAACAGCGGACAACCTTTTCATGATGCACACCTGGAGACTCTCGTCGTGATGATCACGTGTAGTTGCATATCCGGTAGGTACATGCTGGATACCACTTCACACTTCAACTCTGCATCACAAAAGTCTCCAGTGCAAACATATGATCATGGAGTATGTTCTTGACAAAAAGTATAGAAAATGAGCTAATTTCGAGCGGCCTCATCACTCCATTGAACGTCGTCCTCGCATCGGTCGTAGCGTATACGCTGTATGTTATTTTTCGACGGGAAGCACCTCTAAAGCCCGTTGTACGACGTCCGACGGTCTTCCAGACTTACACACCTCGGACACTTCTTCCCTTTAACGGAGAAAATGGACAGCCAATTTATTTTGCCGTCCGGGGACGTGTTTTCGATGTGTCTTCCGGGAGACAGTTTTACGGGCCTGGAGGGCCTTATGCGAATTTTGCAGGCCGGGATGCCAGCAGAGGCCTAGCCTTTGGGTCCTTTGACGAGGACATGTTGACAAAGAACCTAGACGGACCGCTGGATCCATTGAATGACTTGGGAAGCGATGAAGAAGAGGCTCTTCGTGGGTGGGAGGAACGGTTTGAGGCAAAATATGTAGTTATCGGGCGGTTTATTTCTGTAGCGGAGTACGAAAAGGAGCAGGAAGAGAAGGCCAAGGTGGGTTGATAACTTGATAGTTGCATAGCGTACATAGCACAAAACGGGCAAGTGCTTCGATCGACAGCATGGATAGACCACTAAGGAGCACTGCTCTCAGTCACCATTGAAGAATATCTACTTGTGGCTTGTACCGTGAGGGGTCGCCCAGCCATATCATAAGCATGTTGTCCTTGTTTCTCAGGATGTCCGAATCAGGACGGAGCTGTCGTGACTCGCCTGCATGGTGAATTGTGGGGCGTGGGGATTCTTTTCAAGGGTTCTTCCTGGCGTGATTCGCCCTTGGCGTGGTGAACATGCGCCGAAAAAGACAGCGGGGCATGCAATGTTTTCCAAGAGGAGACGATCTTTTCTCGATGCAAAAAAATGACCCCCAAATGTTGCGCCATAAACTTCTTCTTCCAGCCCAACTGGCTTTGTGGAGAGGATCATGACATGACTATATGATAAAATGCATTACATAGTAAAAGAGAAGAAGAGAAGAAAAGTAGTAGTAAACCAAGGCGTCATCAGCGTCATAAGTAAAGTCAAAAGTCGCCAGCGTCGCCAGACCTGCACTGCAGCTCTCCCGCAATACAAATCAACTCCTGTTTGGCCAATGCCAGCTCATTATCATTTCCTCTTTTTTATATTTTACCCTTTTTTATTATTGCCAACCATCTCGAGGCGATCCCCCCCTTTCTCTTTCTCTTTATCCTTAAGAAGTTGATTTCCTTCTTTTTATATCCTGTAGCACACCCATTTCTTTATTTATCTGATAAACCCCATTCATTTTTTATTTCTTTTCTTTTTATTTCTTTTTTTTCTTTTCGTAAACGTGCCCAAAGACATCATGGATGCTCAGGTTGGGCTTGATCATTCTGGTGATGCTGATGTCCATTCAGCCCTCAAGTATATCAGCAATCGGGCCTCCGGCTCCGGAGAGACTTTTGAAATCCCTATCCTCCAAAGCCGGGCGTACTCTGCCGGTAAAAAAAGCAGAGGCAGCGGCAATGGCAGCTTTGGTGATCGTGTCCATGCCATTAGTCGTGACATGAAGGCGTACTATGATAGTTTTGAGGACAGTCTTGATGATGAAGATGTCAAAGCGACCCCCAAGAAGCACCGAACGTCCAGCACAGGAAGTAGCCGATATGTCCGTCGTCCGAGTAAGCTGGATCGCCGTGAAAGCGGGAGCCAACGGTCCGACTTGACGGAACGTGAGAAGAAGAAGGCCTTGGAAAAGGCTTCTGAGACAACGGATGGACAGCTTGTGGCGGCAGACATGCCCTCCTTTCGGAAACGATTTGAAAAAGTCATTGAGGGATTTTCTGCCCATCTTCGCGAGTACATTGAGCCTCTTTTAGATAACCAGCAAGCCATAGAACAGCTTTCTGAAATCTTTGCCAAGCTCGAGAGCGACCCTCGGAATCTGACCCGGAGTGCTTCCACCTTTTTGGAGAGTCTGGCCAGTGTGGGAAATGATATTGTGGTGTTTGAAGACGTTGAAGAGCTCGAAATCACCAACACGGATGATTCTCTGACGGACCAACTGGAAGAGTCCATTGATTCCCTGAACAATGTCAAGCTGGCATCAACTTCAGCCGCAGCCGAGTCTGAGAGTGACTCTGATTCTCACGAGCTCAAGTTTGGCTCATACAATGATGACATTCCCAGCTTTAGTCGAAGAGAAAGTCTCATCAATAGCGGCTCTAGTGTTGGGTCCAGCGCGAGCTCTCGAAGGAGGAGCAGTCTTGGTGGCCGTAGAAGCAGTGCCAGCAGTGTCAATACGCTCGATACATCCACGCTTCACCGAAAGGGGAGCTCCCATGGATCCATCAGTGGCATTTGTCTCTCCAAGGCCCTCATGAGCTTTTCTTCCTACCGGTCCCATGCCCTAGGCAAGCGATCTGACATGAATGACCGTGCCAAGGCCCTCATTGCCATCCTCGAGACGCTGACCATCATCCCACTTTTGCTTTTTGAAGTGTCCGTCCTTCGAGATGGCGATGGCTCTCTATCGACGCGGGACTTGATGAAAGAGTTTATCCGGGCCATGAAGCCTAGGGACTATCGCACCCTTTTTCGTGCTTCTCCGCGTGTTCTAATGATCTCAGAAACATCTTCTCTGCTGCGGGCTGGTCGTATTCCTGATGAGACTGTTTTGGAAGCACTTGAAAAGCAGTTGCTCAATACGTCTCGTTATATGACCTCTGACAACCAATTCACTAGTGAAGATGGGCTCATTACCGTCATGACCTATGCCAGTGGTCTCTATGGGTCTGTTTCTCTCTACCAGGCTGAATTTGGCAGTGATGGCTGGCCGCGTCGATTGATTCCAGTCACGGCCATGGCCCATGTGCCCAAGGAACTTCTTCGGCGCACGGCCGCCATTATCCCTCCTGCTCATCGGACTGCTTTTGAATACAGCGATCCTGATGCTGAAAAGAACCCTGGCTATATGTCTCGCAAGCATATGCGCTGGGTCTCTCTCCCCAACGCTGCTCGCCACCCATGTTTGGGCTACAGCCCTAGTGTGACGAAGACTGATCTCTCTGCTGACATTTGCTCGGCTCTTGGCATGGACGATCCCGAGGATCTGGCCATCGCCTCGGGTACCAAGGCCAACATCATCAACGCCACGCTTCCGGCCATGTTTGCGTGGCTCCATGCTCGTGCAGCATACTTGACCGAGGTGGAGATTGACACGGCTGCTGCGCCTGGAGGATCGGCTGCAGGAAAAGAGGGCGGCCGACGTGCACGACGTGTGATTCACTATCAGCATGGGCCGGCCCCCATGGAGCACGACGGTGTCAACCCGACGGTAGTTGTGCTGCACACGTCTCGTGGTGAATGGGTGAAGACGCCGGTGTATTGGGCCAATATGGATACGGATGGCGATGATGAGACAGAGGAGACGGAGGACTCTGACGAGTAGAACTTGTATATACGTGATGAATGTATTGCTTCATATTGAACATGACATGGCAAAAAAAGAAAAGTAAGAAAAAAATTAGCACCCTGGACGGATGCGGGTGAGTGGTGGCTTTCGTTTCCCATCCCAAAAATGTGACAGAAAATCCAGAAAGGCAGTCACATCTGCAATGGTGCTGGCGATGCCAAATGATATGCAGAGGGCACCAATAGGCCATATAGAATGGACGTGGGTCGTCTTACTCTGTCCCCGCTAAGCGAGACTTTTCATCATTTGTGATAATGAAAATCCCAAAGCAGCCTCGCCAGCCCCAGGATTACAGAAACAGCCTGTGTGGAGCGAAATATTTTCCAAGGCAGCCTCATCGGCTACAAAGTCTCTGCTCACAATCTTACCATCCAAATCCAGGAGACTGAAAAAGAAATGGTGCTGCCATGAGACGTGGATGATCCAAAGGATGGTCTGTAGAGCCTCACCATGGGTGTAAAGTTTTGGTGACATAGACGGGACAACTGTTCACAGCACCAACTCATCAGACACTATACCCGTAGGCTTATAGTATTTATGCTGATACTTTCAATCCAATCCAGCCCCGTGAGCACGTCGGGAATGGCTTGGAAACTGACAGTGCCATTTTCGAATGCTGCTTCTATAGCGTCTGCATACATGTGCCAATGGATATGAACACTCCCTGCCAAGACGGTGCCTCCTGAAAACCAGGGCCGTCGTAGACGAGAAAGCGATGAGCGACGTGCAATAAAACGCCAGTGGGAGAGCCAAACACCTTGTACCAGCTCACAAGAACAAAATCAGGGTGGCATTTTTGCAGATCGAGACGCGATGTTGGGACATAGGCGGCAGTATCCAACAAGACATCATAGCCAGATTCTTGGACGTAGTCAATCCATTCAAGTGGGTGACGGACACTGCTAAAATTGCTTTGTGCAGGATAGGCAAAGAGGCCCCGACAATGGGAGGAGGATCTCCAGCCTTCCTTTTTCTGGAAAATGGGCATACATAGCCTTCCCTCTCTGTGGCCGAGGGACTTTTGGATAGAATGGACATGGATTGTCAACTCTGATGGGCCCAATAGGACATATCTTGTTTTTACATTTCTCTTCTTGGCATATTCCCGGAGGCCATTGATAGAATTATGGTTGTCTGCGGTCAAAACAAGCTTCTTCCCCGAGGCCCATGGATAGGCTTCACCAGCAAGACGGGCCGCACCCGAGGCATTGGGCGTAAAATGACGGCATATTCGTCTTCTGATGCATGAAAAAAATGTAGGATACGTCGTCTTGTTTCCTCGATACGCTTCGTAGCGAGGACACTAGGAGGGAGTGGTTTGGTATACATAGTAAACACTAGCTGAGGCTGTACTTCTTATGCCAATCTCATTTCCCTTAAGGTTCTTAATACTAGTACAACCCATTGCTAAAATGATCGATTGAGCTTGGGAACAGGTATGTACCTACCTACCTATGTATGCTTTTTGGACGATTTTTGGTCCTCACCAAAAAGAACCTTAAGCGCGAATACCTTTTTTGGCGCCTTCCCCAAGAAATGACCCCTGCAAAGAGGAAGAAGAAAAGATATGTAATAGTAAAGGAAGCCGGCGATACTCCCTCATATCCCAAGATTTTACCCCATGCGTTTTGGATGAGGAGTCCGTTTTGCATTTTGAACAAGAGTAAGTCGAATGATGTCGTTGAAAAGATCTCTCAATTCTTCATCGAACTCCAACACTATTGCACATATAATGCCCTGCAAACAAGGGCAAAGAGTTCGAAACGTTTAAATGCCCTTGATCTCAAAAATCGACCATGAGTCAAAAGAGGCCAGAAAATCAAGAACTGTACATACCTACCTACCTAGGTAGATAGGTACGCTTCTTATTTCACAAATTTTATATTGTAGTCAATATATAATTCTATTCTAATAGTTCAATAAATAAAAATTCAAGGGAAATAACCAATAAATTCCAGATAATCTGGGCAATGGAAATAGTACTTCATCTGATTCTTCGCCTGCTCGTCTTTATTATTCCCAACATAATTTGACTTGATGCAAGTGATTTCTTCGAGGCTTGTAAAAGAGTTTACTGTTTCTCTAATTCCGCTAAAATCAACGTTATGACACCCTGACATATGCAGATATTTTAGATGAGAGAGATATCCTCGCAACTTATTGATGTCATCTGTTGTGACACAAGAAGAAGAAATCCGCAGCTCCTCGAGAGACTTATTTTCAGTGCCATCCATTTCATCAAGAGTGGCGCCTCGGCCAATGCAATTTAGAAAATTGTTTGCTATATCTGCCTCTCCAGAATCGATGACTACCTTGTTGATGTTTTCCTTTCGGTGAATAGCCTATCCAAGATCTTTTACCTCATCATGGCTATAGTCCCCGAGAGAAACTTTAAGGATACGAAGCTTTTGGCAACCCTCAACTACGATTCTTGTGTCACTAGGAGAGATTTTCAAGTCTCCATAGAAATAATCCAGCTCGAGACAGGATTCAGCGATTGTCCTGCATAAGCTCTTGGATGGAGTGGAATGTGAGATCGAAATGTAGCGGAGAATAGGGTTTCTCTTCGCCAACTCGGCAATAGCTTCACCTGATATACCAATTTCATGTGGAATGATCATGGCAATCAAGTTCGTCATACCCTCCGTAGCACTTGTAAATTCTTCATTGGTAAAATCTTTCGCAACTTCAAGATTAGCCAAGTTGAGAATTTTCAAGGTCTTGGCGTTACTTTGCAGTGATCCAACATAAGAAGGCACGTTTTTGTATCCGATTAAAAGATGAAAGTCCGCCATGATAGCAAAAACTTTTTGAAGATCAGATCGATCAATGGAAAAATAATAGTCTTGTACCTTTGCAGGTAAGTGGTAAAATACTCTAATGGCCATTAACTTTTCACAAGAAACACCTTTCAGTGTCTTGCCATCGGGTTGGCCATGAGGTACATAAAAGTAGTCCAAGACTACATTGGCTCGTTCTTCTGAAAGGCCACCCATCCACAGTAAAATATCTCTGTTCTTGCTCATTTTTTCAATAAAATTAAAAGTTAAGTGCCGTGTGAATGGAGGGTTGTTTTTCCATCCCTTTATAGAAAGGTAATTACTAGGTATCATGTATTACGATCAAGTTCAAGTCATCTTTTCTGCCACTAGAAACTATTTGGGTTTCTTGCATAATTTTCTTCCCCTGAGACCTCTAATATCGTTTTCGCTTTAAACAGGACTTGGCAGGCATTGATTATTAGATAAGACGAGGTGATACCTATAACTTCCAAGAAGACCTCTTTTATTAGACTCTTTTGATTGGTATATCAAAATTCACGTGTAGTCGCGCACTGTTGCGATACCATCACAACCTCCGACCTCCAATCACGATGGGGCCTTCTTTTCCAATATTTCCTTAATCCAATCAAGTGTAAATCTAAGGAAAATAAGGAATAAAATCTAGGTAGTCTGGACAAGAGAAATACTCCTTTACCTTATACTTTGCCTGCCTACCTTTATTGTCTCTGACGTATAGTGCATCGATACAAGTGATCCTCTTAAGACTTTTAAAGGAATCCACTGCTCCTCTTATTTTTGGAAAGTCAACGCCATGACACCCTGAAATATCCAGATGCTTGAGATTAGGAAGACAATTTTTCAATGCTTTAATTCCATTTTCAGAAGCACAAGAAGACGAAATTTCCAGCTCTTCAAGAGATGAATTCACATATCTGCCTTCTTCATTAAGAGCTAAGCCACGACCAACGCAACATAGAAAATTATTTGCCATTTCTTCTTGGCCGGAATGAACAATTACCTTTGTAATATTCTTTTTTCTATGAATTGTCTTTCCAAGATCATTGACTTCTTCTTGTCTATAGTCCCATAGATTGAACTTGATGGCACGGAGCTTCTTGCATCCCTCTAATACTAGTTTTGCGTCATTTGGATAGATCCCCGAGCCACCAAAGAAATAATCCAATTTGGGACATGAATTAGCAATCTCACAACATAAATAGATGGACCGTGAGAAGATAGAGACAGAAATGTAGCGAAGACCGGGGTTTCTCGTTACCAGTCTAGCAATGGATTCGCCTGTTATATAACGCTGATATGGAATGATAATGGCAATCAGGTTTGTCATATCTCTTGTGGCACTTTGGAATTCTTCATCAGTAAGACTTTGCGACCCTTCACTATTGCTTATATTGAGAATTCTTAAAGTCCTAGCATTCTTTTGCAGTGCCTCAACAATGGCAGGCGATCTTTTGTATGGACTTACAAGGTGATAGTCCGCCATGACAGTTAAAACCCTTGGAAGATCGGATTCCATGATGGAACAAAAATAATCTTGGACCTTGGAAGGCAGGTTGGAAAATACTCTGACAGCATTTAGCTTTTCAACCGGGATTTCTTCAAGTGCCTTGGTGTCAACTCGGCCATGTGGTAGATGAAGGTAGTCCAAGAGTAAATTGGCTCTTTTTTGGGAAACTCTATCAATCAACTGCACAATATCCATATTATTGCTCATTTTTACAACAGTATCTGACTAAAAAAATTTCAGAACGTGAAGAGATTCATTCATTTTTTTATATATGACATAGCTCAAGTTGCAAATCATCTCTTTTCGGCCGCTTGTCATCATCTAGGCAGTACTATAATCATTCATAACTAGTATGATAGCTTATTTAACGCGTGCCTGCTTTTCTTCTTGTTTTTCATTATAGCGTGTTTTTCTGTTAGCAGATAGTAAATTAATAATACATGTTTAGGCCAATTAATGCATTACTATTTGAGAGGCAATAGAAACAAAAGCTAGAATACGACATGATTATTCTGTCAGATTCACTTCTACTGGTTCCGGCTGCACATTTTTCTTAGCACCAGCCATTCGCCTCCGAGCATCAATATATCTCATGTAATCTTCGTAGGTATGTGGCAAAACTCGGATGTCTTTCGGAACAGTAAATGTGTAATGAAACTGTCCCGTTTCGCGAGCCGTGCCATGTTCCATCTCACGCACCTTACTATCCACACGTACATGCACCCTTGTTAGCGGAGTCGACTCCGCATTTAAGGACGTCTCATCGAGAACATGAGGATCCGTGTAGGTGACAGTAGCCGTTAGGTACAACACACTGCCTACCGGCACGGGGCTTCGGAATGTACAGGGATCTGCACTAACGAAAGTCGGCCTGGTATGGGAGAAAGAAGCAGCACAGCAAAAAGCAAGCTCAAAAGTCTGCTTTAAGTGATAACCACCAAAGATCATGGTTTGATGGCGGTTGCGGTATTGTGGTTGCATAATCGCCGCTGTGGAGAGTTGCGTGTCCTTCATGGCTATGATATTATCGGGTTGCTGTAGTGCCTTGTTGGGGTCGTCATACTCGAGCTGCCGTAACCAGATGCGGTGGATAAAGGCAGACTCCTCGTCATTGGGCTCTACTTGTAGGAGTGATGTCTTCCGCAGCTCTCTCTGGGCCAGGCTTTTGGCAGCCCCTGCCTTGTAGAGAGCCTCTTCTTCTGGGGTCTCTGTTAGAAGCCGGGGTATTGGAGTGGGTTTCCGTGTTGTTGGATCCAATGCAACCATGGTAAAGGTGCATGTCAAGAGCAGATCCTCTGGACGGCTGGGCTCATCACAATCTCGGGCACGAGCCACTTTGCACGTGATTTCCGCACTGCTTCCACCAGCTGCATATGTCACCATACCACTATATTCGAGATCACATATCTCTGTGAGTGGATGTGCTAGTTCTATCCTATCTACGGCAGCCGTGACAGTGGTAACACCTCGTCCTGTGTGTTTATACACTATGATGCCGGAGAGGGCATCTAAGTCCATGAAAATCGTCCCCAGACGAATATGCCCGGAAGAATTAATATAGGTATCCGAGAGCCATGGATCACGCCCGAGGGGAAGAATCTACTTATTAGCTAAAAGCTTCGAATATAAAAAAAAGAACACCCAATACGCACCACTCTATGATAGCTATCGCTCATTCTTTTCGGCCGCACATCTCGCTCACCATAGGCTACCTCTGAGGACTCCAACTGGCCTTTCTGCTGGAGCCGGAAGGCCTCTATCCAGGGCATAGGCAGTCTTGTATCGGTTAATCCACGAAAGACTCCGTCGGTACAGGCTCTTTTGGTGGTGGAAAGGGCCCTCTGGGTAGTATTTCTGGACACAGTCCGTGCCACGGGCCGTGCTACTCTTTCAAAAGCGCTTTTAAACATTTTATTGGAAAGCTGTGGTGAATATTAAAGGTAAATTGCATTTTCAAAGAGTCTCATGCCCGAATTTTATTATGTAAGAACTTGTCTCTTACCTAGGTAGGTAGGTAGTTTGTATTTGCACGGTAGCAAGGAAGAATAGAGCCGCCGGAATGTTACTTCCGGTTACACGGGTGGACTCGGTTAGATGGTGTAATCTTCCGATCCCTCAACCGAAACGTCAAGTTAAAGAGCTGCTTAAAACGATAATGAAGCCTTTTTGTTCTTTTATTGAGATAATTTATGTAAGAAATTCTAGCCACCCATCGTGGAAGAAGATTCGGGTCAAGATTCTCGTGGTTGTTTTGGATAGTCTTGATTTGACTTTTTTAGACTTCCCTGTAGTAATTAATGTACATAGTATGATATGATTGGTATTTAGAATTGATACGGCGGTCATCGTTTTTGATGATGTGATGATAGTTGGTAAGTACCTAGTATTGACGCTCTATATGGGAAGCTTAGCCAATTTCAAAATTGCCAGATGAAAATTCCATCTGTTGAGAGACAAGATCATACTCTGTCCTAGCAATGGCCAAAATTGCCTGTAAATATTCACACACAGCCTCATATTTTCTGGGATTCACTACTCCAATTGTCATAGTATAGATATGAGAGATCACTGATAGCATTATTGGGATATCCTGCGCCTTAACACCCTGGTCCATATGCATGTCAAAACGATCTTTTCCAAGTCTGCTAATTTCATCACAAATACGGGCAATATTTCCAGCTGGGCCTTCATCAATAACAGCTTTTCTGAATAAACAACGAAGCCCGTCAATGGATCTCTCAAATGTTTCCCTCATCTCACTAATAAAGGCAATCACAGCTTCAATAACAATTGGATGAGAGCTGGGATCCTCTAAAATGGTGTTCAGTGGCATTTCACAGACTTCCTTACTCATGGCAACAAAGCTATTGACACTATCTTCGTCTATGCGTCGATGTAAAACAATCATCAGCCTGTTTACATGATGATTTTGTAAAAGCTGTGTAAACTCGTGAACGCGATAGGTATAATCAATCTTGACAATGTTTAGGAGAGCTTCTATAAAAGAACATACATCTTTATTCTTTTCCGAGCTATCTACATTAGAGAGTAGGAGATGAATTTTATGGCAGATGACAAGCATCACTCTCACTCTCTTTTCGTCTGCTTCTATTTTCATACTCTTGATGTATTCGAGATTGGCATCTTTGATGATTCTATGGCAACAGCGTTCGCAATAAGGATAGTCGTCTATATTTTGGAATAAAAAAAGAAGCGTCTCAAGAATGGGGAGAAATGCTGCCCTTGACTTTGAGAGCACTACATTACTTGCAACTTGTTCAAGCAGTCCTTTGCCGGATAAATCTGGAATAAAAAGGGCATTTGTTCGAATATAGAGTCTTGCTACATCTGAAAACTCATGCGCATATTTTAACTCAACGTCTACAAGACTATCTGATAGATCGCAATCGAGGGAATAGTTTTTAAAGAGGGATGCTATCTCTTTAGTGGCAGTGGTGGGATTCGGCGATGCGGATGTCATTTTCTTTCAACTTACAAGTTCGTAAAAGTAAAGCTGAAGGGAAATATAAAGGAATAATGCAAAGGAGGGCTTGACCGACATTTTCAAATACAGTTGTCAGAGTTTGAGTTGATTCGTCGTAGAGGCTCAATAATGCCCCCAGAACTCTTCTTAATATATGACAACAAGAAGACAGGGCGTATACTGCTGACTAGGATTCATTTTTTTGGGTAATTCTTTGCAATGATTATATGTACGTGATTCCTGCCTAGTCCTTTGTCAATACTGACACCTGTCTTGCACGGAGTAAAGCGGTACCAGCGGACTGTATAGTATAGCCCCTCCTGTTTGACGCTTAAAGTTGATTCATTCCGGGAGATTTTTTTTTTCATAAACCGTGGTTGGAAATGCCACTCGGTAGACTCGGATGGCCAGAAATAACTGCTGACGTGAAATCCTACCTACTTATGGACGCTCAAATGGGGAGCAGGCCCGAGCTTATCAAATGTCATAGGATGATTGCGTCGTTGTCCATTCATGTGCCTTTAGTTTCTAATCATTGTAGCTTATAAAAGTATTCTTGTATTAGCCAAAAATTGTCTTTCCAGAGGCCTTTCTGTTTTTTGGCTCCCAATGAGGCCCCTTTACATTTCCAGGTTGTGATGGGTCAAAATCAAATCTATCAGGCAGCTTAAGCCCAGCGTTTTGCGCGTAATTTGTAGCCATAACACTTACACCATCTCTAAAGAGCCACGGGTCATCTGTCTTGTACTGCCACTCCTCCAATGTGGCCCGCATGCGAGAGACAACATGTGTATACTCTGGATTCGCTGCCAAGTTATTGACTTCTTCTGGGTCAGCCAACAAGTCAAACAGCTCTTCCGGTCCACGGTTAATGTAGCTTTGGAGACGACGACGTCCAATCATCACCTCGGGTGTGTCACCTAAAGACGTCGAGTTCCGAAGACCCTCCCAGCTGTGGCTAGAGTATAGATCGGTGGCAAAAGGAAAGTCAAGCTTCCAGGCAATATTGCGGTGATACTTAAACTTATGGTCACGCATAAATCTCGTTGGCCAGTAGTTTTGAATTTCATGAAAGGTGTGTGATCCAAAAACATGCTGCTGCCATTTGTCATTTGGAAGAGCATCACTGCTCTCAACAATAGACAAAAAGGACAGACCAAGCCGTGGAGGAGACGATTTTGACAAGGCCGTCCTCACCGAAAGAGCAGATGCACCCCCGGCCCAGTCAAGGCAAGTGGGGAGAATGTCGGTCCAGGACACAAAGTTAGGGTTGACCACGCCCTTAGCAGCCCCAGGACGACGGACAATGAGTGGCAACCGTATACCAGCATCATAGAGTGTCGTTTTGGAGTTCAGAAAGGGAGCGCCATTGTCGCTCATAAAGACAATCAGAGTAGAGTCTGCTAGATTGCGCTTTTCCAATTCTTCGAGCAAGAGACCTACACCAACATCCAGGCGACTGATAGATTTGTAATACTCTACAAGTTCGGCACGGAGCTCAGGGACATCGCTAATGAACTCTGGAATAACTACATCATCTTGGGTATAGTTGGGGACTTTTATGTGGCGAACGTCACCATCTGGGCCCCCATCATCATCCCCTTCATTGCCAAAGCCCCCACGCGACTCATCTCGGTGTGGATCACGCAAACCGACAGTCAGGTGGAAGGGACGCCTTGTTTCGGAAGCCTTGTCAAAGAAACGTCCTGCCTCTTCGGCATTTTTGTAAACGTTGCGACTCAGACTAGGCGCATACCATTCCCAGGGGTAGACTGAACGGGGGCCTACATGGACCTTGCCAACGATACCTGTTTGATAGCCAAGAGCATTGAAAAGAGTGGGCGTGGTTTCAATGTTGTCAAATGTCTGAAAGTGGCACCAGCCTTGCTGAAGACCATACTGACCGTTCTCGTGGGTGTGAAGGCCAGTGTAAATGGTTGAGCGACTTCCTGAGCAGGAGGCTGTGCTGGCATAGCCATTGGTAAACCGAGTGCCCTGAGAGGCGAGACGGTCGAGATGGGGAGTTTTGATGGCTTCTAGGCCGTAGCAACCAAGCATGAGACCGAGGTCATCAGCTATGAGTAGTAGTACATTTTTATGGTCAGACATTTTTACAAAGGGCAGAAAAAATAAGAAGAGAGAGTTCAGTCATTTTAAATAAAATTGAGGCCATTTTCCTTATTTGCAAATAGGGGAGTGGATGTATGACAGACAGCCTTAGGACTAGAATCTCGATTAACAGCGGCTGGTCGGCACTTTCTAGAAGATGGTAGTTCCTTTGTGGGAAAGCCTACGGCTCGTCGGTGTGGAGGCAACGGATTCTCGGGGTGGACTATATAAGTTCTGGGGAAATAGAAATATCTAAATTTCGTCATTTAAATAGCGTTGTTATTTTTTTTGAAGGTAGATGAATGTTTGGTTTCAAAATTCTTTGAAGATAGCTCCCTTTCAACTTATGGCGCAATGAAAATTCCCAATGAGATCATTCTACCATTAGAACTATGAAGTTCAAGATTTTTTCTTCCACCATCATGAGAGGCACGTATTAATATCTACCTAGCTACCTATGTTCTTTGAAATATTCCTGCTTCACCTCTTGGCCATATTCCACCATGGGAACGGAAAGCTATAAGCACCTTACGCCTTACTTGGTGTTTTGCTGTGTGGTTTTCCTACAGGGCGCAGTGCTCTTTGGAATGTATGTCATGGCGAATTCGGCTCCAATCAAAAATACAAATTAACAGATAGTGATACTGGATCTTTTGGCTCTCTTCAGGCATTGCCTTCATTTTTAAATCGATTTGGTGTCTTGCAGAATGGAAAGAAAATACTACCTGACACACGAAAGTCTGTTATGAACTCTCTTCCATGGATTGGTAAGATTATTGGGTGCTTCACCTCAGAGTCCCTCATCGAACGAGTTGGTTTTAAAAAAACAATGTACGTGGTGGCCATTATTCAGTTCATTGGCCTCATCATTCAAATGACGTCGCATAGTTGGGTGCAGTTTAGCGTGGGCCGTATTGTTTCGTATGCATCGGTTGGCTATGCTGAAAATGCCGCTCCCACGTACAACGCTGAAATTGCCCCAGCAGCCATACGAGGTCTTCTCGCCGGTAGCTTAATGACAGTGACTGCCCTGGGAAATATCTGGGGCGCTGGCATGTCGAGGGCATATGCCAATGAAACAACAGACAAGGGCTGGCTCATTCCCGTTGGTGTTCAGTTTATTCCAGCCGTCCTTTTGCTTGTTCTTGTTCCTTTTACGCCAGAGTCTCCACGTTGGCTCATCCAGCATGGCCGAAAAGATGAGGCCAAGGCTGTCCTTGACAGTATCCGTACTAAGACGGATGTCTACAGCGGATCTACTGCTATTGAGCTGGATGCCTTGGAAGTTACTTTTGAAGAATCTCGCTCTCGGGATCGTGGCACTTGGGGGGATCTATTCCGAAAGAGCTACCTTTTTCGCAGCTGGATCTGCGCCACATTATTTGTGCTAGAGCAGTCCAATGGCAACCAGTTTGTGCAGTCGTATGGCGCTACGTTTTATGTCCAGCAGGGGCTTGGTGCCAAGTCTTTTACGTATAGTATTGTTGGCCAAGTTGTTGGACTTGTAGGCTGTGCTACTGGCATGTTGGCTTCTGACTTTACGGGCCGGCGTCCACTTCTCATTTGGGGGTCTTTGGCTACTACATTCTTCCTTTTCCTTGCATCTGGCCTTGGTTCAAGACAAAATATGACAACAGCACAGACGAACACGATGCTTGCCTGCTTTATGATTTTACCAGCAACCTGCCGAATTTCTGCCTCAAACAATTCATTTTTGCTAGGTGCAGAAATTGGCGGTGTTCAGATGCGTAAGAAGATTCTTGCCTTTGGCACGGCTTGTGATGTGTTGGCCGCTTTTCTTATTACCTTTGTGACGCCTTACTTGCTTCCCGGGATGGGTGTGAAGATTGGGTGGATTTTTGGATCAGTTGCCCTCTTCTCATTTTTTTGGGCCATTCTATTTTTCCCGGAGCTCAAGGGCCGTTCCTTGGAAGAAGTTGACGAGCTGTTTGAGGCTCGCCTTTGGGCATGGCAGTTTAAAGACTACAAAACGCATGGTGCCGGCCATCTACTGTCTTCGCCAACACAAACTCTTAAAAAGGCCATCATGGAAGATTCCACAGCTATCAGCGTTGAAAAAGTATAGAAACCTTTTAATAAAACTATTTTATTGTTTCCATAATGAATGCCAATTTCCAAGAACACATGTCCAATGTCCATTGAGAGGATTTAGAGGAAATACTTTCATCTCTTCTTCTACATTCTTAGGGGAATATGTATTACGAGGAAACTTTTTACTGTTGCTGTCAAAAATATCTTTTTTTATCAAATGGCATCATTTGGCAAAATCATGGCGTATGTGCACCCATCGAATAACGCTCATTTGGGGTCCACTTCCCAAATCTTAAGTAAGCACATGGTGGCGACCCCATCGTGATTCATGGTACCCCTCAGCTGTATGTATCATCCATGTCGTTATTCTTGTAATAAAGCTACCTAAGGAAGACAAGTACGAAGGTGCCACCTACTCCGGAATGACGTGCAAAACATGCCGAGCCCGGAAGGTAAAGTCTCAAAATATGAGGCAGCATGGCTGACAACAGGTGAAATGCGATGGGAAATACCCAAACAGTTGCTTGAACTGTGAACGGCTGGAGCTGCCTTGTGACCTTGACAAAGAACACCACGACAATGCAGAAATTAGAACGCCTGGCCATCGCCATCGTGCGCAACTGAAGAAGAGAACGTACCGATCTTGTACCAATTGTCGCTCAGCCAAGGCAAAGTGCAATGGGGCACAGCCGATGTGTTTACGGTGCAAAGTCCGGTCCAAGACGTGTGTGTACACGGACACATCACAGCCACTCTGGACGAAGTCAGTGGATACAACGACATCGGCCGAAGACGAAATATCTCCGAAACGGGAGGATGTGGAGCCTGTGCAACAAAAGCCGCTTCCGGAAGTCACTACCAGTGCCGCTCCTTCCCAGGAACACACATACAGTACAGCCCTATGTATCTATCAGGCCTCCCCGAAAGAGAAGGAGCAGGACCACAGAGAGTCTCCAGGGGAACCAAAGCCAAGCTATGGCCTAGCGGCGTCTTGGCTGTATGAGAAGCCGCTGCCATATGAAACTGACATGCTACAGCTTCTCGTGGACGCCTACTTTAATAATGTGCATTTTTTGCGATGCCATGCATTTATTCATAAACCAATTTATGTTCAGTATCTCGAGGACATGGCCCAGAAGAGCGGTGGTCTTCAATGTCAGCTGGAGGATGATGAACTGGCGTTGCTCCACATTATATGTGCCCATGGCGCTAAATTCTGTGCTTTGGCCTATAGTAAATCGGGGTGTCCCCTGAGCAATGTAGAAATACGGACGGCTGGACATGAATGGGCAAAGGAGGCAGAGCGACTCTTGATGAGCAACTACGGTACCATCACCGCGACTAACCTGATGACGGCGGTCTTGCTCTACGACTATCGTCATCGTCTTGGAGACTTTTCCCACGCGTTGAGTCTGAGTGGACTGACGACGCGAATGGCCCATGCGATGCAGCTCAACGTTGAGAATGCATCTCGCATTGATGAAGCAACAATGGATCCCTCGGAAAGCCGCCTTTTCATTATCGAGAAAGAGTCATGTCGTAGGCTGATGTGGGCTTGCTATGTGATTGATACATGGACTGGCAGTGGCGTTGACCAGCTCACCCTATTGCGAGAGCAGGATCTCTCTCTTAGTCTCCCCTGTAAAGAGCATGAGTTTCTGCTGGGCAGGAGAACTTTTATGCGGGGTCTTACTCGTCCAGGACAGCTATATGACCCGTCTTGCGACGGTCTTATGGCGTCCTACATACGCCTGATGAGTATTTGGAAGCGAGTCTCTCGCTATGTAAAACATTTGGACAAGGCAACAATGCCGTGGCTTACCTCGTCCGAGTTTGCGGAGCTCGACATAGCCCTTTCGGATTGGCGAAAGGGACTGGAGCCACAGAATGACTTTAGCATAGACAGTATCTTTCTACGGACGGAATCGTCTCAGCTGGGGGCTTTGTGTGTCCTCCATTGCACATATGCAAATGCTGTCCTCGATCTCTATCGTATTTCCTTGTCGGAGCTCTTTAGCCTTCGCCATGCCTTTGCCTTTCCACCCGAGCAAAGGGCCTTTCTGAAAACGCTGCAGGTGCATTCCTATCGCGTAGCAGGCATCATAGCCCTTATCCTTGCACAAACAGCTGCACGAGGGCCTCATCATGTTCTCGATTGTATGGCACCCATATTTGCATTCAATAGCACGCGTGTTATGATGTACTACTTGGTCTGCATCCATGATCCAAGCAGCGCCAATACAAGCGTGATTGTAGAGGATGTCATTCGGAATGTTCAGAGCAACAATCGCATGTTAGCCTTCATGGCGCCAGTTCTTTCCATTGCCGAGTCTCTTTTGGTCACGACGGAAGGCTGGCTCAAAACTCTGCTGGCGGTTTTGAATCGGCGGGGGTTCTATTCGAGGCGCATTGCTGGCCCACGGCGATCAGATGAAGCAGCGGAAGACGAAGAAGATGCAAAAGAAGACAAAAAATCAAAAGAAGAGTCGGATGGGGAGACAGAAGCAGAGATAAAGGCCGAGGCAGAGGCAGAGTCTACTACAGCAGACTCCCCAGACAATATTCTGCATCCCCTCTCGCTCTTCCGGCTTGCGCGCAAAAGAATGGCAGGCGAGGAGATCACTGAGCCATCGTCGTATGCGAACGGTGGTCTTCCTGCTTTGGGAGACATAGGGGATAGCACGCAATCACTAGAGGAGCCTTCTGAGTCGTCGTTTTCGACGGCCCTCAGCAATGATGGGTCGCGGTCGACGCCAAGTGACTGGGGGGATGCCTTTGAAGACTTAGCCATGAGATTGAGTGCGCACGAATGCCCATCCATGGATCTTGATGGGTTTTTTTAATAGTATATATGTATTTTATTTACACTGCATCCAAAAATGCACAAAAGGCAAAAAGAGAAGCTAAACCAAATGAATGTTCAAGACGGCCGCCGCAGCTGTAATGCCAACAGCAAAAAAGACTGAAAGATTGGTAGAAAGGCTAGGCGCAGAGTTTGGGTCGGGTTTGGTGGGGGCAGAGGCCGTGGCGGAAGCAAAGGATGAAGATGCGGATGCGCCACTGGTGGTACTGAGCGTTGACACACTTGCTGATCTACTAGAGAGGGCCGTAGAGGCGCTTGGTGACCTGGTTATGCTGCTTGAGCACGGGTCTTCTGGCTGTGAACAGCCACAGACGGCTGGTAGGCGGTTATTGGTCCGGATGGTATCATCCAAGATCGATTTGCCAGTGCGGGTATCCATGACATGCAAGTCGCAGGTGATGCCCAAAGGTGTACATGCCGTGCCCTCAGCAAAGGGTAGCGCGAGAGACCATCGGCCGGAGCCACATCTCTGCCAGTGGGTTTCCAAACAGTTCCATTGGCCTTCACATAAGCAAACGGAGCCCGGTGCCATGACAGACCCAGTGCCGGACGCTGCCAATGCGCCTGACAAGATAGTAAACAGGATGAAAACGTTCATTCTTTTTCAAAATATCTAATGTAATAAAGCTGGTATTAGGGAAGAGGGAGAAAAAAAAAAGACTATGATGGAGGGTTTTGTACTCGGTGCACTTGAAGTGAATGTGAATGTGATATAGGACTTTTTTTACATGGTGACACAGTCTATGATTGTCTTATTGCCAAGTCATTCAAAAGTCCCTCATTTCGTCAAGCCCATGAAACCCAACGGGTCTATTCTATTTTATATGAATCAATGAATAAAAAAAATCCTTTTATGTACGCAGGTGTGCTTCGTGACGTCAAAGGTTTTGTGCCATCTCAAAAACAGCCACAACGTTGTCTTTGCCAAGAGAAAAAAAAAAAAAAAACATCTTGATGACTTTTTGCTATAGAAAAAATGACTTGTGTGTAGTGCGTCATGTTAGTAAGTGAGCCGAGGTCTCTCGTGACTTTCTCCTATGCGTCACCATCTCCCTCCCTACCTCGCCTCACACCCGACATGGACACAATCAAGGCGATTTGGGTACAGACCCTGGATACTTATAGTACCTTTTCCATCCAATTCTACGGCCTCCTGGCTGTCCAAATCATCTCCTTTTGGGGCGTCTCGGCCATCTACGTCTTCCTGCCATGGTTGGCACCTTCCTTTTCTGAACGCCACAAGATCCAGCCAGCACCTAGACAGCCCACAGCAGCAGATATACGCCACTGTGCAGCTGTTGTAGCGCGCAACAATGTACTGGCCACAGCCTTGTCCCGGGGCCTTCTACTGCTGGAAGGTACCACACACCACGGCGACCGCATTCTGGGGATTCGGGTGGAGTCGCAGCTTCCCAGCGTCCTAGAGTTGGCGAGGGACCTCGCACTTGCCTGTCTGATCCGCGAAGTCCTATTTTACTATTCGCACCGTATGCTTCACGTACCCCGTTGGTACAAGAGCATTCACAAGACGCACCACAAGTTCGTGGCACCGGTGGCACTAGCTGCCCAGTACGCACACCCAGTAGAGCACATTATTGCCAACGTCCTCCCCGTAGGCCTTCCTTGCATGCTTCTGCACGCACATGTCCTCACGTATTGGGCCTTTGTCGCCGCCATGCTCGTCGAAACAGCCACCGTCCACAGCGGCTATGATTTTTTCGATGGCGCAGCGCGGATGCACGACGCCCACCATGAAAAGTTCAATCTCAACTACGGCGTTTTTGGCATCCTCGATTGGTTCCACGGCACTGACGTGCTCAGGCAGAAAAATAAGCGTACATAACTTGGCCCCACATTCATTCATAATTTACAAATACAATGCACAACTTGTGTAAAAGAAAGAAATCCTCTTACAGCAGAGATGGACGCCCTCGACCATGTCCGCGCCCACTGGGCAGGTATCCAGCCCAAGTCTCCCATCTACAACCTCTTCTTTTCCAAAATCCGAATTGTAGCTGCTAGCAAAATCGAGGGCCGTATTCTTGCACGACTGCCTGTGGGGGATTTGCACATTAATTCCAAGTCTATCCTCCACGGTGCTGTCTCTGCTGCCCTCGTGGACTGGGCTGGCGGAATGTCGATTGCTGCTGCCTCTGGCAAAGATTCCACCGGCGTCAGTGTGGACATTCACATCACATATGTGTCACCAGCACGTGCCGGAGACGAACTGGAAATTGAGGCCTGGACGCCAAAAGTCGGTGGTACCCTGGCATTCACATCTGTTGAAATCCGAACCAAAGGACCTTTTGATGGTGGTGACGATTCTCTGCCAACAAACGGTCCTGTTGTGTCCAAGGGCAGCCATACAAAGCTCATTGCGAGAAAAGCGTCAGAAAAGAAAGAATAAATGCTCGGAATGGATAGGAATCGTATGATCAATCGTAAAAAGGAAACAAAAGGAAGAAAAAAAAGTAGCAGAATTGAATAAAAAGAAAAAAAAGGAACATGGGAAACATGCAAATGCTAACATTATGCCACGGCCACGGGGGTGGTGACATATGACAGCTGTGAAGCATTGGAAACACTGCTACTGTCCGTAAGGATAAACTCTGATAAACGTCTGCTGTAATGCACCTGGCGAACGGGCTCTTCCTCGCCCTCCGTGCTGATACGTCTCTCTCGAATAGAAACAGCCTTCTTTGGTCGAATAGCCTTGGACAGTCTCTGGCTAGCATGTCGTGCTGCACCCCGGATCGTCTCGCTCCGTCGTACCCTACGTCCAAAAATATCCTCCACAGAGAGCCCCTCTTGCAGGCTCTTCATGTCGTGGTAAGAAACGGTAGCTGGGATCCCTAAACCCTCCAAAATTCCCCCATTGGTGCTCTTACGACGCAATGCTGGGCCTCTATACGGCCGAAGAGGCGTCCGTGTCGACTGCGTTCGCACGAGACGCGGGACATACACGGTCTCGGGTTTTGGCACGGCGTTTTCGTCGCCCATGGCAAATGGGAGCATCAATTTTTGAGACTCCGAACTCCCGCGTCGCTCGTAGTACGGACTCCTTGTAAAAATAGATGCAATCATGAATTCTGCTCATCAATAACTGGCCATGTCTTGGCGTCCTTTATTCGCTCTAAACTAAACAAAAATCGCTTTATTGACGTTCTGTTGGCACAACGACCGAGGACAATGTGCACCCAAGCATGAAGGAAACGACTTGGTTTGCATTCACTTTTACAATTAAGCCGTAATAAAAGTACCTTAAACAATCAGGGGCATCTTGTAACCTTTTAAATCTTTAGATTGAGTCATTGGCATTGATAAACAAAGCTGCCTCTAGCAAGGGATATATATTACACACAATGTATCCAATTGTGGTATAAACGCAACATTCCACATTTCATTCTATGGTACGGCCATAATCACCACCCCATCCATATGCCTCTTTTGATATTTGCTGGAGGCGACCTGTTCCTAAAACCATTGCCAACTTTTCCCGCTTGGTCAGTCTTTATGGGATCTTTTTGAGAGAAGGGGTAGCCGTACCTTCGCCATTCGCCCCCGAGGCAGCATAATCACTGTCCGATTCGTGCTGCGTCACGATGATGGAAGCAAACGGATCGGCATCTGTCGTTTTCGCCGGCGTCGTTGGAAGCAGGTGAAGACAGTCTTCTTTCGGTGGCCCATTGGACGCCATCCGTACAAGATCGTCAGAAGATTGGCGGGATAAGCTAGCTTGAAAATACATATCACCAGTATTGTCGTTCAGCGAGCTAGTCCTGCTCAGTTGCCGCTGTCCTGCCGTCACCAGTCCTCCCAGAGAATGATGGCGGTGATGCCCTGTTGTGATAAACGAAACACTACGGCTTGGGCCCTGCGGAGACTGTGGCCCACGTGGTGTATTTACAGCACTCTTTGTTAACCGTTTTGACTCTTTTGTGGGAGACAGAGTGGATGCATCCATATAGAACCGTGTCTTTAGAGCAAGATCGCTCATTTTCCTCCCGTTTTTTCCCAACGTAGACCTCATCAGGAGCCTCCGTAAATTCACTTGGCTGTCACTAAAAGCAATCCGCTCTCGAAACGTATGGATGGCCCTTTCAAGAGCAACTTCAATGGCACACGCTGCCTCAATGCGAGGAATCACTGGCCATGTGGCCCTTTCTCCCACTTGACAGGCCTCAAGCATAAACTCCGTGGACGGATTGCGCATTAAGCTTGTACTCCATCCTAGACCCATGCGGGGGACAACATTGATGTCGGCCGTGTACTGTTGCTGCAACATGTTGGAAAGTATGCCTGCACTATTCCTCATGACTCTAAGCTCTTTCAGCACGTCGAGATAGTAAATCGCTTCGGCCCTGCAAAGCGACTTTAGCGTTTCTGTGACGTCTTTCAACGACGGTATCTTGAGATGTCCCGGAAGAGCCTTCACAACAGAAGACACAAAAGAATGATCTGTTTCCTTCTTTCTGTAGTTGTCGACAAACAAGGCAATATGAGGATTTGTCTGCGACACGATAAAGTGATTGACATTGAGTATTTCGCCAAGGCTGTTTGTGGGAACGTCGCTTTTCAGGGAGCCATCTGTCCATAGCTGCTCGGCGGGATCCCAAGGGACGAGTGTATCCATCTCCTCGTCTCGAATAAGTAATGGTTGAGCGTCAAACACACCAGGAATAGAACAGGACGCTACCACGGCAGACCAGATAACGACATCAGGTGCTGTGATGTAGTTGAGGAGAGAGGGAAGCTGCAGACCAGGCTTTGAGGACACGGTAATGTTTAGTACACGCTGTGTGCGGTTGTAGGCTTCTCGAAAAGTAATGTCGCCCATTAAACCACTCATTACCCGTGCAATATGGCGACTATCATGCCATGTGCCCATTCGAACGACACGTCCAATATGGGTAACCCAACTATCTGGCTGGTCTTTTTCTGTAAAAACAGCCAGGTCACCGAGAGCAAACTCTTCAATCAGATTTGGGATCTCATCCGTTACCTTTGTGCACAAAACAGCAGCAACAATGGATCCTGCCGACGTCCCAGAAATGATTTGCGGCAGCAGTCTTCGCTCATGCAGTGTTTTGAGTACGCCGATATGGGCCATTCCGTAGACCGAGCCACCACTCAAAATAAGAGCACTGCGGCCGTAACTCGACTGTGCTAGCAAAAGCTGATCGAGGAGAAAGCGTTGTGTGACGCCAGGGGGGAGATCTTCGGGCCTTTGTGCCTTCTCAACGAGTGCTTCGATCAATTCCACAGAGGCCTGTATATACTCTTCCACAACATGTTTCGTACCAACATGCGTGTGATTATACAGGCAGTCGTTATTGATACCAGCAATGTTCCTCGACAGCATGGTGCGTACAAGGTGGATCATTGACTGGATATCGCCAGAGGCCTTTGCATCCCGCAGTTCTTCTACACAGGATGTCATTAAATCCGCATTGAAGTATCCATCGCTCTCCTTATTAGACTTCCATTCATGGCTATTTTGCGCTTCATCCAGCAAACGTGCCGTGCGTTCCCATTCAGCAAATGAAGTTGCATTTTCCAAGGCCCCTTTCAGTTCTTTTTGCCGGCGATGCAGAGCCTCTTTCCGTCTTTTTTGTGCATTAATTTGGTCGATCCGTGCCCGAATTGTGTTTGTGAAACGCTCTGAAATAGATGTTTTGGGGGCAATATCCGTCTCTTTTACCGCAGGTTCTTCAGATGAGCTCGACAAAAGTATAATATCTGGCATTTCTACTTCATGTAGTCTTCAGAAAAGAATTGCATGTGCTTTGAGATTTAAACGATTTAAATGCCTGCCTCCAGGCAAAAAAAAGGCGCACGTGAGCATCTCTTTTTCACATGTTCTCAGATTCGTCCCTTTCCCACGTCATTCTCCATGTAGATCCGCTGACTAAGTGCATGTTAGCGAATGCGGAATTTCTGGGGAAATATGTACAAAGTTGTGGAATGAATATGCAGGGCTTATTTTAGCTTGTGCACTCAAATACATTTGAAATGCACATAGATACATAGGTACCTAGATACAGAATCAGATTCACTGCATGCTACCTAGGTAAGTAGAAAGCCCAATTTTAGGTCTTTCAGAGGGTTAATTCTGTCCGGTAGCCAGTCCGGCGTCGTATGAGCCTCGGGCTTGGGGTAGATGTTAAATATATAAAGGTCAAAGTCAAATACATTATGAGGTACCATGTACTTACCTAAAAAGTGAGGCATAAGAGGGCATTCATGCCTCCAGTCAGAAGGCATGTAAGAGAAAATGTACACGCAAAAAAGTGTGGCTGAGCTTCTGCAGGTTATAGTGATCGATGGTAATAATTATGACTAGATGATGGCGGCTCGTAGTAAAAGGTGATTGCTTGAAAGTTAGGTAGGTAACCGATAACCAGGCTTTCGATATAAAGGATAGAAGAATCTCTCTTTGTTTACAGATCAATTTGGAAACATACTATCAAAATGAGCACTGACAAAGATCTTGTAGAATGGACTGCTAGTCTTCCCGAAGAAAGATCCAAAGCAGTTTTGGACTACTTTAATATTCCCCAGATCAGCATCATTGGGGAGCTCGCAGGTGTTCCTTCAGAAAAATTAAGCACCATTAGAGCATTCTCTCAGTTACCGATTGAGGCACAGGAATCTTTTTTTTCTCTTGGCATATTCCATCTTCATAAAGTCTTTACTGTCTTTGAGGAGTTCCATCTGCTAGGCCCAAACTCCAAGTCGTCTTACATTGTTAGAACACTGCAGAAAAAAGCGAGAAGCCTTAAAATTCTCAATTTGGCCAATATCGAAAAGGAAGCTCTTACCAATACAGAATTTGAAAGAGCAACAAATGATATGGTAAACTTGGTTGCCATTATCATCCCACTCCAGATTTCCCTAACGGACAGAGTCATTATAGATTTAGTCATAAGAAACCCTGACCTCCGCTACATTTCTATCCAAACTCTCAATCATAAGAGCGAAATATACGGCTCGATTTCTGATCACTGTCCCGACTTGGATTATTTTTCTTGTGGCACTGGGATGGCATATGGTTGCGAAGAAATCTTCGCAAAGTCCTTGGAAAATCTTCGGGTCTTTAAGCTCTCCATTGGGCCATCAACTCCTCCACATCATTTCCCCCGCCTTGGACAGGAGGTTCATTACATGAAAAGCATTAAGAAGGTAATTATTGACTATGGATTTCCAGCACAGGTAGCCACATTCCTCAGCTACGCTTGCCGTGGTGTAGACCTTGATAGCAACGATTTTATTAGGACTAATGAACACCTTGAAGAGCTGCAAATCTTGACTCCTAATGCCACCGACGATGCCATCAATATGTTAAGAGAATCTAACCCAGGTTATTTGAATTTCCTGGGATCTACCATAGCTACTGAATATGACATTAATATACTAAAGGGATCTCTTCCCAATCTCAAGCGTCTGGATATTTCTGGATGTCCCAACATCGACTTTTGCAAAATTAAAGATACAGTGGACTCGTTTCCAAATCTTGAGGAACTCGTTAGCACCAATGCACAATACATCAGAGACAATATGGATGAGAAGGCGAGATACAAGGTAAAGGAGCCTGACCACTACCCAGACTATCTTGATTTTGTTGGTTATTTGCGTTAGTTACATATAAAGGTATTTTCCGGGACTAGGTAATCCATTTAGAACATCCTAGGGAAATAACAGAATAAATGAAATAAAACTTTATCCAATATTCTTAATGCTTTATGGGAGTTGCAATCAGCCACCCTTGTTTTATCTGACAATCATTACCTACATTCTGCCCAACACCCACGCTCTTACTTGGGATAGAGGAAAAGAAGACACGAAATGAATGGATAGAATTCGTTATGTTATGGATGATGGCGGTTCGCAACAAACTGCCATTTGCAAGTTGATAGTAATAATCAAGCCTCCAATCTATATAATGGATGGAAGAATCGCATCTTGTTTACGCAGAATTTTTCATGCTTCTGTATAAAGATAATGAGTGATACCAGCGATATTGCAAAGTGGGTTACTATAATTTCCAAAAGACGGGCCAGGTTAGTCCTGGACTACTTTGGTCTTGTTGACACTAAAGAACTCGAGAGAGTTCCTTCTAAAAAACGAAATGTCATCCGAGCGGTTTGCCGTTTATCTCCATTTGAACAACAATATATTTTTTCTATTGATGAGCATGATATTAGAAAGGTTTTTGCTATCATGGAGGACTTTCATCTAGTAAGTGCGTGTAGAGACTCAACTGGAATTGTAAAGGTACTACAAGAGAACGCCGAGTCTCTGAGGATCCTCAACTTAAGCAGCTGTAAAGGATCAAAAAATCTTAATGATGAAGAATTTAAAAGTGCCACAAAGCGTATGACAAACTTGATTGCCATAATCATTCCACACAAGATGTGTATATCAGGAGAAACCATTTCCGGGTTGGTAAAGAAAAACCCAGGTCTTCGCTACATTTCCATGTATATTTCCTCGTCATCAAGGAATGTATGTAGGACAATTGCCGAATCATGTCCCCAGTTGGATTTCTTTCATGGAAACTTGGGGGCCTTTCCTAGTGAAGCAGTGAACGTGATAGAAGGATGCGAAAGACTCCGTGTCGCCAAGTTCTCCTTTGTGAATTATAACTATACCGATCTAAATCTTCTCGGAAAGGCTATTCACAAAAGAGAGAACATTAAAAAGGTAATTATTGGTTCTGGGGATGCAGAGATCGCAAACCACTTTCTCAATTGCATTTGCTGTGGCGCATCTCTAGATGAAGACAAATGTTATTCAAATAAGTCACTTGAGGAGTTGCAACTTTTATCCGATAGCGTCACGGAAATGGGCATCAATGGACTACAGGGGTCTCTCCCCCATCTAAAGCGTTTGGATATATCGGGATGCCGTGGCGTCGACTTCTGTAACATTAGAGGAATAGTGGACTCTTTTACAGATCTCGAGGAAGTCGTCAGTTTCAATGCTGAATATGTTAGACACTTTAATAAAGAAAGGCTGACCAAGTATGAGGTGCGAGACTATCTTCATTGCCCAGATAAGTATCTAGACTTGATCGGTTATCTCCCTTGAGTTTATATGCAAAATCTATTGAATCGAAATATATATTGATGAGGATAGAAACTTTTAAATGTAGGTAGAGAAATAATATGTAGCAAATCTCCAACGGGTGAGTTTTGGAGCTGATTCTTGGGAATTATGTACTATCCAAGGTACCTTGTAATGTACACGGCCTTGGCACGCCCATCCATTCGAGTCTCGCGACGTGAAAAGCGAAAGTTATTCTGTCATGGCTGCGCCAGTTCCGACGCTCTCCATCGCTCTTCCAAGTATCCATGATGGCGTCAAACTAGAGTGTCGCGTTTTTCTTCCTCCTTCGTTGCTGTCTCTTTTGGAAGATTCTCCCGTAGCATTTGACAGTGAGAATGCATCTCAGCCTTGCTGGGGAGGGAATATTGCCGTTGTAGCGCATCCATATGCCCCCATGGGTGGCTGTTTTGATGATGAAATAGTCCGTATCATTACAAGTCTCTTGGTGGGGGGGCTGTATGGCCGCGAAGACGAGCAACTAAATAGAAAAGACGCACAGAGGCCCAGTGGAAGTGAGTATATCGTGGCCACTTTCAACTTTCGTGGTGCTGGAAAGAGCCAGGGAAGGACATCATGGACAGCAAAGCCAGAGACGGAAGACTACAGAACAATTTGTGGTTTTTTGGCCTATTTAGCTCGTGATTTGGATCCTTTTTCCAGCACTTTAGAAATTGTAAACCCTGTGTTTTTATTTGCAGGATACTCGTATGGCGCTATGGTGACGTCCTTATTGCCTCCTTTAGAAAATCTTCTATCTCCATTCACAAAGCCTGCTACAGATTCACTTGCCATGGAAATACGGTCACAGGCGGCACGATGGGCCTCAATTCAAAATGCAGAGTTTTCTGCAAAGAGAAGGCATGGCCTGTCGAATACCTCTCCCCATGGACATCTCAGCAAGGGCATCCAAGCTGGAAGTAGCAAAGACAATAAACCATCATCTCCTTTCAAATCATGGAGGCATGGTAGGCATCATAAACACACAAGTAGCGCCACAAGCGAAGATGCACGAGAGCAAAGTGCCTCTGGAAAGGGCAGGCGCAGCCTTTCTGCAGCCTTTCAAAATGCCCGTGAACGAATGATGCCACGAGGCTCTACAGACACAGAAACATCTCATCTTCCAGAGGACGGCCTTGGTGATGACCACAAGACAGAATTTCCGTTTACATATCAGCCAGCCTACATTTTAGTCTCTCCACCGGTAGGACTCGCTACAAACCTAGCGACCATGTCATTGTCGCCATCAAATATAGCCCCGTCCCTCTTTTCGTCTTTTTCATTGCGAAAAAATAAGCAGCTAGAGACTACATGTTTGTCTCTTCACGACGAGAAGCTGGCATCCAATCCATCATTGATTGCCTATGGATCTTCCGATGCATTTTCGTCTCTCCACAAAATGCAAACCTGGATAAGCCGGCTCTCTATAGAAAGCCAACGAAGACATGGAGACAGCTGTCTTTCTGTTCTTCAAGTGCCCAAAGGAGGGCATTTCTGGCTTGAGAAGAGGGACAGGCTTGCTTTACAGAGTGCTCTTCAGTCGTTTATAGAAAAAGTTTCTCATTCAATGGATACCCAATAGACATTACAAATTAAATATTTCAAGAAACCATCCATTATCAAATCTACAAGGTATGTTTTGCCAATACCTCCACCATCCTCTGCTAGCAGCATTAATGCTAAGCCGTCATGTGATCTAAACCCTGTTGCCTGTGGGTACGTGCCGGTACGAGATTCGTCAGTGATGTCACTGACATGTGATAAATGCTGGCCTCGCACAAGAATCTCAACAATGGTCGAGACAAGCGCTGAACCAAACAACAAGCAACGCAGCATTTTTAGACGCCCAGTCTGAGTGCCGTCTGCCAAGCACTCGAAGTGGCCAGAGGACGAGCCGATATATTTATTTTTATTTTTAGCTTTGCCAAAAATACGCCAACTCGGTTGATTCACACGCACACAAACGCTGAAGAGTCGATGGCGGCATTTGTAAGTACCAGCACTGTAGCAGCCTGTCTGGGACACCGTTGGTCGCGACGCAGGGAAACAGCCTTGAAAATGGACAAGGCATCCCTCCATCGCTCCTGCACGTAATGGACAGAGCGAAAAAGTGGAGACCGTGGCAGAGTGCGTCGTAAAGACGTCCCAAGGCACGGCTTGCAAGGCGTGACGTCTGCGATGCGTTTCCATTCCCGGTGCACTTCGACGACGGCTGTTGCAGCTTCCGCTTCATGAGTCTGACGTAAAAAAAGGAAACACCGCTGGTCTCCATGTCGAATCCTCGATCTCGAATGTTTTTTCGGTCCGGCGACAAGGCCGACAGCCAGCAGGACAGCGACGCGGCTGCTGGCGACCAGGAGCAGCACTCGCGGCCCACGCACGCAGCCTTCTCGCCGGCGTCGCTTGCGGGGAACCACGATGCGGCGTCTGCGGCAAAGCGACGAAGCACGATTCTTGTGCATCGAAAGTCGCCTTTGCTGCTGGCGACACCGCCCCAGATCACACGGGTGCTTGCGTACAGCCACCCCTTTGTGCTACCGCTCAACAAGATTGTGGGACTGATCAGCTGGACAACAGGCGATCCGTGGGAGAGCTTCATCCTTGTGCTGCTCTGGTGGCTTACTGTCATCTATGGCGACGTTTTGATACGGGCATTCGGCCCCGTGATGCTTGTCCTGGTGCTGATTGGCGGCATGTACGGCCGAAGGTACAGTCCGCTGTCGTCGAGTGGCTGGGGCGATGAAAACGCCGGGCCCGTGTCCAGTGGACGGCCCAGCCAAGGCAGTGGGCTTAGTTTCTTTCTGTTTGGCTATGGTGCCGGATCGGCAGAAACGAAGAAACCAGCGCATGCAAAGTCGTTTAGTGTTGAATCGACGCGGGCAAAGACAGAGGGGAAAAAAAAGGCCACGGCAGAGATGACACGGCACCAGAAGACGCTCGACGAGATTGTCGAGACGCTGTCCGAGTTCACAGCGCGCTGCAATCTGCTGCTCGAGCCGCTGCTGGAGCTCACCGACTTTCTGTCGACGCAAAGCACGGCCACAAGCGCCACAACACGCCCAGCATTGACAGTGCTCTTTGTGCGTATTCTGCTGTGCGTGCCCTTCTGGTATGCGTCGACACTGCCACCGTTCCGCATCGTGACGACCCGTCGCGTGGCACTCGTTTTCGGCACGCTGGTCCTAACATGGCACTCACGCGTGATGCGTGTGAGTCGGACGATTCTCTGGCGAAGCCTGCTCATCCGCAAGACAGCGTCGCTCATTACGGGCTTTGCCTTTGATGGCACAACGCCAAGCCAGCCACAAGCACTGGCCACCTCGGCATTGAGCAGTGCATCGCGCGAATCAGAGCTGACAAAGGCCATTCGACGGGCACGGTCCGGACAGGACACTGGCGTGCGATTTACATTTATCTTATACGAGAATCAGCGACGGTGGCTTGGTCTCGGGTGGACTACGAGCTTATTTGCTTATGAAAGGGCTGCGTGGACAGACGAGCACAAGATGCCGGTGCCAACAAAGGACGATTTTGAGCTGCCAGAAGTGGAAGACGGCAGCCGAATGCTGTGGCGATGGGTAGAAGGCAGTCGATGGCGGGTAGATGGGGTGGTGGACGATGCGGTGCGGGTGGAAAAGGCAGACGGCGAGGACGAGGACGAGGAGGGCGAAGAGGAATGGGACTATGACGGGGAGGGGGGCAAGATGGGGTGGGTGTACTATGACAACAAAGTAAGTAGCAGAGGGAAAAAAGACAACCAGAAAAAGAAAAGAAAAAGAAAAAAGAAGACAAGAAGAAAAAAGAAAAAAGAAAAAAGAAAAAAGAAAAATGCAAGGCTGACGTATGTATAGTGGCAAAATGGAAAGAGGGGACAGGACACTTGGACGCGGTGGACACGGCGAAGGAAGTGGTTCCGGGATGCAGAGCTCGTAGAGGCCGAGCTCCTTCCTGACGAAATGGTCACGACGATGGTGGACGAGTCCCCTGCATCGTCACATGTGGGGACCTTTTCAACGCAGGCAACAGCTATTAGTGAGCAACATCCTGCGGGGGTGGATGGAGCTGCTTCAGAGCAGGTGGCCTCGGTTTCCGAAACGGAAGGTGGGGACGCTGTATCACTGCAGTCCTCGTCCTCGAAATCGGCACAAACGATGCCTGTTTTACGAAAGCGTCTATCGTCTCTGCGGGTCGCACCTGCCATAACAACGCCTACGGTTGCGATTGCGTTGGGGAACCGATCACGGCGTAGCAGCGAGATGGAGGAGGCTGACATGTTGAGCTCGAGCCTGGGGGTCGTGCAGAAAGGAGCCCATTGGGGCATGGGAGAAGATGCATACACAGCATTGGACTAGAATGTATTTTTAAAAAAAAATAAAAATAAAAAAGGAAAAAAATGAAAAAAGAAAGAAGAATCAGAAAAAAAATGGAAGGAGAAAGAAGCCGCGATTGTCGCTCCAAAGGATCAAAGATTCTTCCTAAACTCTTCTTTTGGTGGGATGTGATGTCTCTGATGTGTTCTCTTGCATGGATCCTGCGATGCAGCGCTATGCTGGGGGTTTACTCCATTTGGAGGGGGGGTTGCAATCCGCAGATGCACTTGGTTCTTATTGAGAGCTCAAAATTGCCAAGTGTGTATGCACGTTATATAGACATGGCTGGGGAGGACAATTGTAAAAAAAAAAGCGAAGAAAAAAGGAGCTTACGATTGTTCCAATTTGCTTGTCCGTGGAACAAGACAAAGAGCAATGGAAATAAAAATAGGAAAAATGAGATGTCATTGTGTTGAAAAGACAAAAAAAAAGAGAAATGCGAGACGTCATGGTGTCCGATGTGGTTGAAGAAAGTGACTACAGAAACTAAGACAAGATTTGGTTATGAATGGCACCAGCCATGATATCTGCAAAATGCAGGCAAGGGTCAAATGGGCACTTTTTTTTTTTAATTTTATTTAATTTTTACTTCTCAAATGGTTATTTGTTATAATAGAATAAAGAAAAGAAAAGAAAAAATGAGAGGGAAGAGAAGAGAAGAGAAAGAGAGAGAGAGAGAGGAGAGAGGTAGGGCGTGATAAAAAAAAGGTATAAAGCCAATGATGGTTGACGCTTTTTTTTATTCATTCTTCACCCTCTTTTTATTTTTTGTATTGCCATTGACTCTTGTGTGAAATGAAGGGTATTTTGGCCTTTGCCGTATTGGCTGTCCAAGCGGTGGCCGGGTTTCACCCTCCTGGTTTGCGCAAGGGCACCTTTAGTGATGAGGTGGCCGCCAAGGTAGCTGTTGCCAATAATTTGGCTCTTCGTGATCAGGTCGTCCAACGTCGTAGTGGCTCGGTGCTATCTCAGACGCCTACCAATGGCTGGGGCACGTTGGATCAGTTAATTGACCATACGAACCCGGACCTGGGCACCTTCAAGCAGCGGTACTGGTATAGTACGTCGTTTTGGAAGGGTCCTGGCTCACCCATTGTGGTGATGACGCCCATGGAGAACAGTGCTGCCACGTACAATGAGACGTTCTTCACTAACCAGCGGTCGCCTGGGTACTATGCAGAGCAGCTGGGTGCCGCCATGTTCATCATTGAGAACCGGTACTTTGGCGAGAGTCTTCCCTATACCTACTTTAGCGGAACGAACCTGACCTACCTGACCATTGACCAGTCCATTGCGGATCTCGAGTACATTGCCAACAACTTTGTCCCTCCCTTTGACACATCGGGCGGTTCCCACCCTTCCAAGGCCCCATGGGTGCAGTGTGGCTGCTCATTGGCGGGTGCCCTGTCGGCATGGACGGCCATTAACTCAGTCGATGGGCCCTTTTGGGCGTTCACGGCGACCAGTGCCATTATTGAGGCGGTGCCGGACATGTGGGAGTATACGTCTATTGTGCAAGAGTCCATGGCACAAAACTGTTCCAAGAACACGATTGAGGCGGTGGACTATATGGACAACATTCTCATCAACGGCACAGAGACCGAAAAGGACGCTCTCAAGGAGCAATTTGGTCTACAGGGCCTCAAGGATGTTGAATTTGCTCGGTGTGTAATTTTTTCCATTATTTTCCACCATGCAAAAAAAGAAAAAAAGAACCCGACTGACAATGTAGTGCTATTCAATTCCCCATTTTCTTTGAGCAAGACCAAAAGTTTGACAGCAATGGCACGGACTTGTTTTCCACATTCTGCGAGTATATTGAAAATGTTCTCCCAGGTGAAGGCAACCCCGTCCCGGGCGCGGATGGTGTCAGCTTGGAAAACGCAGTGAATGGGTTTGCCAACTATATGAAGTACCTTTTGGACTTTGGCAGTATGTATTCCTCATCTTTTCTTCTTTGTTCTCCAGTTATACTCACAACAGTCTGCGTTGCCTATGATTTCCCCTCGGGATCCAACGAGTGCTTCAAGCTGTACACGCCAGGGAACCCCGTTCATGCCAACCACACGGCGGGTGCTGGTCTGAACCGTGCCATGCTTTGGATGCAGTGCAATGATCCGTATGTTGAAGCAAAAAGAAAGAAGGAAGGAAAAGACAAGAAAATGACTAACGATGAGTCTCCAATACTTTTATGGTGTTCTCCCAGATGGTAGGCCTTCTGCCGTTTCCCGTCTTGTCAACCACACGACCTGGCTTGAGGAGTGTGACATTCTCTTCCCTGTGGACGAGGGTGGCTACGGTATCCTTGGTGGCCGGACGAGTGAGCAGTTTAATGCAGACCATGGTGGCTGGTCGACACCCAAGACGGGCACGAAGCGTCTCTTTTTGACGAACGGCGAGCGTGACCCATGGCGTGCGGCCACCTTCAGCTCCTCGCAGCGTCCTGGTGGGCCGATGCAGAGCACGGATGACATTCCTCTGCAAATTGTCCCCAAGGGAACGCACTGTTCTGATGTCTATGCAGAGAATTGGAATGTGAATGCCGACTCGCGGGCTGCCCGGGATGCAGAGGCACAGCAGCTCGTAAAGTGGGTGGATGAGTTTTATACGGAGAAGGGCCTTACGAAGCCTTGAGTATAGCACAGGGCTACTATTCCCGGTCATTTTATTCTTTATTCATTTCATGAATCCTCTTTAATACATTGATCTTTGCTACCTAGGCACATACACCCATGAATCTATGATATCATCTCGGCCAGGTACCTTGAGAGATACCTTTGGTTGTGGCCAATAGGAGCTCTCTGAAAAAAAGCCCGGATCGATGACAAATGGCGACTCGGGAATCGGCGAATGGCTCGGGCTCGGTGGATGGAGTGGTGGGATAGGCAAAAAACTGCAACTACAGCTAGCACAAAGTGTCTCGGAGAATGATGCAAAGAGGTGTGCGCGGGGCACAGCTGGCCAGAGCAGTGCAGCGATATCCAAAGACGAGCCATTATCGGGGACCCTCTTTTTATGCTGTGATTACCTCACAATCGCCGCCAGAAGGCCGATGGTATATAAAAGCTTTGCATCCCCCACAGACGATGGCGTCGTTTTTCAGAAGATTTTTTTCATCGACAGTTGACACCATGGACGCCAAGACAAAAGCTAAAGAGTACATTGACCAAAATGCCATCATGGTCTTTTCCAAGTCCTACTGCAGCTACAGCCGAGCCACAAAGGCTCTTTTAGACCGTCTCGGCGTCAAATACAAAGCTATTGAGCTTAACGAAATAGGTATGTTCTCGCTCTCGTGTGTTCTTCTGACATGTAGACGGTGGTGCGGCATTGCAGGACGCCCTCGAAGAGATGACTGGCCAGCGGTCTGTGCCCAACATTTTTATTGGCAAGGAGCACATTGGCGGCAACTCGGATATCCAGGGGCTTTATAATAATGGCGAGCTGGAGGGCAAGTTGGAGGCGGTCGGTGTGATAGCATAGAATATATATAATACCTACTATTATCGCACAACTGTGACGACTTGTGAAGCAACTGTGCCAACAGGACGCTCGACAAAGGCCATGATGCCGTCGACAATGCTGTTGCGGGCAGCCTCGCTGGCAACAGAGCTCCCTGCTAGGTAATTGAGCCACAGGGCCTGCGAGACACGTCTGTCGGCCACCTCGCCCAGCGTCTGGCGTCCCGAGGGCCTGCCATCGTCGTAGAGGACGGACAGGACGCCATGGTCGCGGACAAGGAGCAATTCGCGTGCTTTGGGCAGTTTGCCGCGGGAAAAGGCCTGTCGAAAGACACGCACGGCCTCGCCAAAGGCGTCGTCTGTCTTGGGAACGCTGGCACGGCTCTGGATGGCCCTCACGAACCCGTCACGCAAGTGTGGGAAATCCGTGTCTCGGACGGGAACAATGCGGAAAACAGACCGAGCAGGAATGTCCTCTGCGAGCCACTCGCTCCACACGTCTGTGCCCTCGACGGGGTCGCGCAGAAGCGCACGCAGACGCTCCTTTTCGCCGGAAACAAGCGTCGTCGCCAGGGGATTGACATGTTTGACGAGACGATTGTGCAGCGCAGCAATGTCCGCCGTGGCAATGTAGAAGCCGACGACGTACACCTGGATCGACAGGAAGCTGACGGTGCGCGTGCCCAGCCCGACGAGCGTGTAGCCGGTCGGGCCAGACGCCGAAGGCAGTGAGAGCGTCCGTGGGAAGGACGGGACGGTTTTGTTGCCAGTCGGGACGATTTCACGGCCGTCTTGGTCTTGGATGACGACAGAGCGCGCCACGGGGTCGGGAGGCAGGCCCGAGTCCATGCGGGTGGGCGTCTCGAGGCCCGTCTTGAGCTGCCAGCCCGTGTAGGCCATGGCCGTCATGCCGACAAACGTCCCGGCGGAGAGGAAGACGATGCGTCGACGAGAAGAGGCCGGCGACGGACGCAGCGGGCGCTGGTAGGTCGGACCTGCCGGACCGGACAGCAAGCGGCGCGGCAGACGGGCGAGAAATGGCGTGCGCAAGGGTCGCATGGCGGCTGATGCGCTTTGGACGACGACGTCATGGGGCTTATTAATGGGGCAGTGATTACATAAGCATGCAGGCTGGGCGGCGTGCGGCTCTGACGTGTCTGAGGGAGCGATGCTGCGTGCCTTCCGCACAAAACTGTGAAGAACAAAAAAAAGGATAAAAAAAAGTCAAGACAGCGCCGGGGACGCACAAAAGGGCTCCGGGACAACGACAGACAGATTACAGAATTCTACAGAAAAAACGGCGGCGCCACGACAGACGGCATGCATCAGGACGACGGGTCGTCGTCGACAGAGTCGCCGCAGCGGACGCGCACGGACGAGTCGAGCTTCTTTCCGTCGCCCAACGACTCGGAGTCGTCACTAGGAGCAACTGGAGACAGAAGGAGCGGGCGGAGCGAGGGGGGCAGGAAGGGCAGGAAGGAGGGGAAGGACGGGGAGGGCAGGCGCGACGCGAGCGCGCAGGCGCAGCACCTGCCGTACGAGATCCTCTTTGCGATCTTTGGGCACGTGGCCGAGCTGGACGACCTGCTGCACGTGATGCTGGTGTGCAAGCGGTGGGCGCACAGTGCGGTGGAGCTGCTGTGGCTGCGGCCCAACTGCATCAACTGGCAGAAGCACTACGGCGTGTGCCGGTCGCTGGCAGCGCCCGACCAGCTGTATCCGTACCACGAGTACGTGCGGCGCCTGAACCTGACGTGTCTGGCCGACAACGTTAGCGATGGCAGCGTGCAGCCGTTTGCACGGTGCAACCGGCTGGAGCGCATTACGCTGACCAACTGCCACAAGCTGACGGACTCGGGGCTGGTGCCGATCATCGAGGGCAACCGGGCGATCCTGGCGCTGGACATTACGGGCATCGCCGAGGCGTCCGACGCCACGCTGCGGGCCGTGGCCACGCACTGTGCGAAGCTGCAGGGCCTCAACATCACGCGCTGCAGCAAGGCCAGCAACGAGGCGGTGGCTGCGGTGGCGCGGCGGTGCGTGCAGATGAAGCGGCTGAAGCTCAACGAGCTGGCGGGCCTGCGCGACGTGGCAGTCGAGGCCGTGGCCGCGCATTGCCGCCAATTGCTCGAGATTGACCTGCAGGAGTGCGTCGCCGTGACCAACGGCGCCGTGGAGCGGCTGCTGCGGGGCATTCCGACGCTGCGCGAGCTGCGCGTGGCCGGGTGTCCGCTGGTCGACAACCGGGCGTTTCTGCAGCTCGACGAGGGCCATATGCTCGAGGCGCTGCGGATTGTGGACATTTCGTCATGTGTCGACATGTCCGATGCCGGCGTGTCCCGCCTCGTGGCCATGGCGCCGCGACTGCGCAACCTCGTCATGGCAAAGTGCCGTGGCATCACGGACGCGTCGCTCGAGGCCATTGCGCGGCTCGGCAAGAACCTGCACTTCCTGCATCTCGGCCATTGCAGCCAAATCACAGATGCCGGCGTGCGCCTGCTGCTGCGGGCCTGCAATCGCATCCGCTACATCGACCTGGGCTGCTGCACCAACCTGACCGATGCCTCCATTGTCGAGCTGGCCAATCTTCCCAAGCTCAAGCGCATTGGCCTCGTCAAGTGCAACATGATCACTGACGCGAGCATCCACGCCCTGGTCGATGCCTGCCAGCGCGGCCGTGGCCGTGGTGCTGCCCGGGTCGAGACGCCGGCTAACAGCCTCGAGCGTCTGCATCTGAGCTACTGCACCAGCCTCACCGTGCCGGCCATTCGTCGTCTGCTGCGTGTCTGCACGCGTCTTAACCACCTCAGTCTCACGGGCATTCCTGCCTTTCTGCGCGACGATCTGAGCCGCTTCTGCCGCGAGCCTCCCCCTGAGTTCACGCCGCACCAGCGCCAGGTCTTCTGCGTCTTCTCCGGCGACGGCGTCCAGCGTCTGCGCAAGCATCTTGTCGCTGTTCCCCCCATCCAACGGCCGTCCTTCTTGCCCACCCCCCAGGACGGCATTATCCAGGCGGCCATTGCTAATCCGGATGCCGAGGAGGACGACGAGGGTCTTGGCGACGAGCAGCTTGCTGCCGACTCGCCACCCACGGGCCTGCCTCCAAGCAGCACTTCCCAGGCGGCCGATGTGAATGTCATTCTGTCTGGCATGACGCTGGGCCAAGCCAGCGTGGCAACGGGCCATGGCCCCCCTGCAGCCCCTGCAGCCTCTGCAGAGGACCCCACAGACAATGTTTCCATGAACTGATCTACTCCTTCTCGGGCACGAGCACATGAATCTTTTTTAACACGACATTGCATGGCATTCTTATCACTAGCAAAGCACAAGGGCGTTATATTCAATAAATCAAAGTAATCATTCTTCCTCTCGCTCTCTTCCCCTCCTCACTCTTCCTTCTTCGTGACCGGGACGCCCCTGCGGAAGCAGGGCAGCTCCCACCTGATCCGCTCCATCAAAAAGCTCGCCATGCCTACCCCCGGGTTGAGCGTAAGGCGATGCGTCACCGGCGGCCCAGCCCGCAGCTTCACCGATGGCCGGCTCAGCTCGTCGCGGCGGCTGCCGAGATGACGGCTCAGCGCCGATTGAGGCGACTCCAGCATGCGGACATGGCGACGGAAGATCCTGTGCTGGTACTCCTCCTGGCTCGTGCGCTCAAAGTGGTCAAAGCCCCTCATCATCACCACCACACAAACCTCATCGCCCACAATAGTCTCATCCTCGGCAATTTCATCATCCTCTCTTGCCTGCTCCCTCTGGCGCTCCAGGTTATGCTCACTTCCATTGTCCCTCTCCAGCTGTCGGGCCAGCTCCATGACAATCCCCGTCTCCATGAACTCTTGCATAATTTCCATCTCGAACTGTCTCTCCTCCTCCAGCTCGGCCGTCAGCTCCCGCAGCCTCTCCATCTCCAGTGCCCGTGCCCGTTCCTCCTCCTCAACCGTCTCTATGGTCATGACCTGGCGCAGGGGGCTCGGGCCCAGGTGGTGGCAAGCCTCCTGCTGAAGCGAGTTGTGCACCACCATGGCACGTACACTCCGCTGTGCGGCGGCTGCGCCCCTGCCAAGACTGTCAATAAAGAGTAGCTTGCGCACAAGAAAATCTAGGCTGATAACCTGTGAGCGACGCACGGCCAGCCGAGACAGATAGTCAATCAAGCCCTCGGGCAGCAGAGGGGGCGGCATAAAGAGGCCATAGCCCACCCGGTGCATGTACATCAGACGATTGTCCTCATAGCCTGGGGGGATGTACATGAGGGCATCGCTGTACATGGGGCCTGCCACGCCCTTCTCGATGCCCAGGGGAAAGTCTTTGAAGCTGCGATGGCTGCCGGCAACACTGGCCAGGACCTGCTCAAAAATGCCGGGGAAGCCACACAGCTCCGTGCTGTCCGGATCCTCGCGAGGCGTGGCACGAATGGTGTCCTCTGAGCTGTTGTCGTCATCCTTTTCTTCGCCCTGTTGCTCGTGGGATGCTTTGGAAGGCTGGGATGGTCCAGGGGGGTGGCCATCGTCCCGCTGCATGGCGGTCTCATGGCGAACATAGGCTGGAAAGTAGTAGCCCGTTTCCCGACGGGCCATCTTCCGAGCAAGGCGGCATGTGGTAGCAATAATAGCAGAGGGCAAAGGCAGGGATGTTTGGTAGAAGACTACTTCGCGGCTATCATGCATGGGCGTGCTAGGGACGGGGTGCCAATCATCAACAATTTGGCAGTAATGGAGACAGGCATAGCAAAACTCTGCGCGAGAAAGGGCATCCTTGGAGTGGCTGCTCATTAACTCACGGTAGAGTAGAGACATTTTATTTTTTTAAAGAAAGAAAACCAAAGAAGAAGCAGAAGAGAAAAAAAATATGTCAAGAAAAAGGTGTATTTCTCCATGATGGCATGGATGGGGGGCCTATTTATAACATAAATAACGAAACAAGTTGTTTATAGAACACAAATAAATAGATGGATAGATAGTCCTCGACTTGTTTTCCCTTGTCAATGGTCACAATAATGGATGACGTTCTCAAGCCAAGGACTTTTTTTTTTATTTTTAGTTTTTTTTTGTCATGATAAACAGAAACATGCGGAACATATCGGATACAGCTATACCAAATAGACTGTCGTTCGTGGCGTACCGTCATCGAGGGCTATTGGGGGGAAAGGGGGCTCTTTTATGGGGATGGGTGGTCCGCTAGAAATATTGTATAGGAGAGCGATGGAAACATTTATGGGGAGATCGTCCCCTATAAATTACCAATCGAAGAACATCTGAAATATTTTATGGGGAACACTGGGCTTTCCTTTATGTACCACGGTGGGGACTACTTGTCACATATACTTTGCATGGCCCTTCTTAATGGAAGGACCCTCTTTGTGGTGCGGCATGACCGTTTGCTGCCACAGATCCCCTCCCATAGCCATGAGGGCCTACCAAACTACCTATAGCTAGGTATGGTCCATGTAATGTCACCTCCTTAGAGCCATAAAATAAATTGTTTCTACCATAAAAAAATCCAATGCATTTTTTATCGTCTTTTTTCATCCCAATCTGACCATCGCCGAATCACTTCGTCCACCCTTCCAATAGCCTCTCTTGTGGCATCCACCTCAAACCACTCTTGGTGCATTTTTTGGCATACACTACACCTTTCTGTCGGCCGTATCCGCAGCCCCATCCCATCCAATTCAATATGCACCAGCCGTTCCACCTTGTGACTATGTGGCACCTTTCTCACCATCCCCTCCGTAGCATCGCTCGCAACATACGGATAATAGCGCAACAGCGTCACATCGTAGCCACACTGTCGCTTCCATTCATTCAGACGTCTCTGCACATTCGTCGCCCTTCCAATCTTTAGCAAATTCTTCTTGGCATGGCCCTGCACCCCGTCCATGCGCATTTTCTCTGCCGATGAATGCCGAGACGTCGATGGTCGACGGGAAAAGAAGCGCGCCGTCTCTGCCTCTGTCGGTCTCTTGTCCGAGTCTGGCGTCAGCCAGAACATGTAGATATACCCTGGCTGATCGCCCTGTGACACAGGCTTGGCCATTTCTGCCAGAAGCGCAGCCCTCGTAGCTGCCGGCGTGTCATTCGGGATCCACGACGTGCGTCTTTGCGATCTCTGCGACTTTTGTGACGTCTTTGAAGATCTCTTTGGCGATGCATGTGGCCGCGGCGCCGTCGAAGACGAATACGGCCGTGGTCGAGGCCGTGGCCGAGGCTCCGGCGCCACAGACTCCCCTGAGAAGCAGCAAGAAAAAAGACCGCCAGACGGAGCAGGCCTCCGTCGTGCCCGGGAATCTATCGATGATGGACGAGGCTTGTTCTCGACGGAAAGCATATTCATGCGTTCTGTCAGCGTGTCTATACTTGTCCTCTCGTGGCCTTGAGCACCCTCTGGGCGTCTTTTTTCCTGTGGTCGTTCTTGGTCCATGTGCTGGTAGCAAAATGGGCTTTTTGATTTTGTTGTAATAGCCCGTCTGCATGGTTTCCCCCCGGATGTAATGCCTCTGCATGTCGTCGATGGATTTCGGGAATCCATACGGCCTACACGGTTCGCCCGCGACTCTGGCGTATTGGGAATAAACGCCATCGGGGAAAAAAGTGTTACTATTTTCTACGGAATAAAAAAATCTAAAGAATGTCTTCTTCTTATAACATGGTAAGAGAAAACGAGCGCGTATGTATATAAGAAGAAAAAGGGTTGAATTGGGTGGCTGAGGTTGGGCTTACTGTCGCGAAGATCGCCTTGGAATGGCATGCATCGAGACCCAAAACGCCTCTCATTCTTTACCCTTTTACCCTGTTTTCTTTTTCTTTTTTTTTATTCTTCTTGTGTGACTTTAATTTATTTTTTGCCGAGAATCTTTTGTGTAAAGCAGCTCTTGTAAAATGAAACATGGCATCGACGGCATACCATGGTAAACGGAGGGGCCGTCATACTGCATGCGGAACACTTTTCTCGTCCTGGGCGCTTGATCCAGTTGAGCGAGGGGTGTGGGCTGTTTTGAAGACACCTCATTGACGGCGCCCAACGGCTCTTCCCCAAACTCTGCACCTTTCTTATCGGGTTTGCCTTGGGTAAGCCTGCGTCTGGGCTCCGAGCGATAGTCGTCATAGATTGGGCAGCTCTTAGGACCGAGTAGGAAGCCGTAGAGGTCAGTGACGAAGCCTAGGGCGTGAGCACCCTGTCAATGAGGACGACACAATTTTTTCTTGAAGATAAACCTCTTCTTTGCCTTCACCCATTGGCAATGTGGCCGCTGTTGGACTTGTCGCCGTGCTTGCCGTCATATCGTCCTCCAAAGACTGCGTCTTGGCGGGGATGTGTCGTGGCAAAGAAAGGGGAAGTCGAGTACGCATGGGCTCCGCCGGAAAGGTCGGCTGTTTGCATACAGACACTGCCATGGCAGAGCTGGGAAGCGCCAGTCCCATGGTGGCCTCGACGACTTTTGGTGTCATGAAAGTCGTATGGCCGTTATCAATCTCAGGTTCAACAGCCTCTAGGATACTAGAGAGGCCTACTGCTTTCGTCGGTGAGTAATGGTTCAAGGCATGCGCTAAAGCAATTCTTTGCTCTTTTGCATTCGTCGGAGCCGCTCTATTTCTCGGACGAGAACTCTCCTATTCTGTTCCAAATGGGCCTCGATAATGGCCAGCGGCGTTCCACGAGGGCATTGTGTCTCTCGTGTTCCCTTTATATGAGCCCGCCTCTCATCACGATAGGCCTCCCAGCCTTTCCGAGAGTCTCCAGAAAGCACCACATAAAAAACAGTATACGCCTCTTGGTCAATGGGGTCACTGAGACAGAGGTAGGCTTCACAAAGCTATCCATTGTTATTTTTCATTCTTACTATCGTTAAAGCTACAACATACCAGCTCTCTATAGTCCAAAAAAAGGGCATGGTCAACAACGTGCCGGCAAAAGGCATCATAGATGGCCCTGAGCGAGTCGTGGACAGTCACACTGAGTGTAGTAAAGTAATTGGGGAGGGTAGGGTGGCCATTGTAGACTTTTTTTTATAAATGGGCAAGGTAACATCTAGTTTGATTCAAACACGATGTCCAACACGCCCTTTCGGAGTGGCCTTTTTGGCATTCCACCAACAGGCAGATGGCCGAGCACGAAATACAGGCGTGTATAGTCTCCATAGAAGATACACATAATACGGGTGCTCTCGGGTAGCCGCAGGTATGGTAAGATGGACGGTAAGAGTGCCCTAGGGGAAAATGTCTGACAGAGAACGATTGGCTCTTGCGATCAATTGATGTCGTGGCACTGGTCTTACTCTTTTGGGATGATGTGGATATTCTATTGAAATGGCGTATTACTGGTTGAGTTCGGGGTATAATTGTACATTTTGCATATATATTGACAATATGTGTAATTGGATGATGGCAAGAGACGCATGCCGATGCTTCACCGCTTTATTTGTGTTTCCGGTGCCTACAGAGTCCCACCAATCACCAAAAGAAGACGCTCATGGCTGGGCGTAGGAGTTGCTCTCCAATGACACCATTTTATTCTTTACATCCAAAAAAAAGAAACTCCTAGCACTGAATTGGGGGGCTTTTACAGCGGCAATGTTTCACTGAGATGGGCATTGCCTTAGCATCATGGGCGATGACGAGACGAGAAGGAAAAAAGTGAAAGAACCCCAAGGTCTGCGGGGTGGAGATGCACGCTTGACGTCATTGACCAGGTCGGTGTCCTCTCAAAGAGGTAGCCTAGCTACTTTTTCGCTCGTAAAGATGCTGATCATGGCTGCAAAAGTAAAAAATAAGAAAGTAAAAATATGAATGCTGCCTATAGACAATGAGTCGAGTCATGAATGGCAAGCCCAAGGTAAAACGTGCAAAATCAAATACATAGGCGGCACTCTCAGTTGTTCCAGGATGACACACGCTAAGCAGACAATTGCTGATCCACTGCTTCTCCACTGAAAAAAGGGCGTCTGGACTCGAAAAAAAAAGATATTTGGTGTTGGACGTAATCTTTCCTCCATCAGAAACGATAAAGGCACTCGCTTGTCCGCTTACTTTTAGGTCCCTTCTTTTCTTTTTTTTTCTTTTCTTTTTTTTCTTCTCCTCTTTCCTGTTCTTATAGAAAAGAACAGCCCCAGCCAACGTGGCGTCTAGTACTTTTTCAGTGGCAACTCTCAGTGCCTTTGCAAAATACACGACGTCTGTCTTGGCCCAGTTCTCCTCTGACCTACAGGCTCACATTGGCACGCCCCTACAGACCCTCGCTGCCGACGCCTGCTCGTATATCCAAACGACGACCGGCCTTCCCGCACAAATTGTCTACGGAACCGCTGCTGGCTCAGTTGTGCTTGCACTCGCACTCGTCACAAAGTCTCTCCAAACCAACGCGCACGCCGCCCTTGGAAACGGCGCTGTTGCGAAGCTCTCGCGCAGCCAGAAACGCAAGGCAGCTTCCCGACGCAAGAAGGAAGACGCAGCTAATCGAACCGGTATGTGGAACTATAATAATCCCTATAATTGTGGCTACAGCCACGGCCACATGCAACAAGGCTGTGGTGATCCTTCCTGTCCATACCAGTACGGCTATTATCCCGAAAATAACGCCTACTATGCTCCTGAGGGGGCACTCTATACTGTTGAAGATCCCAATGATGTAGGGCATTATGATGATGAAGGCCATCCCTTTGATGAGGAGAGCTACCCAAACCCCTTTTCACCCAACACACACTACAACAGCGTAGGCCCGCCGCAAAGCATGCAGCCCCAGTATAACGCCTATGGACGTCCTAGCCTCCCCTATCATGATGCCTATGACAGACAAGGCACTTATAATCCCCCTCGTGATGACGACTATGACGATGACGAATACTTTTCTAACAAATACAAAGATGATGTCCTATATTTGGATTACAACGACGAAAGGTACAAACTCGGCTTCAACGCCTTCTCCATTGGTCACGGCATCCTCCGGATCGACGAGCTCCGCGATCGCGTCCGGGATGTTCTCGGATTAAACGACGACGACGCTAGACGCATCCAGTTGTTCTACAAACGCGGCCGCTTCGACAACCTGAACGGACCCCTCCGCGACGTGGGCGTCAAGAACTGCAGCACGATTGTCGCCAAGATCCCAGGTGATGACAATTTATTGTTAACAAACGAACTCAACCATGGCCACCACAGACATTCCCGTCTCTCCACAGAACAAAGACCCAGCTCTCGACGGTCACGACGCTCTCCGCATCCACAGTCACCAGCAGCAGCTTCGCCATTGCCAAAGCAAAAAGAAGATACAGCAGTCATTCCCAATGGGGTCCAAATCACTGGTGGCAAACAAAATAAGCCATGGCAGACAATCCGCACCCTTGCTAGCGACTTTAATGACCAAGTTGTCTGCGAGTTTAACGATTTCGATCCAAATGGCTTTGCTGATCAAAAGAAGATGAAAACAAAGGCTGCCATTATCCACGAAGTGTCACTTCAAATCATGATCAAACTAGACAACATTGACGTTGACGACGACCAAGAGCTCCGTGCGCAACGAAAGGTATTTATCGGCAAATGCAACCAAATATGCGCCGAGATGGAAAAGCACAAAAGCTAGACGCTTACTATAATTTACATTCATTTTCACATGTTGCATCCAAACTCCCATACAAAAGATACGTGCACGTGCGCAACACATGATGTTGCCCTAGGAACACGATGAGTCAGCGACAGGCTTATCTTATCGTGAGCGGAAGCAAAGGCTGTGAAAAAAAAGGACAGGCCCCGCAAATTACCCGTTTGGTCCCATCTGAGCCCTTGTGTGGCGCTTTTTGTGTGCTATTGGACCCACTTATCCGCAATTTTCTTTCCCATCCACCAAGGCCAAAAAAAATCACCAATCGCGCGCTCGACAACGGTCCTAAACGAAGGGCGGAAGAGACTACCTTGTGACAGATACATTTCCAACTGTCCTTTTCTCTTTTTTTTCTTCTTTTTGACACATTCTCGTGACATATCGCATCAAAAATGTCGAGCTTCGAGTCAGTTGTAAGTTGAGCACTCCCCTCCCGCTCAACGAATGCGTCAGGATAGGACTTGGGATAGAACGACAGCAAGAGAGACGGCAAAGGAAAGGACGAAAAAGTGGAAGGCGCATTCGGAAGCTGAGCACAACGACACATGGAAAGCAAAAAAGTAGAGGCACTAACGATGCAGGTTGTCATTGACGGCAAGGGCCACTTGCTTGGTCGTCTGGCCAGTATTATTGCCAAGCAGCTTCTGAGCGGCCAGAAGATTGTTGTGGTGCGCTGTGAGGCCCTCAACATCTCCGGCGAGTTCTTCCGCGCCAAGCGTGAGTGACGAGAAACAAAAAGAAAAGAAACGAAGCACGACTAACCCGATACTAGTCAAGTACCACGCCTACCTGCGCAAGATGACCCGGTACAACCCCACGCGTGGTGGTCCCTTCCACTTCCGTGCCCCCTCGCGCATTCTGTACAAGGCCATCCGTGGTATGATTCCCCACAAGACGGCCCGTGGTGCCGCTGCTCTGGAGCGTCTCAAGGTCTTTGAGGGTGTGCCTCCCCCGTATGACAAGCAGAAGAAGGTGGTTGTCCCCCAGGCCCTGCGTGTTCTCCGTCTCCAGCCTGGCCGCAAGTACTGCACTGTCGGCCGTCTGAGCCACGAGGTGGGCTGGAAGTACCAGGACGTTGTTGCCAAGTGCGTATTTTTTATACTCTTCTCATTTTGACGTTGCTAATGTGTGCAGGCTCGAGGACCGCAGAAAAGTCAAGGCCAACGCCTACTACGAGCGCAAGAAGGCCGCCGCACGAAAGCTTTCGGCTGCCAAGGAGACCCTCAAGACGTCCAAGACCAGCGAGGCTCTTGCTTCTTTCGGCTACTAAATCCATCATGGCATGTTTTTCTGTCCCATACTATGAATGAATGTAGAAGTTGGAAAATAAAAAAAATGGAAAGGGTAGCGTTGAGCTCATGGGGTTATTCAACACTGTCAAGCCGTAAAAATGTAAACTTGATTTGTGCTTTTTTTGCATTTTGCTTCTACTTTTCAATCTAATCCTTTGCGTCTACGCCAAACCGGCCGTCATACAATGTGCCCACAGGAACACCCTCGTTGTCCGCGAGGATGCCCATCAACTGCTGCGCAACATCCCGTGTGTCATTGTACCGCTTCAGCCTGGCAATCTGTCCACGATCATCCTCTTCCTGACGTCGAATCGCCTCCTCTACTTGCACCGACACACCCTCAATGCGGCCCCGTTGCTCCCACATTCGCTGCAACGTCTCGTTCACCCTCACCATGCGCTGTGCCACCGGCATCTTGTTCCCATTAGTGCGCCATCACCTATACGCACAGCCTTACATCATCATCACCGCCTACAACGACCACGTCGTCCTTACCTGGACCCACCACCTTTACTCCTTCCGTCGTTGTCGCCTGCCTCACCTGCATCGTTCCCCACTTTTTTCCGCTTGTCCAGGGTTCAGACAACGCCCCCAAATAGGCGTCGAGTTGGGTCAATAGCGCCTTCCGCACTTGTGGCAACCGAGCCTCAGCTTGCAACGACGCTCTTGCCTCCACAATGAACACCCTCTGCTTCGCCAAGAGGCTATTCAGTGCATCCCGATGGGCCTTCATTGCGGCCACGGCTCTGCATCGATCTCGAGAAATGACGTAGTGCACGTGATACGACCACCCCACCCACATCACGTGCAATATTTCGCGAGGCCCTAATGTGGGTACTGCCTTTTTGCTTTTTTTCAATTTTTTTCTTCTCCTGCAAAGCATCGACTTTCTTCACCAGTGTCATCACTTTGCCGAAGCGAGCAGCTCGAGTCGTGACCGTTTTCAAAACAAAACCAAAAAGAAAAAATGTCGTACCAAAAGGACGAGAAGGACTTTGGCGAAAAGCCCAAGGTGAACAGCATCCGTTTCACCTTGTCGTCGCGGGATGTGAAGAAGATTGAGAATGTCAGCAACAACATCATCAGCCACTTCCGCGGCAAGGAGATTCCTGTCAAGGGTCCCGTCCGTCTGCCTGTATGTTCAGTGGAAGAGAAAGTGGACGTGATGGCTAACTCGAATAGACCAAAACCCTCAAGATTACGACCCGCAAGACGCCTTGTGGTGAGGGTTCCAAGACGTGGGACATGTACGAGATGCGCATCCACAAGCGTCTCATTGACGTCCGTGCCACCACCGAGGCCGTCAAGGATGGTCTCAAGAACATCGACGCCGGTGTCGAAGTGGAAGTCACCATCAACAACTAAGGACCTATTCACTTATGGTTCTTTTTTTTTCTTTCAAAAAAGTATATAGGAAAAAAAGACTATTAAAACAAAAACACCTACATAACAAAAAAGAAGAACTATAATCACCACTCACTCGGTGGCCATAAAAAACACTACAATCCGTTGCTAGCACATGTAAAGACACCACCCACCTGGTGATCCTTAAAGGCATCCGCTATGCTCTTCACACTTGCATATGTTCCTCCAGTCAAAAAAACAAGGCCTGTAAGAATGATAAAAACGTTGACGAGAGCCATGAGAATGGCCTTTACATTCCCCTGGCGGATCCGCTCCAATTCCCCATCCACACCGCGCATCCGAAAATATGCCACGCCCCAAAAGATGAAGCCAAAAAAGCTATCAAATAAAGACGACATTAGCGAAAGAACTGCTCGTTAGTTTTTCTTTTTCTTTCTTTTTTTACGGTACATACGGTCAGAAAAGAAGGGGATCACTTCGGCAATGATAAAGGCCAACACCCAAGTGGCAGCTGCATCGTCAGTAAAAGCATGCTTTTAGTTGGATAAACCTACCGAGAATACCCGCCCATACGCCCCAGCCAAGGGCAGTGTGCTCATTTTTGTGCTTCGGGTTCTTATCAAAAATGCGGAAGAAGAGGAACCGTGCCGACACAGACGCGTACAAAACACCCAAAAAGATCAAGGTAGGGATCATAAAGGAAAACGATACCTTCTTGAACAACGGGCTGAGCGAGCCAAAGGCTGGCGACGTCATGTACTGGTTGCCCACATAGACATACACCACGGCACCCACAATGCTAAAGAGAACAATCTCTGCAATAGTACACGCCCACAATGCCTTGGGAAACTCCCGTGGGTCCTTCATCTCGGCAATGAAACTGGGGAGGGTGATTTGTCCTATAAACGTGTAGCTAATGTTCATAAACGCATTCATCCCAGCCACAAAGGACGTTCCCTTGACGGGAAAAGCTGTGTACAGAGGGTCTCCTAGCTCAGCCGTCCACAAGGCAGGATGCTTCTGAATAGTAGCAAAGACGACGGCCAAAAGGACAGAGATGAACGTGAAAAAAGCAGATGCTGAGCCAAGACTCGATAGCATGTTAAACGTGCGAGGAAGTGAGCACACCCATGAAATCACGGCCATGATGATGCTAAACGTCACCGTTCGGCAGCCAATATTGTCGTCCGCAGCCGTCATCGTGTTGAGGTACTTGGCACCAACAAGAACATGGAGGCCCTGGATAAATGTATTGTTCAGAATAAACATGAAGGCGGTAAAATACCAAGCCCATTTCTTATTCCAAAACAGCATCTGGCCAATATCACAAACATCACGGACCTCGGGGTGGCGAAGACAAAACTCCCACAGCACAAGGGACGTGTAAAGCACAAAAATGGCTACGACAATGGTGAGAATCAGACCAGGAACAAGTCCGAGGATGCTGTAGGACCATGGGAAGCTCATCATGGCAAGACAAATGTACTCGGAAAAGAGAAGCGCTGCCGTCTTTTGCCAGCTACAAGTTCGGTATTGGATAGCACAGCCATCTTCTTTGGCGAGTTGCTTTTCCAAGATGGCTGCACTATCTTCCTGGGAAGAGACGGTGTCCGTGTCTGCTATGGTGAGGACAGGCGCAATACGATGGCCGACCTTTATATCCTTGGCCAAGCACCAAGCAAGAAGGCCACTTGTCGTCTTTGCATCGCCATCAGAAATGCTTCCGCTTCTTTTGCCAAAAGAATCCGTCATGGTGAATCAAATAAAAACTAGAATAATGGCAGAATGAACACTAAGTTGCATTCCGCTGGAAAAGAATGACTCTAAAATAAAGAAAAGACTGTTGACGTCCTTGTTGCATTTGCGTTTGGAGTGTTGTTTTCTGCAAAGAAAGTTCACTTTTCAATATGAAACAAGAGTGGGAGAAAAGGAAAAGAAGAAAAGAAGCTAGACGCAGACTATATACAGAAAAAACTTGGCTTCGAAAAAGTGGTGGGTGGGACTATTCTAAACGATCTACCAATGATGAAGCACGCATTATTGACGTCATCTTTTAGTTCCTCCTAAATGTAAAAACGGATATATAAAGTGGGGCACCCAAGAATCGAAACGCCGAGCTCTTTTTTGCCAGCATGATTGTATGGAAGTACATAAATTCATTTACAATATTTTATTCACTGTATAAATCTATATCAAAATTTTACCTAAAGAAAGGTCCCCAGGCAGGCCTCGGTGTGGCGTTGGCTCTTCCGACATGGTATTACCTAACCCAGATCGGCGCCCCGCAAAGTATTATCCCAGCTTCACAACACAGGTACATACATATATTATCACGTGATCGTGCACAAGCCTTCACCGCCTGGCAGTTTGCGCCCCGCTTTGTTTCAACTCGCCTCTTGACAATTCACCAACCTAATGCTTTGCACCATCTATGCTTTGTATGAAAATCATAAAGCCACGCCAGCTAATAATTTACGACACCCAATTTCTCGGGCCCACACCCCTGCAAAGCCCAAAACAATTTTGGCTCAGGCCTTAGGCCCATATTGGGTCCTTTTATGTACTACGGACCTGAATTTGGCACAAAAAAACTTGAATTTGGTGCGAATCTATTGTTGGTATTGTCCTAATAGGAAGTCGATGGGAGTAGATTAAATTCCCCGAACGCTCAGGCTGACATTCCAAAGCGGCAAACCGCGTTTGGTCGTCCAAAACAATGCACTGAATGGCCAGCTCTACCAAATCCTCTGGTCAGTGAACAAAACCATCGATCTTATTGCGTAAAGATTTATCTGTTTGCTCAGGTACATGTTCCTTAAACCAACTAAGTGGCCTGCTTGGGTTAGGGAGTAGACAGACTCATTATTAGTCACCCATTGTCATATTACCCTTATATTTGGCAGCAACTCAAGTCGATTGGAGACCTATTAAACACGCGTTCAAGTTGAGAGTGTCAAGGGTTTGTGGCTTGTTCCGAGTTCATCTAGGAGCGTACGGGGTACGCCTGTCGAGCCTAGTCAAGTTGACTGTTTTGCTTGGAAGATAGCCCCATGATCCTCAAGCGAGGAATCGTCTTCAGTCTTTGATCGGCGGTCAGTGCCCCGTTTCCTTTTCTGCTCCTCGCGCTGAATCGCGATCCTCAGCCTCGAGTTGGGGTTTCGAAGTATGCGATAAAAGAGGATTATCCTCTAGTATACTAGGTACAGTGTGGTTTCATGTTCTGGCTCGTCGCCTGGCTCATGCAATTTACTATCTCTCGCATATGCAGTGGCCCTAGAGTTTAATATTATGTCGTCTCTGTTGAGCTCGCCTTCTGTTGTAGAGAACATCTTTATTGACGCGAATAGTTTGGATAAACTGCCTACGGTCTGTTCTGGGTCATCTTCAGCTGTTGGTTCGAGAGGGGCTGAGTATGTTCGTTCGTTGAGTAGATCAGATGCATCGTATCTCTCCACTACTGCCACGACAGTTCTGCTTTCTTTCCTTGCCTTTATGTATCGTGATATCTCAGACCGTGGGTCTTCTTCTTTTCTCTTGATTTTGGCATGTAGTGCTAGGTTTGCATAATAATGCTCACGACGCAGGTTTTTGTGTAGATGAAAGCAGTTATCTGGCGTTTGTTTTGGGTACACTTATACGCTAAGCATCCCATGTTACGTGCTGGGCGATATGGTCGTGCAACTACACTCCCTTCTGTTGGCGCTGCGGCGGCAGTTCGGCTCATAAACAGCAAGCTTTGCCGGATTCACTATGGTATCGCGCACCATTTAAATATGATGATACGTTAGAAAATCGCTACCTCATAAGCGATACACAAATTCAAGACGAAAGTTGATGCGTTTTCTTCCATAATCGTGCAGTAATACTGCTCAAACCACATATCGAATTTTGATGCTGGGGCCACCTCATCTTCTTTTGACCGTTCCATAGCAATATACTATTGTTCTGCCCAGGCTCGGGCATCGTCCTTATGCGCCGGGAGCTGGGAATTGCTATCGCTCTCTCATAACGTTTTAGATTTGCAGCACTCAGTTCTTTATCAACCTCAAAATACTCCTCGATCGTCTTGTACCGTCCAAAGAAGCTTCGGCCTCAGTACATTAGAATGGTTAAGCGAAGGTCTGACGGACGCCAAAAATCAGGTACAGGGACCTTCTTTCGTAAAGTTCTCTGAATGTGTCCTATTCAATAGTATACCGGTGTTTGAAGCAAATGGATTTTAAAAGGATATCTCAAGTTCACGCCTGCGACCGCTCGCTCTTGGGGACAAAATGTGTAATTGTTTATGGACGTATGGCTCTTCCAATCTAGTGTTTTTTTTTAAAAAAAAAGCGATGAAATATTTTCAGGCGAATGGTCTGTCTAAAGTGATGCCAATGGGCAGTAAAAAGTAAAACCGTGAACTTGTTAACAAGACGACACACGACAAGCCAATATCAATCATGATATGGGCAAGCATCATGAGACACACAAAAGTGGGGCGCTGTCATCCTGGAGTGGGATTGCAGAGTCTAGATATAAATCCGATACAACACATGCAGAGGGCTCTAAAAGAGACAATATAATACTGCATATTCCCCGACACAAACATCCTGCGAAACAATAACGCAGACAGGGACGAACTGGACCGGAAAATCGTCGCTGCGTGGAATGCAGTCTCACACACGGCGATTGATCGATTCTTTGCCTCACAGACTTTGCAGTGTGACATTGCTCTCTGGTTGGTCAATAAAATTTATAAACGGCACCGCTTGTAAACTTGAACCAATAAAAGTCAGGTACATATTCTGTAATATATAATAAGGGTTTTGCAGGAGGCCCGAGCCTATGAATGCGGCCATGTGTGGCTCTTTCACTTCTTTCGTTCCTTCTTTTCCTCTACCCATGCCTAATGAAAGTTCTAAGCAGGGTTCGACAGAGAAATAATTCACCGCGCATGCCTCTCTTATAAATTACTATTATATGTATATAGAATTTGGTGGGTGGCATATTTTGAGCGTGGCCTTGTGTGGCTGTCCCAGATCGGAGGATGATTCTACAATGCCTCTTATTTCACCCTCAAAAGGTAAATATTTGCGCGCCACTATTTAAAGGCTACAAGGTGGTTACACCTTAAAAAGCTTTTTTTACAATGGTGAGAAATACGCCGTATACTACTACATATTCAGAAACCACTCTCCCACGGACTTGGATATAGTCTCCCGACTCCGAAAACTCCAACGGACATCCACGCGTACCACACCCAATAGGCAATGGCATGGCGTCTACAAAATATAAAAACGGGATAGGATGCAGTGCATAGCCAGAAAGCTGTGATGGTATGCAGACAGGTCACCCGGCCTACATTCAGTGCTTTCACTCCTTCCATCCAACATGTTTCCCCTTGTATGTACCGATATACGCAAGTACACGAGGTTGTTCGTACAGCCAACAAGATCCCTTATCAAGAGGAAAATCCCACACATGTTCTCCGGCGGAAAGGAATAAACGAGAAAAAAAAGCAACTTAAGACGCAACTACCGTTGAGGATGGAACGAGAATAGGGGCAAAGTCTAAAAATCCGGCAAAATTCAAGCATTTTTCCCTTTTTCTTTCAAACATCGGCTCTATCCGACGGTTTTTTCCCAACAGATCTAGAGATGCTGCTATCGCCAAATGGAGACTTTTTTTCCTCCTCAGACATATGATCATTTTCATAAAACTTGAGAATGACGTGCTATGGCCTTATAAATCAGTACCAGATTTTGCCATTTTTTGGGAGTGTGATTTTCCTCTTTATCAAGATCCACTATCATGAAAATCTAATATTCATCGCTATGAGATCTCAATATTGAAATAGCCTATTCCATTGCTTGATGGAATCTCAACAGCAAGACTCTTCGGAAACTTTATTCTCTGCCATTTCGGCATCTTCATCAATGATTTATAAGCACATTTTTTCTGCCGTTCATTAAGCTATTATTCACATTTTTTAGAATTATCATCACAATGCTTACTATGGATAATGTGCTCGAAAAAAACTATAAAAGAGGATGATATCCTCATAGCCTACCATACTATCAAATAATCTCTCCAACCCATTCAAACTCCATCCAAATAAAACCCAAATGGTGAGCAACAAAACCTTTGTCTTCAAAAAGTTCCCCACGGGCATCCCCACGCCCGGTGAACACACTGCTGTTGAGTATCGCGAATTCGATTTGGAGGCCCCTCCACCAAAGGGAGGTATTGTTGCCAAAACACTCTATGTCTCCTTCGATCCTTACCAGCACTACCGCATGAATGAGCAATTGACCAAGGTGCCCTTGTTCACAATCGACGCACCCATTGACAACGATGCCATTGCCAAAGTTCTCAAGTCAGACGACCCGGACCTGAATCCCGGCGATATCATCATCACATTTGCCCCTACCGCAGAATATATTGCCATCCAGTCCGTCAAGCTTTCGCCCACGGGCCTCGAGTATACGGGTGAGCCTGTGACAAAATCACTCAGTCTCTTTGGGGCCCCTACTGTTCGGAAGCTTGATAACAAATACAGCCTTGATCTCCCGCTCTTTTTGGGTCCCCTTGGTCTCGCTGGGCGTGCCGCCTATGCCCCATTAAAGGAGATTGGCAACCCCAAGAAAGGAGAAACCATCTTTGTCAGCTCTGCCGCTGGTGGTGTTGGCCAAATGGTGGGCCAGCTCGCTAAGAATATGGGCCTTACTGTCATTGGGTCTGCTGGATCGGACGAAAAGGTGGAAACTATTACAAAGACGTTTGGCTTTGATGCCGGCTTCAACTACAAAAAGGAGTCGCCATTAAAGGCTTTGCCTCGCTTGGCACCCCAAGGTATTGACATTTACTTTGAAAATGTGGGCGATGATCACTTGGAAGCCGCCATTGAGGCTCTGAACCTTCACGGTCGTATTATTGTCTGTGGCATGATTGCCGACTACAACAAAGCTAATGGTGGTCGTGTTCCGTTCCCGGCTTATGATGTGATTCTCGGAAAGCAGCTTCGTGTTCAGGGCTACATTTCTACAAACCCCCCTCCCTTTTTCGAGCCTCACATCGAAAGCCAGCAGAGCGACATGCAAAAGTGGCTTCACGATGGCACCCTCAAGGCTACGCTTGCCATTACAGATGGCATTGATAACGCTCCACAGGGATTTACCAACATGCTCACAGGTGAGGGATCCAATGGAAAGGCTGTCCTCAAGGTATAATCGAATGATCATGGTAAAAGAAGAATTAAATTATAGTCTATAGAAACAATTATTCGTTCACAACAAATTGACGCTTTTCAAAATCGTACGTCTTGAAATAGGGACCAGCAGACCGCAGCAAAAATTGGCTAAAAATGCTGGCACTCTCCACCCTTTTCATGCTTTCTTTTTGTACATTGTACTCACCCAATGGCAAGCCAATACCAGAATAAATGTCAAAAGGCCCTTCATTGGCTAATGAGAGATTCCGGTAGATATAAAAGTCGCGCATCCTATTCCCATCGTCGTACGGTGTCGACACCTCCATAATGCCGGAGAGCCAGGAAGAGAAATGGCGAGAGGTGCCAATACACCAGGGCATGGGTGTAGTTTCTAACGTAAAGGCTTCTGTGATGATGAAAAAGTCCAAGTCTCGCGTGCAAAGCACCTCTCCAACTTCGCATACCATGTCCATGTTCTCTGCATTGGGGGGTTCTTTAGGCGGTGGTGCTAAGAGCTTCACAGGGCCAGTGTTGTCATTTTTGCATTGCAGAAGTAAACGCTCTAACTCCTTTGCTTCCATCTCGGGACATACCGGCATTATCATTTCAATCGATGCCCAATCGTGTCTAAAAAATGAAGCACACCTTGTGATGAACTCCTTGAAATAGCCAAACCATTTGAAGTCAGTTTTGGGCGCGAGAATAATCTTCATAGCGGCCAGTCCAAATTCCAAAGACTTGTACTGGTTATAGGAGCTAATGGTGGTGGTTTGCTCCAGACCATACGGCTTAAAAGTACGAGCCAGGCGCCTTGACATGTGGTCAATAACGGCGAGCATGATATCCTTGGAGCTAGTGAGATATATGGTGTCAGACCTGTACAAAGCGTACATAATATTAATATATGTGCTTTCTGTGGCATTCGTATGAACATCACTTTGCGTTTGAAGTATCTGGACCTGCATGGGACGGTGAACTGTGCTCATGTTGGGATGGATATACAGGAACAGCTTGTCGAGGCCATCTTTTTCTTCTCGCGGATGTCCATCCACTGTGTATCCAGGCGGGGCATAGACAACTGCTGAAGGATAGGCTCCGTTCCACACAAAGGCAGTTGTCAAATGGAATCTACGAAAAATGCACATCATCCGAAGGGTACATGAATGTTGGGATGCTACCCTATCCAAGTATAAGAGCACGCTGTCGTATGAGACTACGGTAAGTCTTTCACGGTGGCTCTGGAAGTAGCCCAAGACAATCTCCATTTTTCGACGGGTCGTAGCCTGATCCACCTCTGGATGATCCTGCCGAATACTTTCCGCAAAGTTGTCAAGCTCTTCTTCAATTCTGTGACCATGGGAATGCAAAGATTCGTCGCAAAGAGTGCCCAGTCCAGCCATGAGATGCTCAAGGTTATCGATGTTGTTTTCATTGCTAGCGTATTGAATGCATGATGAAATAGCAGATCGTCGATTGATAGTTCGGATGCACTCTTCAGCATAGTAGTTTCTCGATAGAATATCAGCCGAAAATTCACAATGTTCCCCTTCATAGTGTGTAAAAAATTGCAGCTCTTCACTTTGCACAATATTGTCAAAAAGAATACCTGCTGCCTCCAAGCCATAGCTGCAAATCTCATTTATATGTGCTGATCGATTTAATTTTGTATCAACAACTTTGTTAAAGAGACTAGTGATTTTTTGCTCTTTTTCCTGCCGATGGATATAAATGTCACACCATGGTTCATCCGGATTCCGCCCCCTTAAAAGAGCATATGTTCCGGCGTTATGATGGCGAAAATCGCTGCCTACCCGGTCCATCCAGATGAGCGAGGAGCGGGCCAGGTGACGAAGGCGTCTGTTTTGCTGTCCAAGGGAAACAATATCCTTAGAGGGCAAATGCAGAGAAATGTTGAGGAATACCTCCAAGGGAAGTTTGTCAAGGGAGGACATGGTAGATGGTGAATCTAGTGGTGTAAAAGAAGAACGGTAGAATAGTGGATGGGTAGAAGGTTGAGTGGTCTTGGGTGATAAACTTGACAACGTGTGTGAAAAAAAAAGAAGAAGAGAAAAAAAGAAACTACTTGGGGAGAAGATAAATACGTCCTTTCAATTTTTAACCTAGAGCTTTTCTTTCCGTTTAGTTTCTACTTCTTGCAAAATTGTGAGGGCAAAGCAGGTGATGGAGATTTTTCCGAAGTCAATCGCACATCATTTGTGGGACTAGTTCGAAACAGTCCTTAGCTGCTTAATCACAAATAGAAAAAAATATAAAAGTTAAAAAATAAATGGATAAAAATTGGTGGAGGGCACAATTTTTAGTTCATAGTGGTATGAAAAAAATTAGTTGAGCCGTTAGTTAGCGTTGTACCCAAGTGTATGAGCAAAAAAAAATATATCCGGATCATCTATTAGATACACGGATATACCATTTGGAGAAACTCATCAGAAGCTTTCGTCTACTTGACAGTCAGTCTATCGGGCTCTAAAGTCGCAGCTTGCCTTTTTTTGTGTGGTAATAAACTTCCTAAAAGCTGTATTTTAGTCTTCTCACCATTGTATTATTTTATCAAGTGCTAATTCGGCGCTGGCTTGTACCTTTGGTAACTTCGTCGATTTTAATGGAATGGTCACCTATTGTAGCCTGTCCGGATATACAAAATTGGCGTGGACTGTATTTCCGTGTATCATGTTGGCCTTGCTTCCCCGTGTTCAGAGACGTCATGTTTTTTGTTTTTACCAAATGGCATTAATAATGGCACCAAAAATCTTTTCGATGGTAGTCCAGGGCCGTTCAGGTGATTATTGTGAAAAAAATTTAAGCCTTTTGTAAGGCGGCAGCTCTCCCCAATAGCCCCGAATAAATTCATCATGGTTTAATATAGGATAAAGAGCAATATGAAAAAAATCTATAAAGTGTAGACTTGCTACTACAGCAATAGGCATCTTTGTATAGGGATCCATAGATAGATTGACGCCATGGACACAATCACACAGAGTCTCCGATTCTTTTCTACATACCTAATTCTTACGTCGAAAGTGCAAAACGGACCCACATTCTGCTTCTATGCTACCGATTGGACCGCTTCTTGCTGCGGGCGACCTCCATAGCCGGTGCCAAAGCCGAAGCATCGCCCACGGCGCCATTTTCCCTTCTGAATGGTTTATGGCTCAAAGGTAGCGGACTTTTTCATACAAAAACGGTCCCGCAGGCCTTCATTGTCCTTTTTTCTTAGGCCAGAAGGAGGAAGAGAAAAGCGGCCCACTCCGTCTTTCTTCAAGTCTGCGCAGACCTGTGGATGTTATCCAAGTGCAGGAGCCAACCGACTGGAACGATTGATTGATTGGCTGTTTGTTTATTTCCCCATATGTCCGTACGGGATCCTTGGACACAAGCATAGAACGAGAGCAGAATCCAAAAGCACCCCGCATGAACCTTATACATCCCTGTCAACGGCTGAAACGATAGCCTGCATCCAAGGACCTTAGTTGGCTAAATGAAAATAAACGGCAAAGTAAGTAAGGAACGACAGCCATCTAGTCGCAACATCCCTGTAGTAGCTACTGGTTGCCTATCCCTTATATCTTGCTTACTTTTTTACAATCGCTATGTAGTCTGAAGTTTTCGCCTCCACCCTAAATACTGCCAGGCGGCGAGGCCCCTAGGCATCGTAGAATTGGCATGTGGCAGATACTACAATGCCCCATCCATGTGAGAATGACAGGGCCTTCTCTTCAATCCATTACATCGTATTTTTTTCAAATTGAGAAATGCTACCTTACTTTTTAATTTGCCACCGAGAATCTAGAATATGCTCTTACCATCGTATTGAGAAATTGATTCATTAGTCTAGGGCTAGTTGTATTATAAGCTTATTGATTGTATGATTTTGCTTTTTCTAGTATTATAGTATCCATCTTTCGATCATCAATGGGTGCCTTGGCAGTGAATTTTCAATGTATAAATAGGTGTCTTCTTTACAAAATATTGAATCATGATTTAGTATTCGCTGCATAGAACAATGGTGAGCGTCTACATTTCCAGGATTACAGAGTCTCCGTACCACACGTACGTGGGCTATGCCTTTGAATTCCTCGATGAGAGTGATGAAAACAAGACCAAGGGAGTACAATTAACATTAACGCTAGTTGGCACCGAAAAAAGGTGTACTGAAATTTCTATTACGGGCATTAAAATGCTGGCAACGTCTGTGTTTCTCGGTTCTGTTTCTGTGGAAGATGCCAAAAAAATCAAGAGTAAAATTATGGCAGTTCCTGCTCCGCATATGAGCAAGAGTGATAAGAAAGAATTAAAGGATGCAGGTGAATTCTATGGAACTGGGAAGAGCCAAAATCAGTGGGAGAGCGCCAAGTGGGCTGAAAACGTCATAGCAATGTTCAAGTCATCTAAAAGCGATTATATAAAGAATCTCAAAAGGAGTACGTTTAAAATGCTGGCTCAGGAGCTCAACTCGTACGCAACCAATTTTCCACGAGTTCCTGTAAATAAACGAGAGGAGCATCACAAATACATGATGGAAAAGATTGAGGAGCATTTTGCAAACTTGCAAACAAATATAGATTTCATACGGAAAAATCCAACTGCGGAGATCAGTTCAAAGTTCTATGAGAATGTATGGGAGATGAAGCTTGCAGCAAAGAATACACCACCAGCGAGCTTCATACTTCAACAAGTTGCCAGACCCCCAGGTCCGAGTGAGAGTGGGCATTACGAGACTATTAATGATCTTATTCTGAAAGGTAATACGCTAACTCAAAACTTTGTACGATATGTTGAAAGTATCGAGCTGGAAAAAAAAGAAAAAAAAAGTAGCAGAGGGTAGCGTTGGATTTTACGTGTTCATCTACTTGAAAAAATAAATACTAGTAGTCTATTCTAAGTTGGTATATATTACCTGAACTGATTAAAAGCAATGGCGGGTAACCATTGAATTAAACGTCATCTTGAACGATGACTGCATGAAGTCGATGGATAACTGTCATGGTCATGCCTAGCCTTGATACAAAGGCCGATTCTCAGTGTATTCTGCCCTCTCGACCACCTATCCCACTGCGCGCAGAGTTATCTAGTCACCGTGTTTGTGTAGTCCGACAGGTTGACGGCCCAACTGACGCCCGCTGAGACACAGTTCGTTGACTAGGTGGGAGTGCTCCTGTGAGTCATTCTAGAGCTGACAGTCATTTCCCCAACAATGGTTTATGGCTCGATGGATGGGCAAATAGACGGCAATGTGGCTGTGCACATCCTGGATTGGGTGAACCGGGCAAAGTTGAATCCTCCGAGAACTACATACTACGGTGCGGAAGGAAGAGTTTACAGGCAAATGAGCGTATGAACAGTGCTTCTATACAGATGGCATGGGTCTGCTACGAGAGGGGAGAGAAGATTGCCTTGGAACAGAAGATGGCCTTGGCTGCAGCCGCAGTGGTCCCGATGCCGAGTGGAGATGCCAAACTGGACAAAGCAAGTGGCCGCTCGTTTCGGTGAGGAGGACACATACTTTATCACGGAGAAGAGAAAAATTACGTTTGTGTTCGGAAAGCTCCGGGGGCGGGCGGTGCGGGTGGTCACAAGATCACCAACAACGGCGAAACCTTGGCGACAAAAATGCAAAGAACCGCGCTCGGCATGAATTCAGCGTGCTAAAAATATACCCGCTGACTTGTCATGACTCCACAGTGAACTCATTACAAGTCGTATGAAAATATGCCTTTCTTTGACGTCCTTTTTGAGAGCTCTCTGCAAAGTATTGACAGCATTCGGCAACGGCATGGTGGAAGATGCTTTGATTTGCATATTCAATTGCTGCATAGCACTCTCTGTGAGGCACGTGACATGGCTGATGGACCACATGCAATGCTACGGCAGATCCACGGCAGACACTCAACACACAACGCTTGGACGACATGGCGAGCACAAGGACCCGCCGAATTTTGCGGGAACTGGACGACATAAAACGGGATTTTTCGTCGGGCATTTCCGTCAATCTAGTCGACAATGATACAGCCCATCTAGAGGGCTCGTTCCAGGGACCGCCTGAGTCGCCCTATGCCGGAGGCACGTTTACGGTGAACATTGTCATACCCACACAGTACCCCTTTAAACCACCCGACATGCACTTTACCACCAAGGTGTGGCACCCCAATATCAGCAGCCAAACCGTAAGTTGCGCGTAGGTCGCTCCTTCCCTAACGATGTCTGTAGGGTGCGATCTGCTTGGATACGCTGGGTACGGGATGGACGCCTGTGACGACGATAAAGACAGCGCTCTTATCACTGAGGATGCTGCTGGAGAACCCCAACCCCAAGGACCCTCAGGACGCCGAGGTGGCAGGCATGCTGCAGTCGGACCCAGAGCGTTTCCGCCGCAAGGCACACGACTGGGCCGTCAAGTACGCTGGGGCAAGGAGGTCGATGCCCACAGAAGAATCCTACGAGCCCCAGGAACAGAAGGCCGCTGTGACCTTTGAAGAGTACCATGGGTACCACGTGCAGATTATTCATCGGTTCACGGAAATGGGCTTTGATGTGGCGACGGTTGTGGCGGTGTTTGAAAAGTTTAACATCCCAAACTATGGGGGCGCCTATTTTGAGCTGAACGAGATAGCGTCGACGGCCATTACGACAGAGCTTCTGTCGACGCCACGATGATGTGCATTTCATAGCATTTATAGCATTTATAGTGAGAAAAAGTCAAAAAAGAGAGCCCCAACGCATCCAAAAAAAGAAAAAGAAAGAGAAATACATGTAGTGAATGCAAAATAATAAAAAAAAGGAGTGCTATACTTGCCCGCTAATGCTGAGATCGCGGATCTTGGAGAGCACGTCTTCCACAAGCACGTCCAGCTTGCCTTCTGCATACAGATTGCGCGTGTCTGCATCGAGGTACTGCTGCACCTGCGCCATGCGGCTGTAGGCCTCGGCGCAGAAGCGCAGCTGGATCTTGACAAGCGCCTCGAAGCTCGGGTCGAGATAGGGCACACGCAGGTCAATCAGCTGCGGCAGCTCTGTCGACAGCTGGTCATTGAGCTGCTCGTAGGCCTGCTTGGCCATTTCGAGCTCCTTTTCAGCACGTGGCAGCTTGGTCAGGTCCTTGTCAGGCTTGTCCGTCAGGCGCTTCACCTTGGCGCGCAGCGCATCGTAGTCGAGCAGCTTGTGGCTCCGCTTCTTGATGCACTCATTGACGTCGGGGAAATAGTTCCAGAAGCGCGAAATAGGGTCAAAGACGGTCGTCCGGTACGGCCCGTCGAGCTCCTTGATCGTCTCTGCGTCCAGATCGGCCACGGCCTGCTTGTAGCTCCGGCTGACGCCGTCATGCGCGCCGGAATCGCCGTAAAACGCATCAATTGTCTCGGCGATGCGCATCTGCGACGCCGTCATCGCCCGCAGCGAGTCCAGGTAGCCCTTGGACTCCTTCAGCAGCCGGCTCGCCGCCGCCTCCATCGACCGGAACCGTCTGTCGTCAGTTTCTCATCGACTCAAAATGGCTCCAAACACACCGCTCTTCCACTTCGTAGTCGCGGTCGCTCGTCTTCTCGACATGGCCCGTCTTCATCATCACCTGCGTCGTAGCGCGGTTGACATTCTTCTTGAACCCGGCCCACGACATTGTGCTCCCTTTCTTCGATGCTCCTGGAGGCTTGCTTGGTTGATTCCAGCACCCACTTTGTGCATACTCAATACGTGCATGTGGATGACTAAGGTCCACCTATAAATTACGTCATTGTTCACGTGATTTATTTACGTCATTCTACAAGTAAAGGCCCTCCGGCTCGCCCTCCTGCTTGGTGCGCAGGACACGCTCGCGCGCAGCGTGGAAATCGGCCATTTGCACCCGCATACGACGCTCCCGGAGCGCCATCAGACCCGCCTCGGAACAGATAGCCTTGATGTCGGCTCCAGAAAGGTCATCCTTTTGCGAAATGAACTCGTCGAGGTCGACGTCTTCGTTGAGCGACATCTTGGACGTGTGCAGCGTAAAGATCTTGCGCTTTGTGTTTTGGTCCGGGTTCTCAAAGAGAATCTTGCGGTCAATGCGGCCAGGCCGGATCAGCGCAGGGTCCAGCGACTCGATCTTGTTCGTGGCCATGATGACCTTGACGTCGCCTCGGTCGTCAAAGCCGTCGAGCTGGTTGAGCAGCTCCAGCATTGTGCGCTGGATCTCCCTCTCGCCACCCGACGTCGAGTCGTAACGCTTCGTGCCAATGGCGTCAATCTCGTCAATAAACACAATGGACGGCGCGTTCTCGGCAGCCACTTGGAATAATTGACGCACCAAACGCGGCCCGTCGCCGAGGTATTTCTGGATCAACTCGCTGCCCACAATGCGTAAAAAGGTAGCCGAGGTCTGGTTGGCCACGGCCTTGGCGAGCAGCGTCTTGCCCGTGCCTGGAGCACCATATAAAATGACACCCTTAGGGGGCTTGATGCCCATTTCTTCGTACAGCTCGGGATGCATCAGGGGGATCTCGACAGACTCGCGCACCTCCTGGATCTGCTGCTCCAAGCCGCCAATGTCCGCATACGACTCGGTGGGCGCCTTATCGAGCTTCATCACACTCACCGACGGGTCTGTGTCGTCTGCCAGCACACCCACGACGCTGACAGACTTGTGGTGCAGCAGCACGCTAGCGCCCGGCTCCAGCAGGTCCTTGTCGACAAAGCTCATGATGCTGACGTAGTACTCGGGGCCCGTGGCACTCGATACAATCGCGTGGTCGTCGTCTACCATCTCCTCCAGCGTGCCAACGCTCATGGGACTGTCACGCATCAGGTCGACATCCTTGCGCTCCGCGGCTCCGCGGGCCGCGTCGTCCTCGTTGAGAGGCGCTGCCTTCTCCTTGAGCGCCTTGGCCTTCCTCAGACGCTCCTGGTTCTCAACATATTCTTCTTCCAGCAGCAAATGGTCGTGGATACGCTGCATTCGCAACAGCCGCAATTTGCAGCGGCTCGTAGGGTACACTGGCGGTAGCTTTGCGGCGGCACTCGTCCCCTTTCTCTTCTTGCGTCCGACGCGCGTCGTGGGCCTCGGCGGCGGCTCATACTTGGGCTTGTCCTTCTGCCACAGCGTCAGTTTTTGCTTTTCCTTTTCCGTTTTCTCTTTTCCGAAGCGCACCTTTTTGTCTTTGCCGTCACGGCCTCGTCCGTTCGATTGCTCTTGGCCCTGTCGTCAGTCTCGTCGGCCCAAAAAGACACCCACCCACCATTGTCGCTCGCGTGCAGTGTCCAAGAAGCAGGCCGCAAGCACAGGCGCCAAGGAAACGCGTGGAAATACTGTCAGCACGTCACGTGCAGCTATCTAGTGCTAGGGCGTGCTGACTAACATTTCCCTTATCGGCGTGCCCACATAAATTTGTTTTCGGCGTGCCATAACTTGTGCAAAACCAAACGCATGCCACGCCAAGCAGACCTGTGAAATCATGCCTACCTTCTACCCACCTCCGGGCTCGCGCGGGCTGCCGCAACGGCCGCGCTTCGAACGCCAAGAACAGCGCGGCAATCGGCACGACTACGCCAAACGACGGCCGCAAGAAAGAAACGGAAGGAGCGACCGCTACGACATGCCTGCGCCGCGGAGCGACTTTACCTTCCGCATGCCCAATCCGGCAGGCATTGAGGCGGCCCAGCGCGGCGACCATTACGAGCCACGTGACCGACGTCGTCCGGGCCGCCGCGACCGGGACCAACGCAACCGCCACAACGGCCGTGGCGGAGGCCCCCGCGGCGGCACGTTTGCCAGCCGGAGATGGCTTGCTGCCAACAGGCCCATCCTGACGCAGACAGACGGCTCGTTTGTGCAGGACTTTGTCAAGCCCAACGAGGGCACCATGTACCGTGACCTGGACGCCCTGTCCGACGATGCGTCGGCAGATTTCTCGGACAGCGCAGACGAAGGGCCCCGCAAACGGGCACGTGTGGATGGCCCCGCAGAGCCGCCTGCTGTGGCTGCCCCGCCCAAGCCCACGTGGTCCAACCCAGACCCATACGTTGTTCTCCCGCCAACGGAAGCTGCGAAGCACAAGGATGTAGTCAAGATGATAAGGAAGGCGCGAGTCCCATCCGAGCGTGTGGCAGCAGCGGCTGACGGCGACGCGGCCGAGTTTATCTCTTTTAATTCGAGCGGCGACGAGGGCCCCACCGTCTTCAGCGTGGACAGCGACAGCGACGAGGACGACAACGTGCAAGTTGTCGGTGCCACAGAGGCTGCTGCAGGTGGCATCGTGGGCATTGCCCGAATAGGAATGAACGGGAACATTACAAGTACCTCTGGGGACTCTGCAGCAGCCAACAGCACTGCACCGTCCAGCACGCTTGTATCATCACTATCGGCCGAGTTGGGGACGAGTCGCAAGCGGACGCATGACGACAAGCTGCGGCCGCAGGCACTGCAAAGCTCGAGCACAAAGAACAAAATGGCCACGTGTGTCCCTGTTGTGCCAGGGTGGCGGACCCGTCCACGGGAGCCGCAGTGTCCGTGGATGAACGAGGAGGGCGTCGTGCGGACGGAGGAGACGATGGCGCACCTGGGCGTGTGGCTCCACCGGGAGATTTACGACTTATACATGTATCTGCGGCCACGCAACTACGAGCACGAGCTGCGACAGGACCTCATTGACGAGCTGCAGGACATCGTGCAGAAGCGGTATCCCTCGGCCCAGATGAAGTGCTTTGGGTCCTTTATCTCCGGGCTCTACCTGCCCACCGGTGACATGGATATTGTTATGTGCTCTACCGAATACCTGAGGAACCGCGAGCCTCTTTTTTCTAGGAGAAATCATCTTTATAAGTTTGGGCATTTCCTCTGCAACAACCGGCTCGCAGACAGCGACCAGATGTCCTTTATCGTCAAGGCCAAGGTGCCGCTGGTCAAGTATATCGACAGCAAGACGTCCTTCAAGGTCGACATTTCTTTCGAGAACAACACCGGCCTCATTGCCAACAAGACGTTTTCCAAGTGGAAGAAGCAGTTCCCCGAGATGCCCATCCTCGTCACCCTGGTCAAGCAGCTGCTCCTGATGCGTGGTCTTAATGAACCCGTCAACGGCGGCATTGGCGGCTTCTCCATCATCTGCCTGGTTGTCAGCATGCTCCAGATGCTCCCGCCCTTGCAGACGGGCGACATGGTGGGCGGAAACCACCTCGGGGACCTGTTTATGCATTTCCTCGATCTCTACGGAAACAAGTTTAACTACAAAGAAGTCGCCATTCGCTTGGAGCCTCCAGGCTATGTGAAAAAGTCCAAAGTGCGGAGTCTGACCTACACAAATGGCGACCGGCTGTCGATTATCGATCCAAATAATGAGCAGAACGATATATCAGGCGGTGCCAAAAACACAGCAGCCATTATGCGTCTTTTTTCCAGTGCGCATGAGGCGCTAGAGGCACAGATGACGGCCTGTGCAGCCCTCCCTTCTGACAAGCGGCTCAATATGAGCATTCTCAAGGTGGTGTATGGGGGCGACTACTCGTCGTATCGTGAGCAGCGGCAGTATATAAAGGGTTTGTATACGCGGCGTTTCCGACGACAGCCCGACGACAGGGCGTACATTGACCAAAAAGCAACGTAGGCACCCAAAAAAGGTGCTCCTTACTATTTTCTGCATGTTTACGAGGTATTCTTTTTGGTGTAATGGAGTTTCTGGCAGGGGATATCAGAGTTTACAAATCGACAGTTTTTTTTCTTCATTCTTTCTTTCCCTTTCCGATTGCGTTTCAAGAGTTTTAGCAGTACGAAGCGTCCATTGGAGATGAGCTGCTAATGGATGTGTCTTACGATGACCAGGTTTGGACCATGGAGAGAAAAAAGACACTAACAGAACAGGACTCGACAAAAAGTGTTCCAAGCTACGTCTTGCATTTTTTTCTCACTGCAGAACATATTCCAGCCTGGCTGCTGGGCTGCAGGGAGGATCTGTGAGCACGCTTAAATTGACTTTTTTTGATTTCTTGATTATTGATTTTTGATTCCGGGGCATATCCGCTGGGTAATCTATTAGGAAATGACAATACGGGTGGGGCTATGCAGCTCAATTCATATGTCTTGTATAACAGCCTTTTTCTGCGAGTAGAGAAGCTCACAACGAAGACTGACAGGCCGAGAGGGAAAGAAGAAAGAAAAGACGGCAAAGCTTTCTTTTCTCTTCTTTTTTTGTGCGTTTACCTTTTTTCCCTTCGTTCTTCGCTTTGGGATGCACGTATCCGGCCGCTTTTGTTGCGAGTGCGTTTGCACCTTTTTTCTTTTCTTTTTTTTTGCCGTGCCATTTGCCATGGTTTTGATTTTGTCTAGAAATCCGACTGGCAAAGAAATAAGAGATACTGTATGAAAGACTGTATAGGTTTCAAAGATAAAACCAAAGAAGAGGCCAGGCTCTTACCCAGCTGCTCGTCACTTCGTTTCGCCTCTTCATTCTGGCTTCCGGTAAGGCTCTCTCTCACCTCTCACGTTTCGGTGTAGATGCCGGTGGTTTATTTCGTTTCTCTTTTCTCTCTCTCATTCTTTTTTTAATTTCTTTTTCTTGTTCGTTTTTTGGTTCTTCCCGACTCGACGTTCAGTCCCCTTTCCCTGCATCGAAGGAGCGGTGTATGGAAACGCAGGCTTCTCCTCTAGAATGGGTAGGAAAAAAAGGAAGACCAATGCATGGTGCCTGGGAATTAGATTTCGTAGGTAACAATGCCTTCATTGTTTTCGCCAAAATAATGGGCATATGCGTTGGACAAGGGTGGTCAAGCTACATACCTACCCAGGCTTGTATTTATTTTCTATTACTCACCAATAGTAATGACGGTAAGAAGATATATAAAGATGCAAAGAAATTGTTTCACATGGCCAACGTGAAAAGCCCAATGAGGTTTTATCTTTTTGTAAAATGTTTCAAAGATTGGGCAAAAAAACCGTCAGCGGCCAGGCCGTTCTGTTTACGTGTGGGTTTTTACTACTACTATTACTATACCAAATGTGCCGACTGTCATACGAAAAAAAAGCAAAAAAGAAGGAAAGAAAGAATAAGAAAAAGCAACCAAAAAAGAATTGATCAAAAATCAAACAGAGAGCATGTAATGCCAATGGCATAGATAATAAAAAGTAATAGAGGGACCCGAGGATGCATGTTGGTCCCATGGTAAAAAACGCGGGAAGCAGCGCGGGTAACGGGAGAGCTTGACCGCTACTGGTTTTTTTTTAGTTTTGTTTTATTTTATTTTAGTTTTATTTTGACATCGCCATCTAGGTGTATGTTTGCTGTTATGTTCGAATGGGGTGGCTTGGTATTCCTTTCCCCTTTTTTTTTGGTCAGCTGTGTAGCCATCATATACAGTATTGGATTTCCTTTCTCTGATGGAGACGTCTTGTAATGAGAATGTCATCAAGAAAAAAATATGGTAAGCCCAAGCGCATTGTATCTCGTACATCTACCACACCGGTGAGATTCCTTAGTCGGAGATGAAGTGGGTGGCAACGTTTTTCCCTTCCTTGATTTCCCTTTTCTTTTTTTTTTTGTTTTCATTTTTAATATATTCCTTGCTTTTTTGGTATCTTTATTATTTTGTTTTTTTTCTTCTTTCGCCCAGACGGTGTATAAAACCATTGGGAGCTTCCCGTTCTTCTTGGAAGGGGAGACCATCGTACAGAGATTCACCAAGGCTTTTTTTGAATTAAAAAAAAACCAATCATGATGGATGATTTCATTACTATATGCCCTCGCTCATGGCTTATTGCCTTTTGTCTTTTATTTCTATGGAGATATGTGAGGCAAATTGTCCATCTCGCCTCCTTCTGGCTCCTCTACCGTCCGGCAGAGCCATTGGAAAAGCCAATGGTGACGCCGCAGGACGTGACGGTGCTCATTCCCACGGTGGATCCACACAATCGGCATTTTGCCAATGGCATCCTATCGGCCATGAAAAACTTTCCCAACCGAATTATTGTTGTGACGGCCGGCCACCGTCTACGCACGGAAACAGAGGCTGTGGTGGCCGATCTCAAGAGATCATTGCCCCCGGCCCTTATGGATGTCCCCATTGACGTTCTCGCGGCGAGCAAGGCCAACAAGCGTGCCCAGCTCGCCCATGCCATCCAGCACGTCACGACAGACCTCGTGGCTTTAATGGACGACCACGTCGTGTGGCCCGAAACTATGCTGGCCTACTCCATTCCTGCCTTTGAGCAGGACGGCCATGTCGGCATTGTAGGCACTAACAAGCGTGTGATTCGTGAGAGGCACCACACATCGCTGTACACGCGCATCCTCAATATGATTCAGTGCCTCTACCTGGAGCGGCACAACTTTGAGATACGGTCCTCCAACGCCGTCGACGGTGGTGTCTTTACCGTCTCTGGCCGCACATCGATTGTGCGCTCGAACATTGTGCAGGACCCGGCCTTTTTGGAGAACTACCTCAACGACAGGTTTTTCTGGGGCTTTATTGGGCCCATGGCCGTGGACGACGACAATTTCCTGACACGATGGTGCGTGGCCCACCAATGGAGAGTAAAGATCCAGTACCGTCCGGAAACCATGATTGTCACGGACCTCGGCAGCAGCAGCAAGTTTGCGGGTGGGCTGCAGCGGTGGGTACGTACGACGTGGCGGTCGAATGCAACGAGCTTGGGGTCGCTGCATGTGTGGCGACAGCAGCCATGGAGCGTGTACGCCGTGCAAATGTCGCTCCTCACCAACTTTGCCCTCTTTTACGACATTTTATTATTCTACACATACTACAAGGCGTTTATGGAAACGGCCATGATCGGGACGGCGTGGCCACTGGCGGTGTGGATCTACGCGTTTAAAATGGTCAAGCCATTTGCATATTTTTGGCGGCATCCCGAGGACTGCGTCCTCCTTCCCGCCTATTTCTGCTTCACTTATGTGCACTCGTTTATTAAGCTGTACGGGATGCTGACGTTTTGGGACGTGGCCTGGTGTGGAAGGAACCTGTCGGCCGTGGACAGGACGGCATCACGCATGACAGAAAAGGAAGGACCATCGGTAAGACGGGTGGCCAAGGCTCTTATGGACGCCTCGCTGTATGGCCACGAGTCTGAAATAAGCCACCCAACGAGCCTTGTTTTAAAGTAGGCCTTTCTTCTTTCAGTCGAGAAGACGCACCGTGTTTTCACCTTTTTTCTTTTTTCTTTTTTTTTCTTCTCTTCTCTTGTCACCATTTTTATTGTAATTTTTAGTAGGATGACGGCGTTGGCGATATTCCCATCGGGTTGTGTTTCAGATAAATAAAGAGTAATAATAGATGGAAAAGGTCACTTTTTTATTATACCAATGTAGATTACAGCAGGTCGCGACGCACAAACTCGTCACGCAGAGCCTTGCCCAGACCGGCCGGCGAAGGCTCGACAATGACGCCGGCAGCCTCGAGCGCCTTGATCTTGGAGTCAGCACCGCCCTTGCCGCCGGAGACAATGGCACCGGCGTGGCCCATGCGGCGGCCGGGAGGGGCGGAAATGCCGGCAATAAAGGACACGACGGGCTTTCCGCCGTTGACGGTGTTGTTGAGACGCAGGAACTCGGCGGCGTCCTCCTCGGCAGAGCCGCCGATTTCGCCAATCATGATGATGCCGTCGGTCTCGGCGTCGTCGAGGAAGACCTTGAGACAGTCGATGAAGTTGGTGCCGCTGAAGGGATCGCCGCCAATGCCGACGACGAGGGACTGGCCGAGGCCGACCTGGGTGGTCTGGTTGACGGCCTCGTAGGTCAGCGTGCCGGAGCGCGAGACGATGCCGATGCGGCCGCGTTTGTGGATGAAGCCGGGCATGATGCCAATTTTGCACTGGCCGGGGGCAATGATGCCGGGGCAGTTGGGGCCGACAAGACGGGTCTTGGACTGCGTTTTAAGCATGCTGGTGATGCGCAGCATGTCTGGCATTAGTATCCAGGCGTAGACGAGAGAAAGGAGAAAAGAGAGAAAAGAACATACCGTGCTGGGGAATGCCCTCGGTGATGCACACTACGAGGGGGATTTCCGCGTCGAGGGCCTCCTCAATGCCGGCCGCGGCCAGCGGAGGCGGCACGAAGATGGCCGTGGCATCGGCGCCCGTGGCCTTGGCCGCTTCGGACACGTTGGCAAAGACGGGCAGGCCCAGGTGTGTCGAGCCGGCCTTTTTTGGGTTGGTGCCGCCGACGACCTTGGTGCCGTACTCAATGGCCTGCTGCGCGTGGAACCTAGACGTCAGCAAGACAGCCAGCCGGGGCACGGGGCGGCACGCACGTTCCCTGCTTGCCGGTGAAGCCCTGGAAGACGACTTTTGTGTCGGCGTTGATGCGCAGATTGCGGATGGTGGCTGCGTAGGGCGACTGCGAGCTGTAGGCGCGGCGGACGGCCTGGCGCAGCACAGACGGGCGGAGGCTGCGGGCGGATTGCATTGTTCTTGTGTCTTTGTCGACGTTTCGGGGCCGTGGAGCAGTCGCTTTTCTTTTTTTCGTTCTTTTCGCTATAGGGGCCACGGCGGCAACGCCCGCTGTACTGGCCGCAAGGAGGTACGTCCCGGCGGTACCCCTCGAGGCTCTGACTAAGCATAGCCGTGAAAAAAGCGGCGGATGAATCAGCAGCGTCCCGCTCCAACACAACATGGCAGGAGCAGCGGCCGCGCCTCCCGAGAACGAGCGCTTCCTGCACTGCTGCAGCGACATTGCGCACGCCCTGATCGAGGACTACGAAGAGACATCACGTAATCCAGGCCGGCCGGCACGCGACGTCAACCTCAACAGCCTGCGCACCAAGTATGCGCGCAAGCACAGGGTCAGCGGCGTGCCCCCGCTGACGGCCATCATCGCGGCCGTGCCCGAGCACTACAAAAAGTACATCCTGCCGCGCCTCGTCGCAAAACCCATCCGGACGTCGTCTGGCATTGCGGTGGTGGCGGTCATGTGCAAGCCCCACCGCTGTCCCCACATTGCCTATACGGGCAACATCTGCGTGTACTGCCCGGGCGGGCCCGACTCGGACTTCGAGTACAGCACGCAGTCGTACACGGGCTACGAGCCGACGTCGATGCGCGCGATCCGCGCCCGCTACGACCCCTTTGAGCAGGCGCGCGGCCGCGTCGACCAGCTCAAGGCCCTGGGCCACTCCGTCGACAAAGTCGAGTACATCATCATGGGCGGGACGTTTATGTCGCTGGCGCCGGCGTACCGCGAGGCCTTTGTGGCGCAGCTGCACAACGCCCTGAGCGGATACCAGACCGACAGCGTCGACGAGGCCGTCGCGGCGGGCCAGATGAGCGCCACAAAGTGCGTTGGCATCACCATTGAGACCCGTCCGGACTACTGTCTGCAGCCGCATCTGTCGGACATGCTGCGCTACGGCTGCACGCGACTCGAGATTGGCGTGCAGTCGCTCTACGAGGACGTGGCGCGCGACTCCAACCGCGGCCACACCGTCGCCGCCGTCGCCGAGACCTTTTGTCTGGCCAAGGATGCCGGCTACAAGGTCGTCAGCCACATGATGCCCGACCTGCCCAACGTCGGCATGGAGCGCGACCTCGACCAGTTCCGCGAGTACTTTGAGAACCCCGCCTTCCGCACAGACGGCCTCAAGATCTACCCCACGCTCGTCATCCGCGGCACGGGTCTCTACGAGCTGTGGCGCACCGGCCGCTACCAGAACTACACCCCCAACGGCCTCATCGACCTCGTCGCCCGCATCCTGGCCATGGTGCCGCCCTGGACACGCATCTACCGCGTCCAGCGCGACATTCCCATGCCTCTCGTCACGTCGGGCGTCGAAAACGGCAATCTGCGCGAGCTGGCCCTTGCCCGCATGAAGGACTTTGGCACTGCCTGCCGCGACGTGCGTACGCGCGAGGTTGGCATCAACGAGGTCAAGCACAAGGTCCGGCCCAACCAGGTCGAGCTTGTGCGGCGAGACTACGCCGCCAACGGCGGCTGGGAGACCTTTCTGGCGTACGAAGACCCCAAGCAGGACATTCTCGTGGGCCTGCTACGTCTGCGCAAGTGCTCGGAAAAGTACACGTTCCGGCCCGAGCTCGTGTCGCAGCCTACGAGCCTTGTGCGCGAGCTGCACGTCTATGGCACGGCTGTGCCTGTGCATGCCCGCGACCCCAAAAAGTTCCAGCACCAGGGCTTCGGCACGCTGCTCATGGAAGAGGCCGAGCGCATTGCCCGCGACGAGCACGGCAGCGCCAAGATCAGCGTCATTTCGGGCGTCGGCGTGCGCAGCTACTACGCCAAGCTGGGCTACTGGCTCGACGGGCCCTACATGAGCAAGTGGCTGGATGGAAGGCAGCGCTCTTCAGCCGGAAAATAAGTGAAGACAAAAGAAAAAGAACAAAAGAACAAAAGAACAAAAGAACAAAAGAACAAAAGAAGAAAGTGTTTATTGATGCTAATTGCTGCGCCCTACAAGGACGTAATGGCTTTCCGCTCGTCCCACATCACCCGCAGCGTGTCGGTGATCTGATTGTCCTCCGGCCAGTATGTCTCCCGCATCCGCCACCTGCGAATGTACATCTGGCAGAGGAAAAAGAGCGGGTGCTCAAAGTTCTTCTTGTGGTGCTCTTCGTCCAGGACACCGGCCATCTCCACCATGTCTCGCCAGTGCAGCGTCACCAAGTCGCGCTGCTGCCGCGTCAGCTGCACCTTCTTCTTGCCCTTGCCCCTTGCCGACACAATCGTGGGCTGCGGATACGGCCGTGGCTCAACGATTTGACAAAAGACGTCCCAGCCCGGGTCCAGCGGGTCCATGGTCCGGTAGTAGTGCCAGTGGCAGAGGAGAATGTTGGCGCTGAACTGCAACTCTGCCACAAACTTGGACACCGTGTACCGCATCTTGACCACGCCATTCTCGGTGGCATGCCGATGTCGGTCCTGGCTCGAAAACGCCACCCCTTCTAGTAGGATAAACGTGCAAACGTAAACTGTAAACCAATGCTCCGGATTTCCCGTGAAAAACATCGTCTCCAGTCCCTGGATAATGTGCTGTCCCAGCGGCCGCAGGAACCGCGTGACCATGATGGAGTCACACTGCGCCGTCACCATCCGCGGACAGCTGATCCGGTGGCCCAATGGGTACTCTGGATCGTCGACGGGCGAGCTGCCGAGCGTCTCCCGCCCACTAATGTAATCAGAGCCCATCGTAAACCCTTGTCTGTTAGAAAAGAGAACAAAGCATGGACGTACGGATATAAAACCACAGCCGGATAAACTTGCTGAGAAATAACTTTTCGGCGTCCCCCTTTGGCAGTGCTGTAAAATGCATAATGGCGGCTTGTAGGTGCTGCTTGACAATCGGAATCGAGTGCAGCGATGCCTTGTACATGGCATTGATGGCATTCGCTTGAAAGTATGCCCGCATGGCCTCGGTAGCCTGATGGACATTGGCCAGTGCATAGCTGGGCAGCTGCACGACCTGGTTCTCGGTATAGGTCACGCCATCCCTCACCACCTGCTTCGTCCACTTACGGACCAGCACGTCCGTCTCCTTGGGTATAAACTTGCGCACCCGAAGCGTCATCGGCGTATCACACAAGTCGAACCGGTGCATATCGCTCGTAAAGAAAATCTTCATGTCAATCTCGCGGATGTCGTTGCCATCCCAGTCACCAACGTTCTGGACGGCCGTCCCCTCCCACCTCTTGGTCAGGCCAAGCCCACCCGACCGATAAATGGTCATATCGCTAAGGCGCCACCGCACGCAATGTATAACATGCAGCAATCTTCTCGAGTTTTTCGACACCCGGGCACAGGTCATGCACATATGCGAAGGCCCTTTTGGTGAAGGCACACACTAGTTCATTAGCTCTTTTTCCACCTCTTTTGTAGACATACCCGAACACGTTGGCTTTTACACCGCAAACACGCACCGAGTGCCCGTGTTTTGCTCGTCTCATGGCGCTTCTCCTGGGTGAAAACACTCCTTTGCCGTCTCGCTGGTTTTTCCACTAACTCCATCAACATTTCTCCCCCTTTTTTAGGAGCATTCCCGGTGGGCACCTCCGTACAGGGCTCTTCAATAGGCGAAGGAATTATACCAGGTGCCATTGCGGACGTAGGTGCCGCACTCGTTGGAGGAGGAGGGGGCGGCGGAAGGGCTGGGCTCATATTATCATCATACGCTCGCTTTTTTGTGACTGGCGCTAGCTGTGATCCGTGCTGCTCAACTGGCACAGTCGACCATGCCGGCAATTCTGTTGCCATGACCGAGGCACTATTCTTCACGGGGTCATATGGGTATTGAGGATATGACTGTAGTGGAGACGGAGCAGTTGGGTGTTGCGTTCCCGTCAACTCTGTTGCATTAGTGTAGAGGGTACTTGAGGTTGAGTTTATAGAGTGCTGGTAAGTAGAACTTCCCACGGGTGGAATGATGGATGGAGACTCCAGTGGATAGTATGAATGTGTATTTGCTTGATATGATTGAATAGAAGTTGCTGGTGGAAGGAGGGGTGATCGTCGTGCTGGCACAAGATCATAATGCATAGTCATGGTCGGGGGTGTATATGACGGCAGTTGTGGCTGTGGGAGATGTGGTGGCGCGGTGGCCTCATACCGTGGCTTCTTGTACAGGATGGGTGGAGAGTACGAGTCTGTCCGAGTCTCTTGGACAGGCTCTTCATCGTCGTGATGAAGAATCGAGTAGACGGAAAACGGTTTCGATGTCTAGGGTGATTAATCAACTACACAAAATCTAAACTCAACCGGTGAGGAAAAAAAAAATAAAGAGACACGGAAATCTACGGGCTTACATTTTTGGATAAGACACAATCTGTGTTCATACTTTGGTGAGCCTATTGTATCAAAAATCTCGTACGTACGGCTGCGAAGGGTAGCTTTGCTCTCGGCCATAGCCATGGCCACTCTGGTTTCCCTTCTCCATCGGCCACGTGAAGAGGGAAAAAGAAGGGGAAGACAAAAAGACGTGGTGAAAAGTAGAAACGTCCAATGTATGACAAGCAGACGTGCCCCTCCTTGTGCTGCAGAAAGTTGGTGAGGGAAACAAAAAGGAGAAAAAAAAGGAAGAAAGTTTCCAAGGACCTTTTTTTTCTTTTGTTGTTGTGACAAAAACGTAAAAAAATGAGAGAGAAAAAGAAGGAGCCTTCTGAAAGACAACGAAAAAAGAAGGGATCAGTGGTTGGATGGGGTGTTAAAAAAAGAATACATATGGGCTGCATAAACTGAACCAACGCGGGAACGTTGACGTCTTGAAAGTTCTGTTATTTCGTAATTTTTTTTCCTTATTTGAATAATCCCAGATAAAATACAAAAAAGAGATTCTTGGAAGGCAAAAGGCAAGAAAGAACATTGCCACTTCCCCCATGTCAAAAAAGAAATACAATAGACATTTTTTATATTTTTTTTCGCAAATAAAAACTCCTTACCACCCTTTTTTTACATCTTATTCCCTTTTTTGGATGGATGGGACTGAGGATGGGAAAGATGCCCTTTTCCCATCTCTTGGCTCAAAATTTGCAGTCCATGTCGTTTTTGTCGATCCCATCGTTCGACTCAGATTATGCCATTTCAACCACAACAACAACTGGATAAACTCACAACAAAATTTTTCAAAAAATATTCATCTCACCAAAAAAAAGTCTTTCAACGACAAGGCATGCTTCGTGAAAAATTGAAAATATGTGCTGTGGCATTGCTTGGCCTCTTTTTTCGTTTTTATTCCTTATCCTACCAGTTATGTTATGTAATATTTCTGGACTTTTTCTGTAGCTTGGGGGCCAAAACATAGGCGGTACTATGAAATGTACCGTACTGGGTCGTGTCATGGTTTTAGTATGGCATTCTTGTCTTTAATGAAATGAAGTCTTTTCGTAAAGAGAAAAAGTCTGGTACCCCCCAAATCGTCTTTGGCATCACAAGAAATTACACGATATGTACATCTGATGCCGGCTCCGGTTGGTTTTTTGTTGTAAGACAAGCCACTCCGCTTAGATGCATAGTAGGGAGGGAACGGCAACATCATCATCATTCATTGAATGTACAGCGACCCTTTAAATGTTTCTTACTTTCTTTATTTTATTTTACATTTTACATGGCAAGATGCCTCCGTCGGGTCTTTTCTTGTTCTTACAGACGGGCTCCAAAAAAAAGCCCATTCCTCCAAGAGGGCCTAAAGCAAGTCCTCAAGGAGAATGCATTAGACGGCGTGCCATGTTGCACAGCGCCGCCCATGGCCGGAATAAGATTATTCTGTACAGTTCTCTATTGGTAAAATATCTTTTTTATTTATCTATTACTATTATTTTTCCTCCAATGAAATTATTGCCATTGTGGCTACGAAAGACCTGCAATGCCACGCCGTTTCGCAGGCAAGGCCAGCAAGAGAAAAAAGGCTCCACAGATATGAGGTGATTCCCCTCTTTCCTCTTTTTTTGTGCCCAAATAAGACTTGGATAATAATTGTAAAAAAGGACAGAATGGAACTAGCGGTGTCCAGTTCTCACCGCAATTCACATGCTTCGAAGCCTTGGGGGGCTTATACCCCGTCCGTGCACATTCTTTTCATCACTTTCATCGGCCGCTCAAGTTGTCTTGATCATGAAAATGCGTGACATGAAAGCCAAAAACAGAACATTTTAGCTGGGTAGGGAAGAGGGGAAGGAAAAAAAAAAAGAAACAAAAGGATTTGGGAAGAAAAAATTTCTCTCCATGTACTTCTTTTCTCTTTAAATTTGTTAATTTATTTTTTTTAATCATTTGACTTGAAATGGTTTCTTTGAAACATTTGTCCTTTTTTTTCTCTTTTCGTGAATCCGGTATGTATCTGCATGGTCATACATAGGCTGGCCAACGCATGCTAAGGCAACTTGGCAATCAAAAGCGTTTACGTCTTAGCCCCCTGAACAATAAGCTCGCTTTCAAGGATAGTAAGAAACCTCATCAACGTTGAAGAGGAACTATCTACCCTCTTACGCTAGACGTCCCGGGGAACCGAAGCGAAGCTCGGACCAAGAAAGATCACCCGCCATCATTGAAACTTTCTTCTTACATCAGTATCCACATTTGCCTCCTATTGAGCCTTTTTGACCATAAAAAGAGAGCAAAAGCTTTGGATTTCGGATGTATGAAGTGATTCTTACAGTCCCACAATACATGACGGTACCATCTGAGTATGTAATACTATTGACTGGGGGGCATGAACATTCATACTACCTTTCAGAATTGATTTACCTGACACCCTGTAGTGCCACTCAATGCGTATCCCTGTTGGTTGGGGGTTTTCTTTTACATACCTGCATGATTTGTTTTTTTTTTTTTTGATGTTTACTTTTGCGTCGACAATGTGATATCATACTTATAATGCCACCATGTACATCAATCTGTTCATAGAACACCGGACCCACTACCCTCATCCTCCATCGTCTTCTTCTTTCATCAAAGAAATTGACAAAAAGGTAAAAGGAACAAAGACTACGATGACGCTACCCGAAGAATTCCCGCTCAAGGGGCCACTTGCTGATTTCTACCCTGGTGGGAATGTCTCTATCCAGACCATTGTATTTGACGAGACGGAAATCAAGCTCATTGATGATGCCCTAGCCCATTTCAAAGGTAAGGGAAGGGTAATACAGCTTTCATGGACTAACACATGGTCCAGGTCTTGATATCCGTGGGCAAGATATTTCTCATGGCAACTTGGACCTGTCCGATAGTATTCGGGAAAAACTCGAGTTAGCTGCGACGAATCTTCACACTGGCTCTGGTGCTACCATCATTCGTGGCTTACAGCCAGGCCAGTACAATGACACTGACAATCTTTTGCTCTTCTTGGGGATTTCTAGCTTCATTGGTGATAAGCAGGGGATCCAAGACAGAAAGGGGAATGTCATTAGTGGGTTTTAAGCGAACGAAGAAGAGGAGTATTGACCAAAATCACAGCACATATTACCGATGCCAAAACATGGACCACGCCGTATGAGAAGCGGCACACGGCTCATACGACAAAGCCGTTAGTATGTCTTGCCTTGTTATATTTTCCACCATGTCTTACCATTATAGTCTTGGCATTGCGATATGGGGGCTGATATTCTCGCTCTACAAGTCCGAGCAACAGCTGAATCAGGTGGAGAAATGAAACTAGCGTCCTCCTGGAAAGTTTACAATGATTTGCTTCAAAGTCGAAAGGATGTCCTAGATACATTGAAGAAACCGGATTGGCCCGTTCACGCGTAGGTGTTTTTTTCTAGAAGAGACAGACTAACATACAGCACGCATCCCGCCGTAAGATATACATTGGCACCTCTTTTAGTTCGAGAAGGCAACACGGTCTTTCTTAGCTTTGACCCAAGCCGCTTAGGGACGCATCCAGCCTTGAAAAATAGACAAGGCGGTATTCCTGAGCTGACAGATAAGCAGCGGGAAGCTCTTCAGGTTCTCTGTGAAACGGCAGAAAATAACAAGCGTGAAATAATGGTAAAGCCGGGGGATTTCGTATTTATCAACAACTGGGCCATTATGCATGCTCGGAATGCCTACGAGGATGAAGAGGAGCGTCGGCATTTATTACGTCTGTGGCTACGCAGCACAAAATATGGCTGGACAATTCCTAGTGTCCTCCGGGACTGTTGGGATTATGCATTTGGCTATACAGATGAGGGATATGTTTCTGGCGGCCATGAGAAAATTATGCCTCGTCGAAAATATGCCATTATGCCACAGCCATCGTACAAACCCCCGCGATACACAGCTGGTTCTGCTGCATTTTCACTTGCAGAGAGCGATGCCGAGGAGGAAGGCATGTACCTCTGAAATAAAGATGGAGTAAATTAACCATTGCTTCTGCTTTGTCTTGGTGAGGTGCGGTACATACCTAGAGTCGAAGATAAATGCATAATAGTACTTTTTAGTGCATATCAGGTTTCCACTGTTACCATATTTTTCCAAGGGAAGGGTAGGATTTTCTTCCACTGGGTTTGGTTGGAACAACAAGTTTCACTTTCATCTGTACCGCAATGTCTCGCAACACATGGACACAAAACAATTACTTTCATCATTTCACTAGAACATTTAACATTTTATCATGATGGATGAACCACCTCGAGCGTGAATAAAAATAAGAGCAAAGAAATAAAAACGACGAGGTCGTGATGGGATGCTCTCCATGACATCATAAGATGACTCAGTAAGATCCTTTTGGGAAAAGTCGGAGAGAAAAGAAAGTAAAAAAATGGGGGCACTCGATTTGTCATACTTTGTAAGAAGCAAAAATGGAAAAAAAAGCGAAAAGAGAAAAAAGAGAAAAAAAGACAAAAAAGAAAGTCTCTTCTTTGAGCGGAGCATTTCCTTAAAAGGGAAAGTAGAATGACAAGGAACGAGCCGGTGAAGGAAAAGAAAGAATCAATATTTTTTCATTCTCTTCAACTTTTTTTTTGATACCTAACAATGTGTACATCCCTTTGAATGGACAGTCTATACGTTCGGAATCCCATCGTTTCAAACGAAAGAAAATAGAGGTGAGCATATTACATGGTGGCATGCAAGTGGCCAGCCTCGGAATCTGCATGTGCAGCGTTGATTGCTGTTCTGCCAATAAAAGAGGAAAGGACCTACATATTCGTATCCATCCTGCAGCCAATACATAAATTGATGAAATAGAGCTCAAAAAAAATAGTGAGGAAAAGAGACAGGCCTGTCCTTCTAGAAGGCTGTCTGAGGGCGGTTCCATGTACTCAAAGAGAAGAACGGATCGGCTGGTAACAGGCCCTTTTTTTCGTCAACCAAAAAGGGTCATTATGATGCAAATGTTCAACAACTTTCCATCCTTCTTTTTGAAAGAGAAAGAAAATAAGGACACACGGGCAGACCCTCATCCAACCCGTCCTAGACATTCACATAAAGAAGAAGGCGGAGCAGCACAGTGTTTCAGAAAAGAGAGACCTGCAAGAAGTGGAAGAGTGGAGTGACTTGATGCACGCTTCATGCGGGGGATGTTTGTTGTACTTTGTGTGGTTGAGATGAGGCATACCAGCTTCTTTTGCGATTGCGAGTCTTTTTTTCATTATTCCTTTTTCTTTTCTTTTTCCAAGGTGTACATTTTATTTGCTTTTACCAATGCCACGTCAGGGAAAGAGAGAGGGAGGGAGAAAAAAAAGCAAATAAATATAGGCGTTTAGGCTCTGCAGATGTATATCATGGTTTTCCTTCAAAACAGGGCATGACCGCATATTTCCCAGTCCACGCCCATGCACGAGCACACAAATGGCCATCACCACCATCCTTCGTCTGACGGATCTCTTCATCCTTTCCGGCAGGAAGACCAACAACAACATCCGCTTTGCACGTCCGAAGTGATAAAATATTAAGCCCAGAGCCTGGGCCCAATGGGCCTAATGCTTTACTAAATGGGGTGGTTGGATCCCAGGCAAGCTACACATTAGTCTTTTTTTTTCTTCTTTTTGCTTCCTCTTCTCATTCCTTTTTCGTCAAAAAAAAGAAAGAAATCAGAAAATAGAAGAAGGTAGAAGGGAGAAGGGAAAACGGAAAACGGAAAACGTACATCAGCAACTAATTTTCGGTGGTTCAAGTCACCCTTGAAAATACAGAGGTCACTTGATTTGAGGTCGTCATAGAGTTGGAGGTCATTGGGGAGTCGCCAGAAACTACCGCCGTGGTTCCAAAAGGGCTCGGAACGTATGACGACTTGGCCTTCGGAATAAAAGCCAAGCCATTCATTAAACATGAATTGGATATCCGCCAGTTCTTCCTCTGTCAGTGGAAGAGGCGTGTCTGTTTGATCCTCTTGAGGCATCTCGAAAAAGGACCGGGGTGAGGCAAAGACGCCCAGCATATCCTGAAAGTCGGCAGGCACAACGTCTGACACGAACCATGGAATGTTCTTGACATGGAGGACAATCGTCTTGGCCAGACCTGAGCGTAAAAGATAAGCCATCAGGACAAGATCAACATACAGCTCAAAGCCTGCATTGTCACAAATGATATCCACGCTTTGCTGTGTTTTATTGGCACGGGCCTTGGCAAGAATAGCATACGCCTTGGACAGGTCATTGACCAGGACCTTTTCCTTTGCCTTTTTCCGGGCCTCGGCACCCTGCAGCTTCTGTAAATCCTCATAGGTCAAATTCAGCAAGAGGGACAGGTCCGTAGCATTTCCCCAGAGGCAAATTTCACACATTTCACCAAAAAGCAACTCTTCCATGGCCGCATTTCCCTTGGCCTCGTCAATCTGCGTAGTCAGCTTCCGGTACCGGGAGGCCAGCTCCAGCACGGCAGGGCGTGATGAGCGGAAGGCACTCCGTTTCTGACGGGCAAAGACATCATACGTCTGCCAGTGCTTTGTCTTTTTAAAATATGAATGCATTGTACGGAAGAAGAAGCAGTCTGCAAAGAGCCAGGGGGCATTCAGCCATGTCACCGGCATCAGCTCGTCCAGCTCCGCATTGTACTCTGCCACGTCCGATGCCCCATCGTTGTCCAGAGGAGCAAGAGGCCTGTCGTGCTGAATGGCATACTTGAGTTCTCCTAGCTTTGAAATGATTTGCCGGCCCTCTGCTTCTTTTTCCTTGTCCCCAGCCTCTGCATAGAGCTCAGTCAGCGTATGGTACACATCGTTAATCGCTTGCGTCTAATATAGCATCAGCATTCTTTTTCTCTTTTTTTTCTCTATAAAAATGTTCATACAGCAATAATAGGCCACCGTTCACTTGCCGATACCCATGCAAATGAATTTTTATCGCTCGTAGAGTATCCTGGCACTTTTGCCGTCTGCTCGATCCGTGACATCTTTGTATATCCTTCTCTTTGCTCCCAAACTGAACGCCCTTCCTATCGTCTTCTCAAAGTCATAGACCCTCTCATGCAAGTATGCAGTGGTACATTGGTACGTGCTATGTCCTATATGCAACAAAGCCGACATTTTGTGCCGAGAACAAAACGTCGTCAATGTCCACCGAAAAACCATTCTACGCAGTGCTGTCTTGAGCCTCGTGTTCAATGTTTCCGAGGTAACGCATCTGTGACGGCGTGGTGGCTAAAATGCGCACGGTACAAGTACTAGCGCTGCCTTTAAAATGAGGCAATGAAAACTAGATGGGCATCATCACCGCTATCAGCACTATGACATGTCCAATTTACACGTAAAAAACAAAAACTTTTAAAACGGCCCCCATGCCTCCAGTGTATAGGCATCTTATATGCGCTCGAACTAAAATTCGGCCCCCATTTCTTGGCAACAGATGGGCTATTGGCAAAACGGCCGTATTCGTTTTCCACGGAACTGATTGGCCGTCCCAATGGATTTCCCCGGAGATGCGAAGAATAACCTGTTGCACTCCCGAAGCAATACCACGCGAATGGATTCATCCGAAAGAAAAAAAAACTTGTAAAACATCTGATTACTAAGAAGTGTATAGCCAATATTTGTGTAAATGATTCTATGAAACGCAAAGTGGGACGAATCTCACGAGAAAAAGTATCGCATGGACAGACGGTAGGCAAGCCAAAGACATGCTGAAGGAACAAACAACTCGAGGGCCTCCAACGTATGAGATGGTCGCACCTCCGTCTCCACAAAACTCTCAGCCTCTTCCTTTCCCTCTGTATTTACAATCGGTGGGAATCGGCCGGTACACAAGTACTTTTCCATCAGCTCGTCCTTTTCGTACCACCTCGCACGCAGCCACTCTTCAAAGACGGCCTCGCTCTCCATGGGGATATCAGCCACGCAGAATCTTCGCCAGTAAAAATTGACAGATTTGGGGGCCATTCCTTGTATATATGTGCTAGTAATGGTAAAGTATTCCTCGCCATAACCACCGCGTCTATTTGTTAGTATTTTTCTCAACTTTTTTATAAAAAAAACGTACGGTACGCCCTCGTATGCCACAGTGCAGTCGTAGACATACTCTACAGAGCCCTTAAGCTCCTTAAGGCAAAAGTACATGCCCTTGGACCGAGGCAGGAGAACGTGCTTGGGATCCTGGAGAGAGTTCTTCTTGGCCCATTCCTGTGATTTTTGTCGAGAATTCTCTGATGTATTGGTGCCTTCAGGGAACAAAATCAGACAAATGGGCTTCGAGTTCTTCTTTCCATCGGCACCGACACTTTCTTCGCCTTCGCGTAGTCTCTTCATACGATAGGCCATTCTTGACTCATCCTTTTTCATCTTTCGAGACATGAAAATAAAGCCATATAGTTTCATGGCACCTCCAAGAATGGGGATGAGTTGAAGAGACTCCTTTAAAATAATGGTGATGCCACTCGATATATCCGGACGGTTGCTCCTAGCCGCCCACCACAAATAAAGCCAATCTGTGTAGATTTGGTGGTTCGCAATCATGACCAGTTGCTTTGGAAAGGCTGTTTCGACACGTCCATCCTTGGCTGTGCCGATCTGTCCCGCCACAGAGGCATCTCCGCTGATTCGGACAGTGGTAGGACCCCACCAGTACGTCACCGTCGCGAGCACAACGGCAAAGTACTCTTTGGACCAGCCCATAAGCCTATCATATCGTCTCCGGTCAAAGGGATAAACCACCAGACACGCAATTTGAGTAGTGTGAAGACTAAAATATTAGCACGAACCCTCTCATTGTTGACATTTTCATACCTGACGCAGCACAGAACAAAAAAAATGATTGCGGAGACGCCGCGCACTATTCTCATGAAAGGGCCAAATCGAGAGTGTTCTCTGAACGCCTGTGCGGCCGCCTTTTCAGCGGCCCGTTCCACAGGGGATGCGCTCATCTTCAAAAAATAAAAAAATTAAAAATGAATGATTAACAATATTTCAAAGGATAAGTAAAGAGAGTTGAATAAAGATTCCAAGACAAGGCTGATTAAATATACTTATTGGATGTAAGAATACAAGAAATGTGTCTTAATCCCACAAAATCTACGGGCGATCCGAGGTCGACACGCCAGTGCCTTTTGTCGAAAGAGCCTCGCCCAAGTTCTGTCGTCTATGAAGTATTATTTCTCACGCGGTAAGATATGATGACTCGGGACTACGTCATATTCTCGCCTTTGCCGCTCCCCGCCATATTAGTCATCGCAGCGGCTGCCTGTCATTGGCCAAAGGGATAATTAAACTTTAAGAGATCGTTCAAGCTGCCGACCCAGCTGTCGCCTTTGACAGACCGATCCAGCTCTGTTTTGCCAACAACGCAGGGGACACCGCCTTGCCATCCATTTTCCGTAGTCCCTATTGTCTCGGCCTCGATCCGAATTTCCATGCCCACATCCAGAACAGCGCCCATTTTACGCTGTCCATCGATGCTCACTTCCAACTCGCGGCCACGGTTTTTCTCACTCACCCGAAGGGCTATTTGCGTCTTTGGCGGCAAAACTAGCGGCCGAAAGCTAAGGCTTCGGGGGCAAATAGGCGTTAGTAATACAGAGCTGACTAAAGGATGCACAATGGCCCCACCCGCGCTTAGAGAGTAAGCAGTGGAACCAGTGGGCGTGCTGACAAGGATACCATCTGCCACGGCCTCTGTAAGAAAGTGGTTATTGAGGGAGATGTCGAGCACGGCAAGGTGTGGGTGGGGCCCACGGTGAATCAGTAGCTCGTTGGTAGCATGTAAATGGGTCACTTTGGCCCGGGACGATTGCATGAAGGTCTCGTCCACGTTCTTTCCTGTTTGGTCAAACACACCCACACGGAGCCTCTGTCGAAGAAGAATGTGGCTCTTGTGCGTATTGGTATCCTTTGTACCGCTCCAGTAGACATTTTTCCATGTTTTGGCGTAATCATCAAACGTAAACTCTCCCAAAAATCCGAGTGATCCCATGCTAAAAGAAAGAATGGGCGGAACGCTTATCTCCAATGAAAAGAGACTGGCGGCTCGCAGAACCGTGCCATCCCCCCCCAGGGCTACCACAATGTCCACCTTTTGGGGGAACACAGACGAAGCTTCGCCTGTAGGTGCTGCATATATAGGGAACGGCACGGAGCTGTGAATCTCCGACGCCAATCGTCGCTCAAAAATGACATTCACAGGGTATTTTTCGGTGATATGCTTGGCAAACGAGATGGCTGCCTTTGTCACGTGGGGTGCAAGTCGCTTGGCCACAATAAGGACGTTCTTAGGCGGCCGTGGCCAATATAACGACAGGGGGGATGTCTGTGAGAGTGCCGTTGAGACGTCATATCTTGGGACTGTTCGCTCTAAAAGCTCATGTACACTGCGGATCTCGCGGGAAACGGAAGATGCTGAGAAGAGGCGGCTCTTGACAAGAGTCCTCTCCAGTCGTGGCCGGAAATACTTTGCAAACATAAGCTATCAGGCATCGTCGCCACTGATAAAAAACACAATCTTTTCTGCTGCCAAAGAGCTTGTGATACATCTAGGAGTACACCCATGCTTACTCAGCAATTCCAAGAGGGTTAGTTGGCGCTTGCGACGACTGGAGGACGAGATTGGAGTGTTCCCATTGATACGAGCAGAATGGACGACGCTGATTTTTATGTGAGCCACCCGATCCGGGTAGAAGGGGAAGGGGAAAATTTAAAGCTAGTTGCAGAGGCCCCGACGGAGGAAGTAATTGCAAATATCGACTTGATAAACAATCTGTACAAGGACCTCCTCCACATGAAAGCCCCCCTTCCCTCGTCCACGATGTTTGATCAGGCAAAGACACAAAGGATGCAGCAGATTCAAAAGTCCGGAAACGAGAACTACCAAAAAGGAAACAATACGGCAGCCGTCCAGGACTACACAAACGCACTAGAGATGATCAACAGCCGTCTCTCGTGGGAAAAGGTGCCCTTTGTGGCAGTAGAGCTTGCTACGCTCTACTCTAGCCGGGCACTGGCATACATGGGTATTCGGCAGTGGGCCATGGGCAGTGTGGATGCAGAAACAAGCGTGGAAATCCAAAAAACGGACAATGAAAAGGCTTGGCAGCGCCGTGGAAAGTGTTTAATGGAAATGGGGCGTCTTGTGGAAGCTTATGAATGGGTTTGCCAAGCCATAGAGATCTCGGGACCTAACGTAGAACTGCAGGCGCAGCTGGATGAAATCAAGGGCAGATTGAAAGCTCACTAATTCTCAATGCAAGACATATACTATTAAGAGCATGTATGAATAGAGCATCAACTATCAAACAACGCCATGGCAAACGTCATGTAAACAAAGAATAAAATAGAAAAAAGTAGTGTAGAATGGTAAAAGGGAACGAGCCATCGAAATAGCACCAACATCGTTATTCATGAAAAAAAAAGAGTAAAAGGAAGGAGCCCTCTATTTCTTCCCCTTTTCAGAGAGACGGGGCATTTCGGCGTCTTGGCTGGACATGCGACGACCTAAAGCCCGCTCCACCTTGGCACCTAGTGCTAGGATGTGGAGGGCAGACAGCTTCTCCTCGTCGAGGGCAACGCGTTGCTTTATGAGGGCACTGTTTTCCATTCGCTGCAGCTCATGCTGAATCGATCGCAGCTCTCCGAGAGCAGAATCGTTGGAATCAAACGAAGGCGTTTCGCTATATGCACTTAAGCGAACGGAGGCTTGCGTCTAAAAGGGTGTTAGCAACGATTAATAGCGAACAAAGCGATACAACTACATACGGAAGGTGCCATGATGGGGCGCGATGATTCTAAAGACATTGGCATGGCGATTCGGTCAAGAGTTGATGGAGAGAGAAGATGGAAAAAAAAGTTTCAAATAGCGTGCTCATAAACGTGGTTTTGTGCACGTTGCGGGAAAATCGTTTTATTTTTAGGCGGATTATGTAACAAATGTGATTCATCGGTGTGATAGGAGAGAAGAAAGCAAGATCGACCCTGGGGGGCTTGCTGCTTTGGTCTGCAGGCCAAAAAGCTTGCATGAAAAACAAACACTGTGCGGCAAAAAAGGTTCTTGCTGGCTTCAACTAACTTTCTTTCCAGCTTCCTTGCGGAAAAAGATCTACACATGCAGCTGTGGATGAAGCAACATTTTTGAATGCAGTAAAAAGGGGTAACCAGTGTTGGTCCAACGTTTTGCATGGCCAAGATAATCACTGCAAGCAAAAAAAATAAATAAAAAATATAGAAAAAGGAAAGACAAAAAAGTAAAAAAGAAAGCATCACCGGGAAGGCCTTTTCTTTTTTGATGTAGCCGACTCCTCGTATTCCGGCAGAGGACCGGCATTGGCTAGTGTGCGTTAGGTGTGGACAAACAAAGTAAGATCTTGATGAGGCACATACGGTTCCTTGTACAATTCTTGCAACATCCATGAGAACAGGACTCAACCCACTCTTTATATTGGCCTGCCGGGTCATATTGCCAATGCGTCCGGTCAAAGGTGCACCAGCCTTTTGTATTCGGGCCCTGCTTGCACACGCAACAGTCCCAATCTCCACCGAGCTCTTTGAAGTAGCAATTATTGAGTGGACAGCGTTTTGTGGTGGGCTGACTGAGCGAGCACGAAGGCTTGCTGCAAATCTGTGCATGTCCAGTGGTGACATCAATTTTGGCACAAGGACAATAGTTCCACTTGACGGATTGGTGGCCGCAAGCATGATGGTGTGGGTGACCGGTGCACATTGTCGGACAGCCGTGTACGCTCGAGGAACGGCTAGGATGCGATGCAAAGTAGACGAAAAGACAATAAAGAACAGAAAGAAAAAAAAGAGTGAGGAACCCGCAGGCCTTTATATTCGGATGACTTCTCTCCTCATGAAGACATCTTTCCGTTTCGCGTATCTTTCCATTTATCCTTGTGCAGAACCATCAAGTTGGTTGAAGCGAATCGGCCAATTCAACCCTGCATAAAACGACTCGGTTGAGTAGATCATTTCAAGTCATGATCACGTCGGACAGTCTTTGATACCTAACGAGATCTGTAGCACATTTTGCCTTTTTTTCTGTTCCCTTTATTGCTATTTACCCAGCTTCTTGGGTCCTTTCACTAGCATCGTACGATAAAAAAGACAACAAAAGAGGGCAGTAAAGAGTCAGAGTGACCAAAATGTTTTACAATTTATTTTATTTATTTTTTCCAAAAAATAATCAATCTTACGGTGAGTGTTTTTGTTTTTCTTCTGTTTCACAAAGTAGCATTTACCATTTTTTCGAGCATCCAGCATGATGCATGGCCAACATTGACTCCATGCTTCATGTAAGAAGGCGAGCGTACATAAAGCCAATGCAGGCAGGGAGCTGATGGAAGACTGCATTGCTCAAATACGACGTCATGGAGGCGGAACGTGTTTGCATTTTTTTTTGGCATGCAATTTTTTTTTTTGATTATCCAACAGAAAATGAGAGAGAAAAAGAATTTGAAAAGTAAAAATAAGGGCTGTGCTACGAGTTTTCGATTTCCCATCGAGTGTGCTACCGCCGTCTCTCCCTCTTTCTCTGCCCATTACAGATCTCGCTTGTGCCTCCCTAATCCCCACGATCTGGGTGGGATCACGGTAATACAGCATATTTCAAAGGCAGACTTCAAAATGAAGATTTTTTTTAAAAAAATGAAACAGGGACGGCTCGGAAGCGTGGAATTGACGTATAGACCACGGCCGTGATGTAGGAAGCGAGTCAAGACAATCATGAAAAAAATGGCTACAATGTATTATACTCATTATGGTAAATCATCCAAACATGATCTAGTTAGAAAAAACAACATTTTTCATAGGAAAAGAAAAACAGTAAAGCGGCTAAACATTAGCTCCCTCACATGTTGAGCAGCAAATGTGTTCGCAATGTACATTGTTCCCCTCAATCATCATGATACAGCTGCAGCGTCCCGTCTCGTTCCAAGCCTTGCCGCACCAGCAACAATTCCAGCATCTGTTCTTCTCTTCAAAAGGACAATTTTTTAATGGGCATTTGGGCGTTAACAATGATTTTGCTGCCGTATGAGGGTCACAAGCAACACTTGGTGGCGTTGGATAGGGCTGAGATTGTATTTTCAGATTCCGACACGTCGCCATTCTTTTCCTCAAAGACTTGGTTTTGCCATCCTCTGCTGGAAGGGGCTTGGCATCCGCGCAATAAATCGTATCGGATTTAACATGCTGGCATGCTAGTGTGTAGGTAATCTGAAGACACATTCTGCTCTCTCTTTCGAAATCAAAATTAAAAAAAAGTTGTCGTTCTCTCAAGACTCTTCTTTGTGATTGCAAGGAAAGAAAGAAAAAATGATATTGTATTGGGCTCGATGAAATACTTCAAGGCTTATAAAAATAGAGCAAGAAGGCGAGAACGAATGCCTCTTATATGTCTATGGATGGACTAGAATATCTTCACTTGTATTAGTTCTCCTGAATAAAAAAAGGCATGTACTGGCTGAACAAACCGTTAGATTCATTTCCATTTTTTCTTCTTCTTCATTGTGGACGATGCTGCTGAAAAGGACTATACGAGCTTGGGGGCCCATTGCAATGAAGGATTTTCGTTTCTTTTTCACATTCTTGTCTTTCTTTTCTCTCCATTACGACTAGCATAGTGGGCTAATCAAGGCTATCTTCATGCAATTGATCAAGGCCATTCCGTCTTTTTCTCTTTTGAACCCTGCAAAAAAGGAAAGATATGGGGGATGCATAAATCGTATTCCCTCTTGCTACTTGGTAGCTGAAAAAAGTAATACTTTAACGGTCAATAAAAGAATGTGCACCTCCAGAACTTTTAAGAAAAAAAACAATGGTAAGAGAGATGAGTGGAAAAAAATAAAAGAACAAAAGCCATGGGAAGCCTCATTGGAGAGAAACAAAAAAGGATGAGGAAAAAAACAAAAAACGCCACCTAGTCAAGCTCTTTATACCATTGTAGAAATATCTCTCCGACGCCATCCCATGGGCTTCCATCCTTGTCGATAGGTTGAAGAAGGATCCTAAACTCACAAGGTAGTGAAAAAGGGCTTCTCTCCATCTTCATCACTCGCCGACCTCCACCCTCCACTGAGGCGCACCTTCAGCTCCTCCTCTCTTTCGTATTCATGGCCACCAAAGTAGCCGTCTGTGCAGAATGTCTATGGCGCCAATGAACATGTAGCTCAAGGGGGCTTTGGTGGTACAAATGGACCACGGCAAAAAGGAGAAAATAAAGATAAAACCAAGACGGGTACCTGCATGCTTCCCAAGGACAAAGCAGTCATCCGAAATGAAAACAAGCTGAATCCCGAAATGGTCTTACAAAAATATGAATGAGTGGTATTTAATGCCTCCACCTCGCTACAATTTCTTCAGCTTCTTTTTTTGTGTATGTGTGATTTTTTTCATGATTCATTTTTTATTGCAAAAAAATTGATGAAAATAAATTTGTCCATTATTCCCAAGGCATTGTAAAAAAAAAAAAAAAAAAAAGAGAGAAAGAGAAAAAGGCCCAGCTTTTATACCCTCTTTTTTTTTTCCTCTTCTTTTCCTAGATCAATCTAGCTTCAAATATAAAAAGAAAAAATGAACAAAACGTAAAAATGGTATAGCAGATAGACCCCGAAAACACCTAGCATACATGGCAGAAGAAATAGACAATAGTGAGGAGGACCATGTGTCAATAAGCAACGGGGTGTGCCACGGGCATGTATATTTTCTGACGCAGACCTGAATCAGGCTTGCACTTTTTGCAGCAGACGTGGTAGCAGAGTGTATCTGGGCTTGATCGTGATCGGTGGCCACACCATTGGTAAATGTTACTTCCGCCATGGCACTTGCAACAAACCCATAGACCATGTAGTTCTCCGAGCCGGCAAGCACCAGACTTGCATTCTTGGCTCATGAGGCAATTTCCCTTTGCACAGGGGTCTTGGTTATTGGCCGTGGCCGTCTCGTTGAGGGAGGCTATCTCGCAAGGAAGGGGGAGACCCGAGTCAGGGTCGACGGTGGCATTGATGCAAAAGTCGTATTGCGCTACAAAGTCGCCGGTCCGGCCACATTGGGCACTGTGATGACGGTGAACATAGTAGTAGTAGCACATGGTGGTCTATCCATGGTTAGCATATAGTTGAAAGCCTTGCTCATGGTCACCTACAGGTTGGAGTATGAAGAGTGAATGCAGAAGAGAGTATAAAATGGAGGTGATGATTGTTGTAAAAAAGGTGGAGGGTGAAGACGATTAAATATATAGACTCTTGTTTGTAGTGTTTCGGCTCGTCACCCTTCATCTACCGGCTATCAAATGTTCTCCTCAAACTTGATGCTACGTGAGAGCACACGCGAACCTGCATCATGTCTCTCTAATGGTAACGCTAATTGACATCATGACCAACGCTTCCTTCTATGGGACAAAGGAGTCAATCCGTCCTTGTACATGGCCCCCTTTACCCCTCGTAAGGCTACACCAACAAGCCCACGTTTGATTTTGGTACATTTCTTCCACATTCTGGCACAGGACCGTTTGAAATCCAACGTGGATGGGTCTTTATGGTTTCCTCTTGATCGAGTCTTTACTTCTCTGTAGGTTTCATTCCTACTTTTTGTTTTCTTTTTTTTCTCCTTCTCCTCTCATCTCAATCGTTCTGTTACAGTTCTGTTGCAAATCATGGAAAGGCATACGTCAAGGAATGTCTGGGAATGATTTCAAAGCATACTTTTTTTTTAAAAAAAAAACGTTTACTTGCCTAAACGCCACAACCTCTCGGACGCCATCAATTACCGTTACTGGGCTGTACACGATCTGGGCTTGAGGAGGTACATTGTGATGGAGAATATCTGCACGCTGCACGCATATCTAGAAAAGGATAGTGTGCCCAGGCCTCGCTCTTTTCTTTCTTGCTTTTTTTTGCCAATCTTTGCACAGCCGCATACAGAGGGCTGGCTTCCGATAGGCTCTCTGTTTCTGCTCGACCAATACTCCTCAGGAAGGTCGTCTCAAGATGGAGTGTTTTGCATGCGAAACGACTCCTTTGTTGCTCATCGGGGCGTCGTTCGTGCTGGGGACATGCGATTTATTTTTAATTTTCCGAATCGATACCAACATTATTGCCTCAGCCACCAGCTGATCCAGTATGAAGTAGTTTTTTTTAGTACTTTATTCTACACCTCCCATCGGAATCGGAGAATAACGAGGTATTGTAATTTACACCTTCACATCTAGCAATGATAGAAATAATAGAAATGAAAATGAAAATGATTCGTATTACCAGGCCAGTGGTGAGTGGCTTGCGTGCTAACGCTGTTGTACGATGACGGGAATGTCGTCTTGAGTCTCCCCTCCCTCCCATAAGCTCCATGCACCGTTGTAGTCCACATGGTGTCTGCACAGGAAGAAGAATGAGGTAAAAAAATAAAGAAGTAAAGGAGTGAAACCCTTGACTTCTTCTCTCTCCTTTGGCTCCCCTCGTTTGACCATCAAGCGCATTGACGAATATGCAAGTGTTCGGACAAGAGGACGCCTCTTCATGGCCAGAGTTTCTAGAGGAGAGCCCGATGGTAAGGAGTGTCCCTCGTTTCAACCCTCCACAAGTTCCGTTGTACAGAGTCAAAAAGGAGAAACGCACCCGTTTTCGTGCGAGACAATCCCAAGGTGCATGTGTGACGCAATCATGACTCGGGCCTGTCCATCTGCAAAGTGACGACACCATGATGTTCAAATGCATGTGCTGAGGAAAGCTCTCCGGTCAGCCTACACGATTGCCATCTACAAAACGTCTCAAAAAATGGCAAAAAAAAGGAAAAAAGAAGAGAGGAAAAGAAGAAAAGAGGGTAAAAAGAAAAAAAAAATGGTCCCCGCGATGTCTGTCACGGTGTATGTGCCAGACGGCAATATCTCCTTCCGTACTACAACCATTGTGTTGGGAGCGGGATGGTGTCACCTTGCTACATGGACGTGCGTCAGGCTGATTCGTCTTGTCTCGTCCCCCGCAACCTTCACGGTAGTTTCAGAACAGTGCAGTTGAGTGGGTGAGAGCAATGTGTTTACGAATGGCGTCGGATATGGCTCCCCGGAAGAATCGTTGCGTGTGCGTCACCATGCACATGTGCCGGCACTTTTTATCCTTATTTTTTTTGTGTATTCATCTACAGTACCCCTCTTTCTTTCTGAAGGAGTCTTTTTGCCTTTCTGCTCTTTTGTCTTTTGTACATGTATTGTGACCTGACGTCAATAGTATGCACTCCGCTATAAGCGAAGGAAACGTGCCTTTATCTCCTTTTTGAAAGCGAGAGAAAAATGCAATAAGCGCCTTTTCAAGTCCAGCTATGTAGAGAGCACAATTTCAATGAAGCGATGCAAAGTAATATATTCAAGCTTTAAAGAAGACTCGCTCACAAAAAAGGCTGCATTTACGATGATGTTACCGGGGAATGAAGCGGAAGAAGAAGACGTTGAGCTATGATCCTATGACATCACCAAAGAGTTGTAATAAAAAAGTTTAATTTTTAAATGCCGGGTATAAGACTAAACAAAAACGGAATCAAGCGGAAGCAGAAGCCGAAGCTGTGGGTGCATTGGGGAGAATCTTAATCTCACCAGCAATAAACGCATCCACAATGAGAAACTCGTTCCATAAATTTGGATCCACAATGTTATTTGCCAAAAGATCCTGGAGCCAACCCTCAAAATCGCCAATCGCTGCTTCGCCAGGGCCACTGTAGCGAAAGGTAGCCTTGCCCCTAAAGTCAGAGTGGGACGTCTCGTCATAGCCACCCGTTTTTTTTGTATCATACGTCTGGTAGTGCTTGTCCTCTTCGGGCGTCGTGCCCATGATTTCATATGGGTTGTAGTATTTTCGCGGCTCGCTATAGTCTGGGTTATAGTAGCCACCCGATCCTTGAGGAATGGCATGCGGAGAGAACCAGTCCGAGACTTGACCAACTGCCGTAGGAACAAATCGGACCCCCGGAAGCGTGGCTGGAATTGGACCATTGGCATAAGGGTCCGGTAACCCATTGATCTTTGATGTCGCTGTGCGTACATAGTCTTGGTATCGCCTTGCCATTTCCTGCTTGGATTGGGCGACACCCGACTTGAATTTTTGATATTTTTCAATGTCATTCTTTACAGACTCGCTGGCCTGGGCCACGGAGTGGATCATGCTCTGCACAGACTGGCCACAGCTCTTGATACAGCTGCCAATATCATTGATATTCTGGCGGTTTTTCCAAAGCTTCCGAAAAGCGCCAGCCACAATGAAAAGGGATGAGTTGGAGGGAGCTTCCAGCTGAGGAAAGGTAGGGTCAGTAACCACGGCATCCCCGGTAGAAAGGACAGGTGTCTTGGAAATGGCAGCACCATGGCCAACCGACACCATTGCCAAGAGGCTCGTCAAAAGAAGGGGGTATCTCATCTTGTTTTGTGAAGAAAAAAACCAATGGTGGAAATCCGAAAAGAAGGAATGGACGGATAACGGATAAAGAGACGGCAAAAAAAAAGAACGGAAAGTAGATCTATAAGAAGAGCTTCTATCAGAAGCTTATAGATGGACCAATAAAAAAATTACGTGGGGAGAGCTAACCGTTTAAAGTGGAAATGATAGCTTTTTTTGACCATTTGATTACCATAGAGGAACACACACAAAATACGCACAGACTAGGTAGGTAGGAGGTAGCTAGTCTTTTACTACAAGCTCACATGACTCTTTGAGACCTTTTCGACCATTGTATTTGTAAGGGAATTCTTGTATTCTACAATAAATCGTGCCTCGTTCTTCGTAAGAATAATCGTAAAATGTGTGTCTGGTGGTCTAAATACGCCCTCCTCTCTCGATCTTTCAGTGTGGCGTCTGTTCGGAAAAGAAGCGGCGCAAAGATTTGGCTATACTTCTCTTCAAACAATACCCTCCGATCCAGGGCTTCCAATGCCGACGTTGCATGCGTCGTCCATGATTTCTGGAAAAGCTTGCTCAACGCGCCTTGCTCCTTTTGCACCGATCGTATCAGATCAAGATCGCCCTGTGTAAATGGTGAAATGTCCGACAAAAGAAGCGACAAGCTTGACGTCAAGAAGACAAAGCAAATGTTGATATGGGGCTTCGTCGAAAGCATATCCAAAACCGTATTCATATCCGCCTCACCGGCAGCATCTCGCTCTAGCGATGGCCGCTTATATGGCGACAGTGGAATCTTTTGAATGTCAGCCGATACAGTAGCATCCACAATGCCACTCGAAAGAGATCGCAAGAGCAAAACGAGCGTCTTGGCCACAATTTCCAGTCGCACTCGCGGCGCAAGATGGCTCAAACAAGTCTCTATCGGCTCGTCGCAATCCAGTGCCTCAATCAACAGAGCCGTCTCCTCTTCCCTCGTCGCCGAAATAAAGGGCCAGCCTGGCTGCGAAGGAAGAACATCTCCGGTCATGTGCGCATCTGCAAGGGTACGCTCCGTCAAGCTCCCAAGCGCATTCGTCAACTGAAAGATTTGCTTCGGCACGGGTCGAACCATCTCCTGGGAAGACGCCCCCGCACGAATACCACCATCCGGAATACAAACAAGCTCGTCAATCGACCGCCCAATGCTCGTGGGCTGCCAATGTGCACGCACAGGCACAAAATGGTCCCGTCCATCTTCTACGCGAAGCACAAGAACCTCTTCCATCATGGGGTCCTTGTTAAGACGGCGCGCAAGACTCGTGCTTTGTACAAATATATGCAAAAACGCTTGTGCCGTATCACCGGGCTCGAGAACCGTCGTCTGGATGCCCTCGTCAAAAGAAACCGCCAACCAGAGCGTGGACTCGCGGACAAATGAGAGCGTGGCTGGAACACGACCAGTATTGGCAATGGTGATGCTCCGGACGGACTTTGAAAGGAATGTTACGTCGCCAAAGTCGACAGTCTCCTTGGGCCCATCCACGACGAGCGTAACAACTGGCCTGCTCTCATTCTCGCTTCGGTCGAGCTCCTTGGCAACTTTAGCAACAACCGCAGTCTTGAGCTCTGGCACTGCTGCGTCAATGGTCAGGGCAAAGACCGACTCGACAGGCTTGTGGTCCGAAGAGATGACGTTTTGATGGGACATGTAGTGGATCTGCTGGAGGCTTTCTACAGGAACCTCTTCGCTGTCGTCGTCTGCAGGAGCAACAACGTTGATACTCGTTGCTTGCTCGCCGTCATCGTACTCGTCGTCACAGTCGAAAAAAGACGTTGAGTCTTGTCCGAGGAAGCGGTCTTCCTCAAAAACACCCTCGAACCCTTTGGACTTTAAATCAGCGTCCCGTTTACGCCAAGTCTCTTCCTGCTGCACACGCTCACGGTGTGTCTGGAGATCCTTTTTCGTGCGGTAGAGGATACGATCGCACCAACTCGGGGCCCTCTGCTTCTCACTAGAGTCAAACAGACCAACCGAGCCAACATCGTACTTGTACGTTGGCAAAAACGCAATCTTGCCCTCGCGCCAGCCATCTTCAAACACCCTTGACTCTCTCATGGACATCGACAGCTGGTCATGCGGAAAAAGAGAGTCCAGCGTGGCCTGGAGAGACGTCGGGTCATGCGAAGGATCGGGCGTATACTCGTCCGAGTCTGAATCGCCAATCACAATGGCCCCCGTCTTCTGCGCCAGTTCATCTTCAGCGTCCTCGTGGTCCGTCGAGGCTATGGAGTCGTCTTCTTTGGGCACGATGACGGCTTCGTCGCTATTGATGCCGTTGGACTCACCATACTCTCCTCTCACATGGAGATGCAGCAGACGCCGTATATCTGCTCCCGGTATGCCTTCTAGGCGATAATTCAGGTCGCCAAGCCAAAAAACAAAGTCTGCTTCATGGATAGACTCTGCCGGCCCTGTCTCACGCATCCCAGGGTGCTTGAAGGGCGTAAACTGGGTCCTGCTGGCAATCTGAGCAGCATCCCAATGGCGTCTTTCAACGCTTCCATCGTCGTCGCCACTCGACAAATGGCAATTGACAAAGGCTATACGGCTGCCCTCGCCCAGCACCATCTGGCACGCCACGGCGCCCTTGTTCCCCAGCAAGCCTAAAAGACCAGTGCCCGTCGTCGTTGTGCTCACATGACTCACGGTTTCAGCCACATCTGGTGCCGCAAACACAAGAAGGAGAAGGCCCACCATCAGCTCCGAGGCTACGTGCATGTATCCCTTTGGCAGGGCCACCTCGACGGCCTCGCGCCACTTCTTTACGACGGGATGGGCGTCTGAAGCGGCTCGGCCAACATACTGCGATGCTGCGCCCAAATCAACGACTTCCTGCAGCCCTAGCACATACATATCCACCGGGTCGCCGCCCAGGAACCACGAGGCCACGTCCTTGTCTGTCCCCGGGCATCCTGCAACGTTCCACGTGCCGATTTTGACGCGAAGAGGCCGTTTCCGGAGATATTCACTCCGTTTCGCATAAACAGCAGCGTGTAGCGACGTCGGCGCTTCGTTTTCTGCCTCGAATGTCGTCAGTGTCGCCGACACTACGGATCCCCGCGGTGAGGACGTCATGTTAGCATCTGGTTATCCTTCGTCGCCCTGTTTATCATCAAGAGCAGCTTTTCAATGAAGTGAAACGAGTGATGACGTCATATCGCCGTGCTGGGGGGCCCACTTGGGACTTACATCTGATGAATATCGATGTCACGTGGGCTGGTGGCGAGCTCTACTAGCCCATAGGTGCCACACTCTTGAGTAGTCCTTGTGAAGAATGCACAACCTAGGCGAAGTTATTAAGCCGAAGAAGGGCTCATTGATTTGGTAGATGGCATATCGTAACTATGTTTGAAAGACCTAGTATGAACTGCACACAGAACGATAAGCCGCCTCAGGTTGTCCCCACGAAGACCAACCCCAACCCTCCTCGTAGTGCTGCTAGCTTTGGAATTAGGAAAGGGACAAGTCTTTACATGAACTTATTATATATAGCCCCGAAGTATTCAAGGTAAATAGAGTTTTGCAGTGGTATGCATTGCTCCGTAAAACGATGCCATTGGGCAGACAAAGAGAATTTAGTAGGATTGGAGGCATGAAGGCAGCAGCTTCGTACTTAGCACCACAGACAGCTCCTGATACGGCGTATATGCTCTCACTCACTTTGATCACTACATGCGAATCATCATTTGTAAAATCTACTAGAGAAGAGTGTGCCTACCAGGCTACCTCTTCGCACACAAAAGATGCCTCGATATGAATGCCCCAGAGTATTGGGCACGAACCCATCCATGCCTCGACCATGTACTATATATATTGCCCTCTTTGAAAAAAAATTACACCATGAATAATAAAATTATCACATACTATGAAAAAGCTTCAACACTTTTGCACCAGCAATGCCTTGCCTTTGTTTTCCCGACTCCCCAAAGAATGGGACATGGTCACTATCCGAACCGCTGCCTTCCTCTGCCGCGGCCTCCTCCCCATCCTACAACGAAACGCTAATGCCACCATCGACTTCTCCACAGACTCATCCTGCCAACAATGGGCCATAAACGCCCTCGCCCTCCCCATCGCCATACGAACCCTCTCCATCTCCCTCCATGGCATCACCACCGATACACCATCGCCTAGACACTTTTCTACTCGCCTCCGCCGCCTGTCCCATCTCAGCACCCTCCACCTCACCGCTGTCTCCGGTGACCTCGCTGCCTGGGCCCCTTTGCTCCATCGCCTCGTCGCACAGAACCCCGACCTCTCCTCACTCTCTATTGAGATTGCCCACGGTGCCACGGCCAGCTCCCTTCTTTCCCTTCACTACAATCGGCCCCATCTCTCCCACTTGACCGCCATCCGCCTCCACTTACTCCCCTTGGCCACCTTCCTCCACGCCCATCCACACATCGCCCACCTCCACATCATCGGTCCCATCGTCCCTCAAGGCACATGGCCCGCACTCGGCCACGCCATGAGCGGCCTCGCCCTCCAGACCCTCGTCTTTGGCCACGCCAACACCCTCGATGCTGCCTTTTTCCTCTCCCTCCAGCCATCCTCTTTTCCCTCTTTTTCTCCTTCCCCCTCTGTCTCTTCCTCTGATGCCAGACTGACTTTTCCCAGTCTCCAGTCCGCCTCATTCATCTCCCTCCGCCTCTCCCGAGGCGGGTGGCACGCCTTTGGCTCCATCCTAAAGGGATGCCCCAGCCTCCGCCGCCTGCGCTTCCACGACATGGAAGACGTCAAAAATGACTTTTTCATGGGCCTCACTGCAGGCTTACATGGCCACCCCATCTGGCCCCATCTCACATCGCTGCACCTCCAGAACCTCTGGACTTCCACTGGTGCCGCCGAACAGCTAGGCATCCTCCTCCGCCTATGCTCCGAGCTACAACACCTCCATCTCTCCGAAATCCGCCGCATCCACGATGCCTTCTTCACCGTCCTGCCCCCCGACGTCTTTCCCATCCTCCGGTCCCTCCATCTCGACGACATCAAAACATCTCTCGACGGCTGGCAAGCTTGTGGCCGCCTCATCCGCCACCTCCGCCACCTCCGCCACCTCGTCCTCTCCCGCCTCCGCGGCTTGGACGCCCTCCTCGTCGGCCTGTTGCCTACTACCACCAGCATCACCACCCCTCCCCCCCTGGCCCTACTTCCCTGCCTCGCTTCCCTCAAAATACGGTCCATTACCATTTCACCAACGCAATGGCAGCAATGGGGCACCGCCCTGCGAGGATCCCTCGGCTTGAAAAAGCTCGCCATCACCGGTATCCGTGGCCAGCTCGACGCCCTCTTCCTCGGCCTCGTCCCGCACGACGACCCCACCACCCCCTTTCCCCTCCTCGAATGCGTCACCATCAAGGACGTCCGTCTTACTCACCACGGCATCACCCAGCTCGAAACCATTCTCAAGGGATCCTTTGCCTTTCAACGCCTCCGCCTCGTCCGCATCCACGGCATCGCCTACACCCCCTTTACCTTCCACCCCCCTTCCGACACCGCCTCCATCTTCCCCCTCTTCTTTTACATGTACCCTTGCTCTATCCCGTACTAGCAAACTCTATTTTTTATGACAAATTATGATGGAATGACAATAGAATACCATTTTTACCTAGGGCTACTCCTCCCCCTCGGCCTCGGCCTGCTGCTGCTGCGCAATCGCCTGCGCCGAGACAATCTCGGCCAGCCGCTTCAGCCGCGGCGTCTGCAGCCACGACGGCGTATACGTCTCCAGCGCCGTAATCACACGCGGCTCGGCAATCTCGTACGGACCGCTGTCGTCCATGTCGACGGCCTGCAGCAGCAACACATCCCCCTTCTCGTTCACCTTGGACGCCACCGCCTTGATAATCTCCCCGTTGATGGGCTGCTCGTAGTCGGCCACGAGATACTGGTTCAGCAGCTTCTGGATCTGGTTGGGCGACAGCATCCAGCAAATGTCCTGGATAATCTCAATGTCGCTCAGCGTCGCCTTCTTCAGCTGCAGCAGCTTTGTCGCCTGCATCAAATGCTCGAGCTGCAGCGTGCCCTCGGGCATGTCGTGGCTCTTGCACCACTCCTCAATCCGCGTAATGTTGTAGTTGATCTGAAGACCCCGCTTCCACGACAGGAAATTCCGCCGCATCAACAAGTCATTAAACGCCGTGACGCCAACCAGACGCAGCATCTCCGTCACCGTCTGCGTAATGATGCTCTCCTCCAGGTAGTACACCTTCATCGTGTTGTACACGCTGTTGAGCAGCGTCAGCAGGTTGTCCATGTTGTAGGCCGGCTGCGCATTCGACTGCAGCAGCTTGCCGAGGAACCGGTTGTTCTCGTTGGTCACAAAGCCCGGCAGCGACTGCGACTCGATGATCGCCGGGATCACCATCTTCTGCAGCCGCTTCTTCAGCATCTTCATCCACGTATGGTAAATGTTGAACTCGAGCGACTCCAGGTCATGCTTGACAATCTCCAGCAGCCGTGCGTACTCGACATTGTCCGTCTTTTGCTGGATATACCAGTCCTCGGCTAAAAAGACAAACGACAGCATCTCGTGCACGTTGGACAGCCAGAAGGCGCCAATGTTCAGCGCCTCCTCGCCGTCCTGCCGCATCACCTCGTCCTGGATGACCTGCATTGTGTTGGCCAGGAACCGCTCCGACTCCTTGACAAAGCCATTGTTCCACATCTCCGACGTCGCCAGATTGACCAGGTAGGCCGGGAAGAGCACCTCCTTGTCGGACGGCGGCGCCGTGTTGGGCGCCGTCGACGTCGTCGGGATGCGGAGGTTGCGCACAAGACCCATGGACACCTCTTCGTTGAGGCCGTCCTCGTCGGCCAGCAAGCCCTCGAGCTCCATCTCGACAGTCTCGGCTGACGACACCGTGTGGCCAGCCACGGCCATGGACACGGGCCGCGGGTTGTAGGCCGAGCTGGTGCGGTCTACTTCGTGCGTCTCAATGCCGCTGCGACGCTGTGCCGGCTTGCGGGACGTGGCAAAATTGATGAGCCCGCTGACGGCACTCGGCACGGCTGCCACTTCGGGGACAGTGCGCCGGGCCTGCTCAAGGGCCTCTCTCATCTCTGTCAGCTGCTTGCGCAGGTTCTCAATCTCGTTTTCGGCGTCTGTCACCTGCTGGCGGGCATTCTCCAGCTGGCCGGTAGTGGCCCGAAGCGAGTCGCGCAGGGCCTGCTCTTCCTTTTGCATGCGCTCGCCGTTGGCCACGGACTCGTCAAAGGACACCTTGAGCAGACGGAACTGCTCCTCCATCTGCAGCAGACGCTGGATGCTGTTGTTCTTTTCGTTTTGGATGTCGCCGTTTTGCGTCTTGAGACTGGCAATCTGCTCCTGGTACGCCTTGACATGCTTTATCAGGTCTTCGTTCTGCGTGGTGGCCGAGCTCAGCGACTGCGTCAGCTGCACGACCTTGTGCTCCAGACCCTCGGAGATCTTCTTGAGGTCGCGGGCGTGGCGACGCGTGATGCGGCCACGGATCATGCTCTGGATAAAGACGACCTTTCTGCGGTAGACAGCCCAGTGGTGCGAGGCCTGCTTGGCACGCCACTTGCGCTGGATGACGCTGGCCGCGTTGGTGCGACGCCTGACAACGAGCATTTGGCGGCACAGGTAGCCGCGGATGGCGCTCTGGGCACGGATGACGTCGGCACGGATGCGCACAAAGGCACGACGCAGCTGGCGGCCGCGCCAGGCGCTCTGGATGACGACGGCGGCCTTGTAGACACGGGTCTCCTCGGCCTTTTGGCGGGCCACGAAGCCACGGGCGAGCGACTGCAGCTTCATGATGGAGTCACGGGCCTCGCGGTAGCGACGACTGTAGTAGAGTGCACGCAGGTTCTTTTGGATCATGACGGCACACTCGCTGAGCCGGGTGGTGCGCAGGTTTTCCAAGAAGGCCAGCATGCCGGCACGGAAGAAGATCTTGGTCAGGCCCAGCTGGTATTTGGACTTGTCGCTCTGCGAGCCGCCGAGGGCCTTCTTAAGGATAATGTCGGCCATGTCGCGGATCTCCGGGGTCCACTGGGTGGACTTGACGAGCATGTAGTAGCGCAGGGCAAACTCCTCGTACGTCCAGCGCGTGGGGTAGCCAGCCGTGCTAATGCGGACGGTTTCCAGCACGCCGCAGGCACGCAGCTGGCTCAGCACCATGGAGCCCTCAAACTTCCACGCCTCCTTGGCCTCGTTGGGCTTGATGCAGCGGATGTAGTGGACGTCGGTGTTGTTGATGGTGGCCATGAGGTCCTTGAGCGACGTGCGGAAGATGCCGCCAAGGGTGGGCTTGCGGGACGACGGCACACGGCCGCCCTTGGCGGGAGCCTCGTCCTTGGGGTCGGCATCGCCCGTGGCCACAACAGCACGCAGAAACTCGTTGGAGGAGCTGCGCAGGACGGCGAGGTGCTCGTCGGAGACGGTGTCGCGGTTCTTGTCGAGGAAGCCCTCGGCCTCGTAGGTGACCTCGACGGCGTAGTGACGCACGCCAAAGGACGAGTTGCCGAAGCGCGGCTTGATGTAGAACTTGCGGTAGAGCTCGTGGCCGTCAAAGCGCTCGTGCAGCTTGGAGACAAACTGCTCCTCGGAGCCCATGGCCAGACGCGACTCTTCGTCGAGCAGCGACAGGATGCCCATGCGGTCCTCGATGAGACTGATGCAGGGCTGGTTGTCGCTAAAGTCGATAAAGGTCCAGTCGATCTTTTCGCGCTCGTACTCGTCCTGCTCGAGCTTAAAGACGTGCTGGTTGAACTCCTGCTGCAGCTTCTCGTTGGCGTAGTTGATGCAGAACTGCTCAAAGGAGTTCTTGGCGAAGTGCTCGAAGCCGTAGATGTCCAGCACGCCAATAAAGGAGGCCACGCGGTCGGCGGCTTCCGAGGGGGCCAGGCTCGTGTTGATGACGTCGACGAGCCAGTCGAAGAGCCGTGCGTAGATGAACTTGGCCACGGAGTCGCGCACGACGACGGCCTGGGCGTGCTTGAGGTTGGAGACAATCTTCTCGCCGCGCGTGATGAGCTGCTTCTTGACGGTCCACTTGGCAAAGTCGGCGGTGTTGAGGCCGAGCAGGGCACAGGCCTTGACGAGCGAGGGCTCGGCGTCGGACAGCACGGCATCCGTGCGGGTGGCGCCAATCTTGATGTTGCCCATGTGCAGCAGACCAGCCAGCAGGCCGAAGATGGCGCGTTGCTGGACGGCGTCGACGCCAATGGTGGCCAGCGACTCGCAGGTGGCGGCAAACTCGGCCTTGTCGTCGACGCCGTCGATGGTGGGCGTGCAGCCCTGGTTGAGGTACTCAAAGTGGTCGGCGGGCAGCAGCTCGAGCTCCTCGCGCAGGTCCTCGTCGACGCCGGCCACGAGCTGGTAGAAGACGTGGTAGTTGCGCTCGCGCGGCGGCTGGAAGAGCAGCCGCGAGCGCTCGAGCAGGTAGGTGCGGATGCGGGCGCCGACAATGTTGGTGGCGGCGTCAAAGGAGATTTCAATGTACTTGCCGAAGCGCGAGGAGTTGTCGTTGCGGGTGGTTTTTGCGTTGCCAAAGGCCTCCATGATGGGGTTGGTGGCCAGGATGCGCTGCTCGGTCTCGCTCATGGCGTCGCCGTCCTTCTTGGCCCGGCCGCGCACGTCCGACGGCGCCTCGCGCGTGGCAAAGTAGCGCATGATGTACTTGGCGCTGACGGTCTTGCCGGCGCCGGACTCGCCGGAGACGACGATGGTCTGGTTGCGGCGGTCGCGCACCATGTCGGCAAAGGCCTCCTCGGCAATGGCAAACAGATGCGGCACCTGCGTCGCGCGGTGCTTGCCGGCGTACATCTGCACCATGCCGGGCACGTAGAGCGAGTCGACGCGGGCAAAGGGGTTTGTGGCGATCAGCACGATGCCCGAGTACGTGTAGATTTCCTTTTGCGCGTACCGCAGGCGGATGGCGTGCAGCACTGTCGTTAGCAGGGCCGTCAGTGTTGCGGCGGCTCACGTACCGGCGGGCTCGTTGAGGTGCGACAGGTTTGTCAGGTCGTCCGAGGCCTCGAGCATGGTGGGGTTCATCAGCGGCGGCAGGCTGGCGCTGCCGGCCTGCAGGTCCGCGGCGGCCACCGTCACGGAGCGGGTCTGCGGTCAGCACGGCAAAACGAACGACACGAGGCCGATGGAAGACTCACCTCGCCCGACGCCAGCCGGAACTCCAGCACGACGTCGTCGCCGACGTCTGTGCGGCTGACGACCTCGGACGCCACCCATTCCTCCGTCGGGTCGGGCTGCCACGCCCGCGTGCCGACCTTGTACGTCTCTGCCATTGTTGTTGTAGACGGCTGTGGGAAAAGGGGCTAGCGCCGTAGGGCACGGCACGCAGTACGAGCTGCGGTACGCGGTACCGCAGGTACGCCCAGCAGTGCTACACCACGTGTACTCTTCGGGTGCGCCGCCCTGCATCTCGGTCGTGCGTGGTGGCCGAGTCGACCGCAAAAGAATTAAATAAGAAAAGACTGCTAGTACAGCACCCGCGTCATGATGCGCGACGGCAGCTCCTCCAGCGCCGTCGTGATCGACGCCAGGTCCGCCTCGCCGACGTCGCTGACGTCCGCCAGCAGGTACGCAATGTCGCCCTTGCTGTCCGTAATCTGCTTGTCGACGTTGTGCTCCCCCAGGATCCCGTTGACCTTGCGTAAAACCCCCGGCACGTTGCGGTGCAGGTAGATCACCCGCGCGTGCCGCGCCTCGTCCAGCGTAATCGACCGCATGTTGACCTCGGGCAGGTTGACGCACCCCAGCGTCACGCCCTGGTTGATGTACCGCACCAGCGCATCCCCCACCTCCACGCCGATGGCGCGCTGCGCCTCCTCCGTGCTGCCGCCAATGTGCGGCGTCAGCACCACGTTGGGCATCTTGCGCAGCCGGTCGCCCCAGCCCGCGTTGAGCGCCGCGTCAAAGTGCGCCCCGTTGCTGGCCGGCTCGTTGGGATACACGTCCAGCGCCGCGCCCGCCAGCCGTCCCGACGCCAATGCCTCGACCAGCGCGTCAATGGCCACGACCGTGCCGCGGCTCGCGTTCAGCAGGTACGCGCCCTGCTTCATCTGCGCCAGCTGCGCGGCCCCAATCATCTCGCGCGTCTCCGCCGTCTCCGGCACGTGCAGCGACACAAAGTCCGCCTCGCGCAGCAGCTCCGTCAGCGACGCCACCTGGCGCGCCTTGCCCAGCGCCATCAGCGTCACAATGTCGTAGTAGATCACCGACATGCCCATCGCCTCCGCCAGCACCGACAGCTGCGACCCAATGTGGCCGTAGCCCACAATGCCCAGCGTCTTGCCCCGCACCTCCCAGCACCGCGCGCTCACCTTGTTCCACGTGCCCGCGTGCATCTCCGCCGACCGGTCGCCCAGCTGCCGCGCCAGCATCACGATCCACCCAATCATCAGCTCTGCCACGCTGCGCGAGTTGGCAAACGGCGAGTTGAACACCGCCACGCCCCGCTGCGCCGCAAAGCCCAGGTCCACCTGGTTCGTGCCGATGCAGAAGCACCCCACCACCAGCAGGTTCTTCGCCGCCCCCAGCACCCGCTGCGTCAGCCGCGTCTTCGACCGGATCCCAATCACATGCACGTCGCGGATCTTCTCTACCAGCTCAGCCTCCGGCAGCGACGTCTTGTAGTGCTCCACCTGGTAGCCCTGGCCCTTGAGGATGTCCACCCCGCTCTGGTTGACGTTCTCCAGCAGCAGGATCTTGATGTTCTCCGTCTGGAACGGCCGCAATGGCTTTGCATCCGACACAATGCTGTCGCCCATCACCCGGCCCCCAAACGCCCCGCCCGGCAGGGCGTAGTGCTGCGTCGGCGAGCTCGACACCGTGTCCGTGTTTCCCTGATCGCGCCCTACAATCGGAATTGCCTGAGAAGCCATGGCGAACAAGTTTGCTCTTGAACTCTTTTTTTTTTTTCACTTCATTTTTATACGCTGCCAATGACTCAGTCCAGCATGTGGGCTACAAGCGGTACCTCGCCCATCGCGTCATTTTTAGCCGTGCGCTTTCGGCACACATGTACCTCAGTAGGTACCCCGAGCTATTCTCCGTCACCCATGGGTGGTGTCGCTCGAGGGCCGCTCGCTCAGAGTGCCTTCGGCTGCATTATGTGAATAAAATCAATTTACAAAAACTCCCCGCTTCCACAAAGTCCACTCTCTAGCTCTGCTTGCACTCGCCCGCTCCGCTAGGATTGTGCTGGCCCTGCTCGTTAGTCTCTGCCCCTCTGCACCCCTCTGCTCCCCTCTGCACGTACATTGCCTCCCTCCTCCTCGTCGCTCTCCTCGTCATCATCGTCGTCGTCGTCCCCGTCATCCTCGTCGCTGCTTGTCATGTCGTAGTCATCAAATTCGTCGTCGAGCCCGTCCATCCCCAGAGCCTCCCCTGTAAACCATCCAATCGCACGCGGCACAATGCTCTCTTTGATGTCCTCGCCTAGCTGGAAGTCCAGCTCAAGACGGCTCTCCAGGTCCTCCGCCATGGCATAGCCATCTTCATCCGACGGCAGTGTCGGTGGCGAGAAGAACTGGAAAAATGACTCTGCAGGCACCGTCTTCTTCACAATGCGCGTCTGCTTTGTGTCTGTCCCGTTAGTCTTTCCCCTGCTCTCCAATAAGGTGACCTACTCTTGTTGCGCTGCTTCTTCTGCTCGATTTGCACTGTCAGGTTCTTGTCCTCCTTCCAGCTAATCTTGCAGCCCTCCGCGCGGTCGTACACAAGGTCGCCACCCACATTCGACTGGTAGTAGTCCTTTGTCAATGTTTTTTCCGTGAAAAACTCGTTCTCCGAAAACTCAAAGACGAGCCGGAACCCCGGCGTCTCCAGGTACTCCACGCGAATGTCCACCAGGTGCTTCAGCGCCTCCTCGTCACGGTCTGTAATCGTTTCTGTCAGGCCCTCGTGGTTCTTCAGCGCCGACAGCCAGAACTCGGGGATGCCCACAATCTTCTCCTCGCTCGCAGGCGCATCCTCCTTGTCTTCCTTGTCTTCCTTGTCCTCCTTGTCCTCCTTGTCCTCCTTGTCCTCTTCGTCATCCAGCTCGTCCTCCTCGCCGGCCTTGACTTCCTCCTCCGTCGGCTCCGTCTTGCCGTTGACAATGCTGGCTCGCTTCTCGTATAGCGGCGCAAACAGCTTGGCGTACTTCTTTTCCAGCTCAAACACCTCGTTGTGGAAGTCCTCCTCAATCTTGCTGTGCTGCTTCTGGATGCCCTTGAGACCCGCCACCCGGCGTTGCACATCCGCCGGCAGCGACTCAATGTAGCCCGACGACTTGCCAATCAGCCCCCCCAGCTTCTTCTGGACCATGTCCATCAGCTTCGGGTTGCTGGCAAAGATATTCCCCAGCGACTCCTCGTTTTCTGCTCTCGTTAACTCCGTCCCACTTCGTCCGCAGCAAGACCTACCCTCGGGAATGGGCGCCTGGTTCGGCTTCTGCGCCCGCGACAAGAACGTCGTGTGTCCTGCTGGCGTGTTTTGCGGCGTCCTGGCCGGTCAGCAACATGCCTTCTATCTGCACTATACCTACGGCGCAACAGCATTGGATTTGCCGCTTTCAATAGGCGTCGTCATTTTCGGATCGTAGGTGAAAAAAAAATTAAAAAATTAAACTCTGCACTCGCGAAATGAAAAAAGAGTACAGCCACTGCAAATTTTTCGGGCTGTCGAGGATTTCAAAGAATCAAACACACAAAAATCTGTGGGCTCGCGAAAAAAAAAAGGGAGAATGTTGGGATTACAGTGGGTAATGGGCCTTTCTTTAGTGTGTATCCTGAACGCGGGGTCAACCTTTCTTTGGGGGAAAGAGGGGGGCCATTTTTTTTTTTAACATACATACAGACCTTCTAGCATGCCAATTCCAACCACGCAAGCTTCCGAGTTCTGGCCTCTAGGCACCCACATGTTATCCGATCACACATGTTTTTTTTTCTTTTTTTTTCAACCTTTCTCTCTCCACTGCATTTTCACTCTTTTTTTCGTTTCCATTTACGTTGGGGTATGACTAAGCTTAAATTTTTTTTTTTCTTTTACGACGTAATTCAGGCGGAAGTCCCCATATGCGAATGAATACCCGTGTCCCCTTCTTCACCGCACATTAGCCACATTCTACAGGCACGTGCACTCCAGTTCCATTGACTGACTCAGCGTACATACTTTGAGCCGAGGTACGTATTACGCACATAGGTACCTACAAATGTACCTAGATAAGTTGGACTCTGGAGGCGCGGGCACTTTTAGAGTAGCAAAAACGGGCTCCAGTGGAGCTTTCAAGGCACAGAAGATACGTGGGCAACTTACGCTTTGTAGATGAGAAAAGTTTCAAGGCCAGGCATGCCGGCCTGCCGAAGCACCGAAGCAGCATGGTGACGCAAATTCGCACAGGCCACATTGGAATGCGCGGATATCTGCACACCAGAAAGGTGCCTGGCTTTGAAGAAGAGGAGTCAGCTAGGTGTAGCTGCGGCGCATAGGAGACTCCTCTCCATGTGTTAGCTACTTGTCCAAATTATGCGACAGTTAGAGAAGAGCTGTTTCGATCCCTCGGCTTCCGCATACGCAGTTTGTCCGACATCGATGCAGCAACACGACGTTGGTTGTGCAATGGGTTAAACAGCAGGGGTTCTTTGACTACTACGATCTAGCGTAAGGCATCCACAACCACTAAAAACAAGATTACGAAACGGCGAAAACCCATCAAGATTGGAGGTCGGAGGGCAAGGTTTTTGGTGATTCAGTCTTTTTATTTGTCTTAAATTACGTGTAAACTTAGTCTAAAGCTACCATCACCAAGGAAGCACCACAGGCAATAAACATTTATCTATCTAACCTTTTGGATATTACTATCACCTCTTACGTCTCTCTATTTTTTCTACGGATGTCGTTTCTCTACGTGGACCTACTGTTTACGCTGCCCTTTGGTAACCAGGTTCTATGGCCCAGGCCAGCCACTTGTTGCCGTTCTTTTTTTTCGCTATGCTAGCTAGCACTTCTTCGTTTTGGGCTTGGATTCACGTGAAATTTGGAACTTGCACTAGTTTTCCCTGAAATATGTATGTGTCTACGAACATGGTGCTCAAAAACGACTGGCATGTCTTAGTAGACGTCTAAGGAGCCTGCAGGTGAAAAGGACAAAAAAACTGGAAAAGAAAAAAAGAAAGAAGAAAAGGTCGTCATCATAACAAGTGCCACAACACCACATCATATTATCATATCCATGTGCTCATATATGAAACAAACCTGATGTTTTTTTCCCTAAATTCTTCCTCTTGTTTTTTTATGGTGAAATTTGACTATAAAAGGCACCCCTTCTTCCTATATTCAAAACAGTGAAGTAAAAAAAATACTATCAACTTCAAAAATGTCCGATACTAATGATTTCTCTTCCGAGCTGGATACGATTACAGCCCGTCTGAAAGAAAATCCTTTTGGAGATAAAAAAAAAGATGAAAATAGTTATTTGGATTTCTTTTTGGAAATTTGCAATGAAATTTCAACAAGGGAAACCCTCTTGGGAGAGGCGGACCACGACCTTAAATATGTGGGGAAAAAATGCGTTACATTCAATTCAAGAAGGAGCTTTCAAAAAACCCTCCAAGGCCTCTCTATTTTATACAATGAAGCATCCAAATCGAAGGAGATCACCTCTAGAAATTGCAACGCTTTTGCCAAAGTTACAGTGGGGAAGGGGGAAGAATTGTACTACCAGAATCAAACCGGTGTCCATAGCCCAATTGTCCTTGTCTGTCACCAAATTATGGGCATGGTTAACGACAGAAAACCATCTTCTATCATTTGTTCATTCATATATGCCGTACAACGGCTCTGAATAACAATACTTGGGGAAAAAATAATATGAATATGTAATACAGGTAGTTTCAAACAATAAAAATATATTATTAGAATTTATATTACTGGCCCTTGTTGATTGTGTTGCCTAGCCCATCTTAGGGTCAAGGTAAGGCAGTTTATCTTATATTGTATCGCATTAAAGGGCCCTCCATCCTACACAAAAATTTACTTTCACATCAAACTCCTTACATTTTGTTTTATAGAAATGAGTTCTGAAAAAATTTCAGCCATCAAAGCTAGCATCAGAAGCTACAAAGGGGTCGACGACGTGGGCGAAGAAGGTGCCGCAAAAATATTTTTAGGCAAGTGCCAGGGTTATGCTTCAACAAAGGATCAAGCTTCCTCAGAAGTCGTTAAAGCAGGAAAGCTATGCATCAAATTTAAATCAAAAAAAAGTTTCAAGTATACCCTCCAGGGTCTCATTGCTCTCTTTGAAAGAGCGAGCAAAGACGACGATGAAGTTGGTAAGGCATGTAGAGAGGCTGGTTTGGCGATTGCAAAGGAAGGAAGTACACTTTATAATGCTTCTCTAAGAGCAAACGAAAGCAAGACTGAAGTGGTAATGTTGCGTATTTGTCATCAAATATATATACTGCCTCACGACGGAGTGTTTAGCTTTATCAAAGGTGTAATGATAAAGTCTTGGGAGTAACAGAACAAAATGTCTTTTTTGCTTGCAGTATTGTTTTCTTTTCCAATAATCTACTCTTTATTAGTCGAGAGTATAAATTATATTGAGTGTAGGATGGCAGTCTCCACCCTCGGGGGTTTTCGTACTAGCTTTGTGTGACTGAGACAAGAGGTGGCACGTACCTATATGTTTGGGGTCTATATTAAGGAGGTCATAGGAGGAGAGAGGAGGACCATCTTTCAAGGGGCACCGAGCTTACATTCTTTTTCCATAGTTGATATTGATTGTTTATTCGCGCCTTCGCCACTAGACATCGACGGCTCAGGCCAAAAGGCCTGAGGTACAACCACGATCTTTTTCCCGTATACCAAACATGGCCCGGCACTGCTTTTTCCTACATACATCCTACTCCCGTCCCAAGCTTTTTTTGTGTTTGGTTGGCTTGGTCGATGTTTGGTTCTGTGTGATGTGGTTCATACGAGGTTCAGGGCACAGAGGGTCATGCCACCCTGCCTGCTCTTACTACCTACATAATTTTATTGGTATTCTATCCCCCTTCATTGAAGTCTTTCCATCTTCTTCAAGGAATAATCTGCGTCAAATGAGAAAAATCGAAAATATTCCCGCCAGAATAGTAGAAAAGGGAGAAGCATTCAACCCGTGCTCGCTCATACGACAATAGTCGCTGACTGTCACCAAGTGGCTTCCATTCTCTACGAGAAAGAACTGTACCCTTTCATCTGTTCATTCAAGGTAGCTTCTGTACAAAACGCTTAAGAGAATAGAACTTTGGATAGCTTATCCTGCATAATACGAAGTAGCTTCAAACAATTAAAATATGTTATTAGAATTAGGAAAAAGATATAGTCTAAATCAATTCCACCAAATGAGGGGCAATCTACTCTGTCCCTTGATTTGGCATACATTATATTCGCATCCATCTCTAGTCCACAGCAGTAGCACCTACCAGGGGGATCTTAGCACCGAGCTTACGCCAGTGCCTTACAATTACAGAGTAGATTTTTTTTACGCTTGCCGTTAAGATACTCTCTGCTTTTGATTCTTTGATCGCTCTGTGCGTTTGAAAATCTCTTTTTCTGCATTTGCTGTCTACGTGTTTGTAAGACCTGAGACAATGGCCCCTCGCAACACTAGAAGCACTGCCCAGTCCACGGCACCTGAGCCCGATGTTACCGCGGCTCCTGCTGCTCGTGCGACTCCTGCCGCTCGTAGCCCGCCTGCCGTGGAAACCGGCCGGGCCAACGACCGTGCAAACTTGACTCTGGATGAGGATAATTCCGAACTTTCGGGTATGTCTTTCCATGTTGGTCAGTCAGAGGGAACTATGCCAAAGCAGGATTGATTTCCTTGCTTGACTTTTGTGAATCCTGTGCATGCCTTTTGGTACTGTCAGCAAACAATTGTCGTTGACGAGACACTTAACAATACTTCTTGTTAGTGACACACAACTGGCTCCTTGATCAATGGGCCTGGCGTGCCTTGTCGGTCATCCCAACAAATGAACTGAACCATACATTGTTACGGGAAACATGCTAACGTCTTAGACGACAACGACTCCGAAGCAGCCAACGAGCTACCCGGTAGTCCGCCGTCTGAGATTATCAGTCGTTCACGGTCACCCCGGGACACCGATACCTTATGGTCCCAGCAACTGGTCGCTTCGCTGCAACAGATCACGGATCGCCTTGAAGCACAGTCCCGGTTGCATGGCCAGACGGCTGAGACCCTGAAGACGCTACAGTCCGAGCTTCAGACGGCCACGACCCGCCCCTCGGCCAAGACCCGATTTGTCCTCTCCGAGGAGGAGTTGGCGTCTATTGAGGAAGCTGCCGGGAAGACGGCACGACGCAATATGGAGCAGAGGATTGAGCGGATGAACCAGGCGCCGCGCTCAGACCTAAAGTGCAGGCGTCCAGAGCTCGTCAGCGAGAACTGGGAGACGGACAAGATGACGGATTGGTTGAATAACCTATACCCGTATTTTCTGGTCACGCCAAACCAGCATCCGGATGAGGATGCCCGGGTCCTGTCTTCTGTGGAGTTGTTGAGCAAGGAGATGAAGCACAAGTGGCGCATCTACATCAGCTCTACCTACGGAAAGGGATCTGAGTACTGCTCGCCCACCATGAAGCAGTTTTGCACTTTTCTGCGGACACACAATTCGGACAAGACTGACGCTTGGTC